>OZ024816.1:48813944-49146444 GCA_964017055.1 Chloromyia formosa | reverse complement strand
TCTAAATTCGCTTTTGGACACTTTGTACTCGTACCGAAATTGTGAAATTCAATTTTCATTGAAATTGAAGAGGCAAGATGGCGGAGAACACATCGTTCGCGAAAATTCCACTTTTCGACGGCACGAATTTCAGCAACTGGAAATATCGTGTGGGAATTTTGCTAGATGAAAAGGGACTTGGTAATTATATCACGCAAGATATCTCAACTATTTTGGCTGCTACGGAAGCGGATAAACGTGATGTAGTTCGACAAGAGGAGAAAAAGTGCATTTAAATTTTGGTGCAAACAATTCATGATGGACAACTGGAGTACGTGAAAGATAAAAAAACGGCAAAAGAAATGTTCGACACACTGTGCGGTATTTTCGAACGGAAAAGTATTGCTAGCCAATTACTGTTCCGCAAACAGTTATTGATGTTAAAATATCACGATGATGGTGAAATTTTCGAACATTTCCTCAAGTTTGACTCGAAAATACGTGAATTGAAATCGACGGGCGCTAAGATGGAGGATCTTGATATTGTAGTGCATTTGTTACTTACGTTCCCGTCAAGTAACGATAATTTGGTCACGGCTTTAGAAACAATTGCCCAAGAAAAATTAACGTTAGATTTTGTTAAAACTCGTCTGATGGATGAACAAAACAAGCGCAACGGTCGAGAATCATCAAACAAATTAAGTGAGCCTGGAGCTATGAATGCTAAGGGAAAGAAAAAGAAATTAATTTGTTATGGATGCGGCAAACCCGGACATATTAAATCGAAATGCAAGAAGAAGAACGGTGGTAAGCATTCAGGGAGCGCCAACAAAGCAAGCGATGTAAGCGTATCGACAATGTATGCATTCACGAGCGAATACGGCGATCGAGTGATAGTACACGAGGCACATGAGGCGAAGCAGAATAGTGGCACGGAGAAAATCAAATTCATACTGGACTCTGGTGCAACACAGCATATGGTGAACGACAAGCGGTATTTTAACATGTTGGAAAACATCGATGAAATTGAAATCTCAGTCGCAAAGAAGAATCAATGCATTTCAGCGAAACAGCAAGGTGAGATTTCTGTCAAAACAGCTCATGGAAGCAATTCATCGCCGAAAACGATGAAAAACGTTTTGTTAGTGGAGGACTTAAAATGCAACTTAATGTCGATTCGAAGCCTCACGAACAAAGGATATCGGGTTGTATTCGAAGGCGATTATGCCTATGCGTCAATCAAAAATGAAGTGCAATTCGCAGCACACACGAGCGGAAAACTGTATGAAGTTGACCTACACGTTGACAAAAATGTTTTTGCCGGCGTTACAGGTGAGAAAAAATTGAATAGTTTTTCACAACGTCTTTGGCACAACAGATTGGGACACCTCAATGTGTTTGATATGAAGAAGATGGCGGACATGGTCGATGGCTTGGAGAACGTTAATATAGATACGAGCATGAGGTTCTGCGAATCATGTGTTTTTGGAAAGCAAACGCGAACACCGTTTTCAAAATACAATAATACACGCTCTCATCGTATTTTGGAATTGATACACAGTGACGTTTGCGGACCAATGCCAACAACGGCTTATGATGGTTCTCAATACTTTGTAACATTCACAGATGACTTTTCGCGTGCTTCGATGGTATACTGTATCAAACATAAGTCAGAAGTGTTTGACAAATTCAAAGAATTTGCTGCGATGGCGGAAGCACTTCATGGCTCAAGGATTTCGAAGCTCAGAATTGACAATGGCGGTGAGTACAGTTCGAAAGAATTCAAGAATTATTGCAAGCAAAAAGGAATTCAACTGATGTATACTGTCCCATATAATCCGGAAATGAATGCTGTATCGGAGAGACTGAATCGAACCTTGGAGGACAAGGCGTCAACAATGCTGTTAACAAGTGGTTTAGACCACAAATTTTGGAACGAGGCAATTTTAACTGCAAACTATTTAAAAAATCGATCACCGACAAGTGCTTTTGGCAACCAATTTGTTTCGAAAACACCTGCTGAAATTTGGTTTAAGCAGAAACCAGACTTATCACATTTGCGAGTTTTTGTATCTGAATGTTTCAATCATATTCCTGCAAAGAAACGTTCAAAGTTAGGTGAAAAGTCGATTAAATGTTTGATTCTTGGTTATACTGCTTCAATGGGATCATATCGACTTTGGGATATTAATCGAAAGATATTAATCATTGGACGGCATGTCACTTTCAACGAAGCTTCGGTGATGAAGCAGGCGACATTCATAGAGATGACAAATTCAGAGGCGGAATCGACAGTCGACGGCAAAAATTCGACGGGCGAAATTAAATCAAAGGTGGAAGATGGTGCGATAACAGAAGATGATTCATTCGAGTCATTGAACAGCGACGATGGGGATGATGAATTGATCCGCGACACTAAATTGGAGAGTGTCGGTAACCGCAGCTCATCAATCCACAGCACTAATTTGAATCGTGCTGGTAACCACAATACATCGAACCACGGTATATGCGATTCTGCTAGCAGTGACAACAATGGTACTAGTGCAAATATGGATAGCACTGGTAGCAACAGGATATTGCTGAGACGAAACGAGCGACAACGGCGAAAACCTGAAAGATATGGCGAACAGGCAACCGCTTGGGAAACAGCTCATTTTGCTCTTTGTGCTGAAGCATTTGTTGGAGAAGATCCGGAGACGATTAAAGAAGCAAAAGAGCAAAATGATTGGCCTCAATAGAAATCAGCTATACAAGCCGAATACGAATCGTTAATCAAAAACGATACGTGGACTGTGTGTGAATTGCCTAAGAATCGTAAAGCAATCACAAATAAATGGGTATTCAAACTAAAACGCAAAGCTGTTGGTCAAACTGATAAGTATAAAGCTCGTCTTGTAGCACGTGGCTTTACACAAAAATTTGGATTCGATTATTCTCAAACGTATGCGCCCGTGGCGAAACTGGTTACATTGAAAATTTTGCTGGCCATTGCTAATCGAAAAGACATGCATATTCATCAGATGGACGTCAAAAGTGCATTTCTAAATGGTGAGTTAACCGAGGAAATTTACATGGAGCTTCCAGAAGGTTTCAAGCAGAAAAACAAAGTATGTAAGCTGAACAAGGCAATTTACGGCTTGAAGCAGGCGTCTAGAGCTTGGAATAAGAAATTCAACGAATTTATGTCACGAATTGGTTTCAAGCAATGCATATCGGATCGATGTCTCTACGTGAAGAAGAATAATGGAACACTGATTTATGTTTTGTTGTATGTGGACGACATACTTGTGTTCTGTGACGATTTGAATGTCCTTGATATAACTAAGAAGCAGTTATCGAATGAATTTGAGATGACTGATATCGGCAGAGCAGGCTCATTCTTGGGCATGCAGATTGAACAAAACATTGAAGATGGTACCATTGTGTTGAATCAGTCAAACTATTTAAAAAGAGTGCTGCAGCGATTCAACATGACTGATTGTAAGCAAAAGTCAACACCTATGGAAAAAGGCCTACATTTGGATCGTGGTGAAAAAGGAAATTGTTCAAAACACCCATATCGGGAATTAATTGGTTGCCTAATTTATGCCACTGTTACAACAAGACCGGATTTATATGCTGCAACTGGATACTTTAGCCGATTCCAAAGCTGTTTCGATGAACGTCATTTTAATCATGCGAAACACATTTCGCGATACATTCGTGGCACCATTGATTTGAAATTGGTCTACAGGAAGCAGGAACATGCAGCGACATTGGTTGGCTACAGTGACTCCGATTGGGGTGGTGATAAGAATGATGGCAAGTCGACATCGGGTTTCGTGTTCAAGTTGTTTGGAAACACAGTCAGCTGGGCATCGCGCAAGCAACAGACAGTCAGTTTATCGTCAACAGAGGCCGAGTATGTTGCCCTTACTGAATCGATTGTTGAACTGAAATGGATTCAAAAACTATTGGTCGAGCTCAACATCCCATATGAGGAACCTGTCGTTATCTATGAAGATAATCAATCATGTATTGGAGTCACCGATGACTCCAAGGAAACGAAGCGAATGAAACATATGCACATCAAATATAATTTTATAAAAGAAGTGATTGCAAATCGTCAAGTTAAATTGCAATATAAACCAACGAACGAACAATTGGCCGATATAATGACCAAAGGACTTGGCAAGAATTTGTTTCTCAAACATCGTAAAGATTTAAATTTGATTTGATGTCATGAATTTGTTAGTAATAATTTAAAGTCAACATTTATACATATTTTGAAATTTAAAATAACAGTTTCTATTAAATTAAGAGGCGGTCAAAGATATAATGTATAATTTATGCGAAACTATAAACGCAACCGTATTTTGACGTTTGTATGTGACATTATTCTTATGTCTCAGTCTGTCTACGAACCTCGAACATTAAACTACTATTTTCATCTAGACAACGTCTCTTTGTTTTACTCGTAATTTCGGTTCCATTTTCCACTTAAATTCTGAGGTGACTAGTTATCTCAGCTGCTTTTTGAGTAAGATGGTCATTATATTGTTGTAAGACAGCTGGATTTTTTAATCGAGCGGTGTTGAATTTGCGGCCCCTGGGTCTTTCGTCGCTGGGGCGGCGCACGGCTGCAATACGCAATCGAACATTTGCGATCATAAGATAATGGTTTCTTCCCATCCCAATGTCGGCACCCTTCTTGTTTCGCACGTCCAGGAGGCAACTCTTGAATCTTTTACTAATGGCAAAATGGTCGATCTGATTTTGTGTTCTGCGCCGATCAACAGAGGTTCAACTGATTTTGTGGTGGTCCTTATGCTCAAACATAGTACCACCGATGAAGAGACTGTGAAAGGTGCAGAGCTTTACAAATCTTTCACCGTTGTCATTACGATCACTATGACCGTGTCTCCCCATCACATGTCTGAGCTCATACCCAAGTAGCACAATCCAACCTTGGTTAGAAATTTAACTCATTTTACGGTTGTATTTCAGTTCAGAAATAACGAATTTGGTTAAGTTACAGAACTAAAACAATTTTGTTCGGTATCCAACTTAATATTTTATCTAAGTTTGTCATTAATATTACTAAATTGATTTATTTTGGACCAAATTGTCGAATGAATACCCATTTAATAACGTTCAGAACAATATTGTATTTCGTGAACTATGTATATTGTTGTACCTATTACAAATTCATTGTCGTTAAAACTGTTTCTGTATATCCCAAATCATATAACCATTTCATTTTTGAATGCACCCCATTTGTCAACATACAGATCAGTCGTTCCAGCATCCTCGTCGCGTCGGTACACAAAACACGTATTCGGGTCTTCGGGTAATTTTTTTTAAACGATAACGAGTATTTTCCAAACAGGTAGAGTTGCGTTGCGCTCAACGCGGCAGCTGGTTCTCCGTACCGGAACGACTCGTTTTTTGGCGGCCAAAAGCTGCCACACTCCCTCGATGTAAGAAGAACCGCAGTATTCGAAGCATCGCTACCACGACAATAACAAGGCAGCCCTTTTGCAGAAAACATGGAAATGCGAAACTGGTCGTCTTAAGGTGGACACACACATGCGTTCAAAATCCAATTTGTCCCGCGTCCAAGCCAAAATTTTCCCGGTCGATGTATGGATTTGACTGGGAAATTTTGGATTTGCCAGAGGAAAACTTGGATTTTGGACGCAAGTGTGTGCCGGTTTTATACCGTTTTATTTCGTCGTCTCCACGGTTATATTTTGGATATAAATCTGGAATATTGTTGTCTTATATAGGCGAAAAATCTAACAATGATGTTATATTCAAAGCATAATTAGGCAAGGAATCGAACAATATGGTTATATTTAAGACATGTTTAAAACTACAACGTTTCAATTATGTTATATACTGGTTATTGGACAGTTACAGAAAAGGCAATACTGTTAATATTTTGCAATATAAAATAACAGTTGTAAACTCAACGATTTTGCAGGAAACGGGTCACAGACATGACTGTCTACAACAATGTCGTCAGTTAAATACCTGAAATATAGCCATGTAGTTTCACTGAAATTCATGGTCATAAACCAGGCAAAAACGGTAAAATTACCATTTGACAAACGTTTAAAAAACGTTATTTTGACCATTTATACGACAAATTAAATACATTTCTGAATTTGGTTGAAATCAAACTACTCAATCATATAGCTGTCATAGGAGCGACAGTTCCAGAAGCAAGTTTTTGTTAGAAAAACTTTTTTATTTCTAAAGATATATTTACGAAATTTCATCTTATTCAATCAAATTGACTGCCAAACTACGTTCCTAAATTTGGTGGAAATCGGTCAACTATTTCATATACCTCTTATATGAACAATGAAATCGGAACAAGTTTTACTAATAATGTCAAAGTTGCAAATGCACCATAAGTCACGCTTCGCGTGAAGGGTATCATACCTTCGACAAGCTAGCCGAAAACTGGCTTGTTTTTCGTTAAAATATTATAGAGGTACATATTTTTCAATAGCGTCAGATAATATTGATTTGAAAATACCATCTCTCTTTCTCAATTGCCCTAACCCCTTGTGGCACATAGCGCGTCAGCTGTTCCATGTGACCCAGTTGATGTTTCGACGGCATAAGCAGGTTTCGGAGAATGCAGTTTCCAGCATGCACTTCCTGCACATCCATGGTTACGAACGTCGTCGTGGACGGGATTCGAACCTAAAACGCCGGTAGTCAAACATGAGACTGATGCCTCAACACACTGCGCTACCGGTTGCCCCAAATACCATAACAATATACAATACTTTTATTTGAGAAAATAGAAGTCCATTCAATATCAGAAAAGTAGTATTCAATTCAGTGTATCTGGCTTTTTAAAAATTTCTACTAGGAGTGACAACCAACTCTTCCTGAATGTAATCATAAAATATAAAATCCGAAAGAAGAGCATAATAAAGTACTGAATTCGACAAAAGTGGGTTATCTACTCAAATTGTGAATTAAGTAACAAATCATTTTGGACAGCACAAATAAGTGAAATTAACGACATACTTGAAAAACATGACTATCGAACCAAAATCATAAACAACCTAATTAGCAAAAATATACACAAAATAAACAAAACAAATAATAATAACCCTAATTTAGCTCACCTTAACCAAAATACTGTATATAGCAGCATAATTTAGTATATATCCTTGAACTAACAGAATCAATCAATAAAATATTACCAAAAACCACACTTGATCATCAAGGAAATAATATTGTGATAAAAACAGCATACAAACCAAACAATAAGCTAAAAAAGATGCTATACACAGAACTAAAACAAAAAATAAATAAAAAGCAAAGGAATAATCTTATTTTGCCTCACATGCAAAACAAACAATATAAATAAAAATTATTATGGATCTACTACAAGACACCTAAAGACAAGATTAAATGAACACAAAAATAAAAATAGATTATATAATTAAAATAGTGCATTAACACAACATCAAACAGTTGATAAACACAAAATGGACTTTGACAATACTGTAATAATTGACACAGATTGGAAATAAAGAAAAAGTTCTAATAAGCTATCTACATAAATAAATATTAAAAAAAATCCCTTAACAGTAGAAGTGAAATGGAACACAAAATCAACAAATTCATGCCGTCGTTAGAAAACTAATTATTCAAATAACCGCCAAACAGAAAAACGAGTAAATGGACTGAAGAACAAAAACGCCAACTGGACAAACTTCATACCTATAAAACTTAAAGAAAATGACAATTATTGTATGTCACCAATTTTAACAATTATCACCTACCAAACAAACTTAAGTTTTTTAATTTGTAAAACCAAAATATAGTTTTGTATGGACATTGTCTAATTATAAGTAAACTAACGAGGCATGGCCTTTCGGTTTGCCGGAATATTAGAATACACCATACACCACCATCCGGAACTCCTGCCGGAAAAACTTATCATTCCTGGCCTTAAGGAGTTCCGTATTGTGTATGGCTGCTTGTCGTGCTCGGTGGCCGTGGTCGTTCGGTCACCCCTCTACGATACTAATCTAGAGTTCGGTGTTCAAATCTCAAGTTTCAACTGTTCAATCTGTTTTCAACTGCATGTGGGTACTAATAAAACTCTCACAGTGCTCCGAGCTTGTCAGTATAAAGACAGCGCGGATAGGAGGTGCATGCTAGCAACAGCACTTCCGAAATGCTATCGAAACGTCAACAGGTCATAGAAATGCTAGAGATGTTGATGCGCTCATGCAGGGCCGTCGAGAGAAAATCCGGGCCCGGTACTTAACTTTAATGGGGCCCCATAATATGACATAACAGCAATGGAAGTTATTGCACGCATTTTTTCGTGTTTGAAAAAATTCGGAAAGTTCATACAGTTTTCAATAAATATTTTGTGCATTAAAAATTCAGCTTAAAAAAATAATATGTTTATTATGAATTAATTCATTCATTCCGGCGCTGAACTCCGACGGTTACGCATACTATCTGCGAGTGTTGTGCAAATTATTTCCTAAATATGGTGAACTCGTGCGATTTCTGCAAGGAACTTTTAAAAGACGTGAAAGATGTTATAATGTGCACCGTTTATAAAAACTATTATCATTCAAAATGCAAAAAAAAACGAAATATGTAAATCCACGTAAACTTGGACAAAAACGCGAACAATGGAAGTGTGAAGCATGTAAGCTGTTAAAACAGAACAACAGTGAAAATAATAGCAGTGAGTTTCTCGGTGAAAGTACATACAATAAACTGAAAGCCGATTTAGCAAAATTTGGCGAAAATCTAAAATCTGAAATAAAACAGCAAATACAGGAACTGTCGTCCGCAGTGCAATTCAAGTCTGATCAGTTTGACCAAATTAAGTCAATTGTGAATGACATGAATATGCTGAAAAATTAAAATATTGCATTAAAAGAAGAAGTGAATCGCCTTAAGGTTCAGCCACACAGAACGCGTTATAACGCGACGTTACTGTAACGCCCCTCAACGCGGCGTTCGGCGATATTGGCTATGCCACACACGCAGCGTTATCTGTGCGGGCGATCCAGTACTGTGGACTATAATTTTAAGTCAATAAAATAAAAATAAGAGCGGATGTTTTTTTTTTGAAACTTTGATGTAGATGTTAAACTATGTTAATACTTACTTGTGATTCCCAGCTCTTTGGCAATCTCACTCCAAGCCTCCGCTTTCTTCAATACATTTTTGTACCACTGGTGAGAGGTATCAAATAAAAAAACATAAAAGAACTACGATTGGGGTAAGCCCCAATCATGCAATACTCTAGATGAATTTGAACCTGGTTAAAGCCAATAAATAATTTTGGTTGCAATCTCGGATGCATCGTTAAGACGTAAGACGTAAGTCGTTAAGACGTTAAGACGTATTTCATGAAATAGTGCAGTTTGTATGGGAGGGGGTAGAAGGAGGGTGAGGATTACAATAAGTTTTATAACATAGGTTACAATTATCATAAAAGTGATATATTAAAAATTTCAAAGCAATATGTTTTATAGTTTCTGAGAAAATCTGATTATTGTAAATTTTCAAAAATGTGTCATTTTGTATGGGAGGGGGTAGAAGGGGTGGAGCGATTTAGCCCGTTCACGAACTTAGCCTTCATTTTTCGTCAAAAATAACGTGTGCAAAATTAGAACTTCATAGCTCAACGTGTTCTCGAGCTAGAGAGGTCACGGACGGACGGACGGACAGACGGACAGACGGACATCCGGTTTTGAGATATTCGAGTGATAATATGAACTTCTGTATCATTCATTTTTTTCTGCGAGCCTTATTTCTTAGCGTTACAAACTTTGTGGCAAACTTATAATACTCTCAGATTTCATCTAGAGTATAATCATACTTCCTCACTTGTTCGGTTAGTTTTTCACTTTCTTCACCCATGGTTTGAAAAAGATTCACCGAGAACGCCGGTAACGCGCGTTACTTTTGTAATTTTGTACAACCCGAAAAGTTAATGTCGCGTTAACGTCGCGTTCCGAAAGGTAACGCTGAGTGATAACGCCACGTGTGTGGCAGGGATGATGCAATGCAGTGCAATACAACCCTACCACCGTAACGCGACGTTACAGTAACGCCAAACGTCGCGTTATAACGCGTTCTGTGTGGCTGCTGCTTTAATGAGCAGAACCAACGCCATCTATATAGACAGGCCTGCGCTCAACTGGTTTTGACGCAATTATTTCCTTTGATGATGCCGTCGTATCCACAATCCAGTGGTCGGCGACAGATGGCTGCGAGTTCCCGGTATTTGTGCGTTCCGTGATTAGTTTTCGTTTTCCGCGTTGAGTGTTTCTTTGTTAGTTAAATTTCATCTAGTGATCCGACAAAACAAAGATGTGCGCGATGAAAGTGTGTCGTGCGGTCAAAAGATGTATTTTTTCAAGTGTGAACTGTTCCACGATGCTCTGCGACTGATCCCCGGAGCTGCGGCATCGACCGAATTGGTGCAAGTGTCCAGAAAGTGTGTTTTTAGAGGACTAAAATGCCGTCTGGTGCAATTCCCATTGTAAACATATGTCGTGCCGGGAACATCGTCGTGTGCAGTCACTGCCTTGGCATGGCCTTGGCGAAGGAAATAATGACGTAACGATCAGCTGAGCGCAGGCCTGTCTATCTAGATGGCGTTGGCAGAACAAATCCTTACAGCAAGAAATGAGATGCTCTAGTTTTTGCATTGGCGGACTAAAGTTAGCACAATCGGAAAATTTGCCGGGCATCATCCAAGCTATCGCCGGCAAAGTTAATATGGATCTCCATGAACACGACATCAGCTCTGTACATAGACAGATTCTTAGGTCGGTGACACCTCAGCAAACGAGTTCGAACAACCTACAACCGAGTACGATCATCTGTAAATTTACCCGAAAAATTGCTCGGGATAGATTTCTAGAGAATTACATGCAATGTGTGCTTTCGGCCAGCAACGGTGCGGGGATTTCGAATGGCAATGGTAATGAGAGAATTTTCATAAACGAATATCTACCTACTTCGACGGCCCAGCTATTGAACGAAGCTAAAGCTATGTTGAAGCCATTAGGGTACAGATACATCTGGCCCAAGAACGCAAACGTTTTTATAAAATAAATACAAAGTATCTACACTGCATGCAGATACATCGGAACATGGATATGTCTATGACTACCGACTGCGTGGAACCTGTTGTGTTGAAGGTATCGACGTAAGTTTTGTAAAGATCCCAGTATAGTTATACTGGATGAAATCATTCGAAAAAACACGTCCCACGCTTTCGGTAGGCATAAGACATATTACTACTACTACTACTCCTTTCTCCCGCGGGATCGTTTCGTTTTCGTTTGCATCGCGTGTGTGCAATATTCACCTCCTCTCGTGCACCCTGTTCCATTACCTGTTCCATCTACCCGTTCGGTACAGTTTGCAGACTGCAGCCTATCGACATTTCTCTGAGTACGTTTCTGCTAATCGCAATCACGCTTCCCACCATCCACCCAATCGGACGTGTATTGTGTTTGTGTATCTATTGCAAAATCGCTCCCACACTATCCGTCTCATCCCGCCCCTTTAATCAACAGTCCGGGTCCGGCACACACAATCCGTTTCTCAAGTAACGCGTGCGACTCTATGCGATTGTGTCCGGCAAACAGAAAGGGAAACTAACAAAAGTAAACAAAACATTCCAACACACGCACAAAGAGAATGCAGAAGAAAAATTTTGGAATTTTTGCAGAAGGAGGGGGGGGGGGGCATTTGATCTTCTGCAGACCTCTGAATGTACATCATGTCACGATGAGCTGCCCGGAACTATAACATCCTGCGACGAATATTTCTCTATTTCGGGGCTTGGGAGATTTTAACTCGAGCAGTACAAATCCGCCATTTTGTTTTATGATACGTTTATTGCATGTGTGGTGGGGGCCACATTGTGGGCCAGTCAGACCTCAAATCGCCGCCTTTGCAAATGCACAACCGTTTGGATAGAATGAACTTCATCCGCGATGGCTCTCGCTCTCTATCTTCGGGGGGCGGGAACTATGTAATGTACACACTCTCAAATTGCGTCTGCGCATGTCCAAATGTTAGTCGAACTGACTACTTGCTACTTTTTCTGGGACCCTATTGATTCAGATATGTAGTACAACGTGCGCTATTTTATTTGTTTGGATTCCAGCCATTTTGAACATTTTGGATTTTTTGCGGAAGAGGTGCATTTGATCTTCTGCAGACCTCTGAATGTACATCATAACATATAACATCCTGCGACGAATATATCTTTATTTCGGGACTTGAGAGATTCTGACTCGCCTAGTGTAAATCCGCCATTTTGTTCTATTTGTTTATTGCACGTGGGGTGGGGGCCCACATTGTGGACCAGTCAGATCTCAAATCGCCGCCATTACAAATGCACAAACGCAGTCGCTGGATCACCCGATTTGGCTCGAATGAACTTCATCCGCTCTCGCTCATCTTCGGGGGGCGGGAACTATGTACACTCTCTCAAATTGCGTCTGCGCATGTCCGAATGTTAGTCGAACTGACTACTTGCTACCTTTGCTGGGACCCTAGTGATACAGATAGTACAACACGGGCTATTTTATTAAATGATGAATGGGAATTGGCGGAAATTGAAGGTCATTGAAAGTCCGCCCGTTCACCCGTACACTATGTTATTTCTTGCCGTCCACAACGTCAACCTTTATCGCTATCAAATCAACATCCCAAAATGTACACACAGGATCCCCGCAAGCGCACCGCCCACGCGGATCTACAAGCAACTGCCATGCACAATGACCACTTCACTCAAACGACATGCACAACCAGAAAAGAAAAATTTTCAATGGGCTTGTTTCCTCTTCTGACCCCCGAGTAGAAAAACAGACATTTCGTATGACGGACAGATTTTTAGGATGACCCCCAGCTATAAGACATATCCATGTCAAAAAGCAGAGGGCACGAGTGCATCGATTATTAAATCAAGAGAATATTTATTAAGTATATCGTAACCGCTTTTTTCATTTTATTTTTATTAGCGCTTCTTTTGTTTGTACTTTTATTTTCTTAAATGGCAGAAACTATGAATTTTTTAAATAATTAAGATATAAGAACACGGAAACGAATTTTTTGTGCAGTAAACGAGATTGCAAACATTTCTTAATTGATTGCAATACTTTTAATGTTTTCCACATGAACTTTAGAATTTCATCGAGACATTACTACGAACTCTGTCTATTATTAATTGATTTGGAAACTAAATTCGAAATTCGATAATAGTACAATACTATCTGAAATTTGGTTGACGGATACTAAGTGCTTCAACATTGATGGGTATTAAATGTTTAATGCGTGCGCCAAACACAATAAATGTGATGGTGTAGTTGTATACGTAAACGAAAAATACGCTGTTAAATGGCTTAACCATCAAATAGCTGATGCAAATATTGTTGATTTATTAATATTGGTTAACAACATCGAAATATGTGTTACTGGAGTGTACCTATATAGGTATAGGTCCCCAAGCCTAAACCCAACTATATTTGTATCTTCGCTTGATAGTTTTTAACCACCAAACGACGTTGTAACAATCACTTGATAGTGGGTGACCTAAATATCGACATAACAAAGAACAAACTATAAGGGTCTTCGTCCACAGACGCAACGCGACTCGAACGCGACTGCAACCCAACGTGTTTGCGACGGTTGCACGAAAGTCGCGTTGCATGCTCTTCGTCTACTGACGCAACTCTTCTGCGACTCGTGTTGTGATAAAATGAAACCACTAGTTTGTACAGAGATTTCGCTCGCGTACTAATATGTGAAATGTTGTGTTTTGGGTGAGAGGATGATAAGGACGGCCAATGGTATGGAAATGTATCTTTTTTTTTGGCCATGTATTTTTTTTTGCGTTTGCGATTTGTGGATGTGAAATGCAGAATTTTTGTATAGTATGTACGTGAGGCGAACGTATGAAAGAGGGGAATGTATTGACTACTGTTGATGGCGTTCTGAGTCCTTCAATGAGGAAAAGGACTTTTAAGCAGTGAAGTCAAATACGGGCAATATGGATATCCTTGAGTTTGAGGTCCTTCGGTGAGGAAAAAGGATATTTCTGATAATTAAGGGGAATATGGGCAAGATAGGTACCACATGAATCGGAGTGATAAGGCAAATGTTGTAGAGTAATGTTCATGTCATTTTGAGTACTATGGATGGCATTCCGGATCCTTCGGTGGCGACAAGGATATTCGAAAAAGGATACTTTTGGCAATGAAGGGAAATACGGTCAATATGGGTGTCATATGAATCGGAGTGGACACCCGAATATCCAGGAGTAGTGCGGATGGCATTTCGAGTCCTTCGGTGGCGAAAAGGACATTCAAGAAAGTCAATTGAAATATGGGCAATATGGGTGTCATATGAACCGGGGTGAAGAGGCGAATGTCCGGGAACACTATAAATGGCACTTAGAGTCCTTCGGTGGCGACAAGGACATTCGAAAAAGGATATTTTTCTGGTAAGGCGAAATATGGGCAATATGGGTGTCGTATGAATCGGGGTGAAAAGACGAATGTCCAGGAGTAGTGTAGATGGCATTTAAACTCCTTCGGTGGCGAAAAGGACATTCACGAAAGTCAAGTGAAAAATGGGCAATATGGGTGTCATTTGAACCGCGGTGAAGAGGCGAATGTCCAGGAGTACTGTAGACGGCATTCCGGATCCTTCGGGGGCGACAAGGATGTTCGAAAAAGGATGTTTTTGGCAGTGAAGCGA
The DNA here is from genome assembly GCA_964017055.1 of Chloromyia formosa. Lineage (NCBI taxonomy): Eukaryota > Metazoa > Arthropoda > Insecta > Diptera > Stratiomyidae > Chloromyia > Chloromyia formosa. Next base: position 49,131,696 of record OZ024816.1, on the reverse strand, counting down.
AAAGCGAAATGGGTGTCACATGAATCGGAAATGGAAGACGATTATTTTATGAGGCAGATTCTTGTCTAAAAACGAAGAACAATACAATTCATTTTGCAGAGAAAAAACGAGGAGGGTTTCTTTGGCCAACTTATTGTTGTTCGTAAAGACAACAACAGAATTTGTCCGTGCCTCTGTGAAAAAGTTATCTTTCTTATTAGAGTTAATAAAAGACTATATTCAGAAAGGGTCATGCAACATGGGGCATAGCGCGTCAATCACTCCTGCGCGCAATCATACTGTGTTCTTGCAATGAAGCGCAACTCCCCACATGGCATACCCAGCGTCTTAGTGTCACCATACACTGTCGATTTTGAACTCGAACTCGAACCTGGTACAAATTTCCTCTGACACACACACACACTTCACATAGGTGTGAAGAAAACCGGTCCACTTGTACTAGGCACCCTTTTGCCAGATTTTGATGCCATGTGACTTGATGACCCTCTCTTGGTCGGCATTGGTTGAAAATAGGGCTCCCTTTCATAGCATGTAAAGCAATGCAGTTATCATCCTTCCGCAATGTCTGACCTATCCACTGCCATTTTCGCCTTCGTATAATTCGTCGATTGGCATCTGACCGGTAAGGCAACCTATGACGGCGCGAAATATCGCGTTCTGCATAAAGGTAAGGTGTCGGGTGACTTTGAGATTCCTAGTGAAGTTCGGCAGGGTTGCATCCTCTCAACGATTCTATTCCTCACAGTGATCGGCGATGTGTTGCATGCAGCCCTATCCCGACTAGACAGAGGAATTTAATGGACTTTGACATCTTATCTACAACATCTTGATTATGCTGACGACATATGTCTACACTCCCAAATCATGTATCTGTCCGCAATGGCGTTAGATCTCGAGAAGGCGGCAAGCGAGGTTGGGCTAAAGATTAATACCAACAAGGCAAAGGTTCTTAGCCCGCCATTGCGAAAAAGAAATCCGACACCTATTGCCATCAATATTCATGGCCAACCTGTGGAGAAAGTGGACAATTTCATCTACCTGGGAAACATTGTTGCCGAAAAAGGTGATACGGAGCAGGACATCGCTCGTCGTATCAACCAGGCGCTGGGTAAGTCTGTTGTAAGCTTCACCCTATTCCCCAGAACAGAGTACGATGGCGCGCAGGAGTGCAGCTTTCTGGTAACTCCTACGGAAATTTTCCATGTACTGCACACATACAAAACTACAGACAGTACCCGAGAGCGAAAAAATATCAGCTTGATGTTGATGCTGATACAACTACTCTGCCAGATTTTCGACAGCATGCCGTATGCGCATTTAGCCTGGTTGATAGAACGAGCGTTCTGGTCCGCACCACCATTTTCGAGTAAATGCTGCGCAAGTTGACGAACGACTCGAAATGCTATCTACATCTACGCCTCTTCACCCCGGTTCATATGACACCCATATTGCCCATTTTTCACTTGACTTTCGTGAATGTCCTTTTCGTCACCGAAGGAGTTGAAATGCCATCTACACTACTCCTGGACATTCGTCTTTTCACCCCGATTCATACGACACCCATATTGCCCATATTTCGCCTTATCAGCAAAAATATCTTTTTTCGAATGCCCTTGTCGCCACCGAAGGACTCTAAGTGCCATTTATAGTGTTCCCGGACATTCGGCTCTTCACCCCGGTTCATATGACACCCATATTGTCCATTTTTCATTCGACTTTCGTGAATGTCCTTTTCGCTCCAAAGGACTCGAAATGCCATCTGCACTACTTCTGGATATTCGGGTGTTCACCCCGATTCATATGACACCCATATGGACCGTATTTCGCTTCACTGCCAAAAGTATCCTTTTTCGAATATCCTTGTCGCCACCGAAGGATCCGAAATGCCATCCATAGTACTCCTAGGCATTGGCCTCTTCACCCCGGTTCATATGACACCCATATTGCCCATATTTCAATTGACTTTCTTGAATGTCCTTTTCGCCACCGAAGGACTCGAAATGCCATCCGCACTATTCCTGGATATTCGGGTGTCCACCCCGATTGATATGACACCCATATTGACCGTATTTCGCTTCACTGCCAAAAGTATCCTTTTTCGAATATCCTTGTCGCCACCGAATCTTGCCCATATTCCCCTTAATTATCAGAAATATCCTTTTTCCTCACCGAAGGACCTCAAACTCAATTATATCCATATTGCCCGTATTTGACTTCACTGCTTAAAAGTCCTTTTCCTCATTGAAGGACTCAGAACGCCATCAACAGTAGTCAATACATTCCCCTCTTTCATACGTTCGCCTCACGTACATACTATACAAAAATTCTGCATTTCACAGCCACAAATCGCAAACGCAAAAAAAAATACATGGCCAAAAAAAAAGATACATTTCCATACCATTGGCCGTCCTTATCATCCTCTCACCCAAAACACAACATTTCACATATTAGTACGCGAGCGAAATCTCTGTACAAACTAGTGGTTTCATTTTATCACAACACGAGTCGCAGAAGAGTTGCGTCAGTAGACGAAGAGCATGCAACGCGACTTTCGTGCAACCGTCGCAAACACGTTGGGTTGCAGTCGCGTTCGAGTCGCGTTGCGTCTGTGGACGAAGGCCCGTCGACATGCGACCGGACAGCCAAGTCGCTTTGGAGTCGTTCGCGTCCGAGTTGCGTTGCAGTCGCACCAGTGGACGAGGTTCCACGCAATAACACGTGTCCGACTGTAATGCGACTCCCGTGCAACGCCCATACAACTCGTTTTTGAGTTGGATCGCAGTCGCGTTGCGTCTGTGGACGAAGGCCCTAACTCCCACTGGAAATGATTATATAGACACTCTATCTAGCTTTGGCTTCATACAATACCTAGAAGGAAAAACAAGAACAGGTAGCGTTAAGTCGACGTGTATTGATCATCTCTTCTGGAAATCTAATGAAAATATCCAATTTTTTAAGGCTATTTTCGAAACTTACACAACTGATCACTACAGCACCTTGGCGAAATTTCAATTCAAAGAAGTAGAGCCTTTTGATGCAAGAACAAAAGCAATCGATTACACAAAAATTGCACACAATATATGTAAATATGGTTGATTGGGCTCCACTAATGCGCACTAATGATGGAGAAAGGGGCACAGATATATTTTTTTATATTCTCGACGAGGTTATCGAAAATTCCTCGAAATATACATTAAAAAAATGTTAATTCTAGATTTCGACCAGTCAAATCATGGGCATCAAAAGGTATAGTTGTCTCTATTAGAAAAAGAGATAAACTAGCTAAACTAATAAAAAGGTATCCAAATGATAGAAATTTAATAGCTCACTATAAAGAGTACCGAAATAAACTAAACTTTTTGATTCGCACTGCAAAAAATATATACTACTCCAATGAAGTTAGTAAAGTTCTAGGCAGTACATAAAAAACTATGGAATAAAATCAACGAAGCCACCTCACGTAAAGCCCGAACAAATTCATGTCAAATTAGACATAGTGACGGGTGAAAAAGAAATAGAAAACATTATGAATGACTATTTCACTACGGTGGGGGAAGATTTATCGCGAAGTTTAGATGGAATGGACGGAAATTTAAATCATCCAACATGTCAAGTTGAATCTAGACATAATCTTACTTCGCTCCATCTTTTTCCAATCTCGGTTGGAAAGCTACATCAACATATTAAAAACCTAGATTCTAATAAATCGCCTGGCATAGATGGATATAGTTGTAGGTTTTAAAAATGATAGTAGATCATATCGCAATACCGCTTTCCCATTTATTCAACTGTTGCCGAAGAGAAGGTATTCCTCCAACTAAGTTGAAGCGCGCGATCGTCATTCCACTCTATAAAGATGGTGACGTCACCCAAACCAATAATTATCGACCGATTTCCCTAATATCAAATGTGTCCAAGGTATTTGAAAAAGGTATTAAAGCAAGACTCGAAAAATTTCTCCCAGAAAATAATATTTTAGCATCTAACCAATATGGATTTAGAAATGGCCTAAGCACACATGATGAACTGTATGACGTCACAGATTTCATTTCTGCTGCAATGGACCAAAACTATAAATCTCTTGCTATCTTCCTAGACCTCAAAAAAGCCTTCGATACGGTTAATCATATTAAACTTTTGAATAAACTTAAAAATTTTGGGATCAATTACACTGCTTTGTCACTATTTAGATCTTACCTTTCGAATAGATCTCAAGTGGTTAGAATCGATGGCAAATTAAGTTCTCCCAGTATCGTCAAACGGACCTGTAATTTGTGCATCACTGAAGGTTTCATCCCGGGACTGGGCCTCTCTGCATCACTTTACTTACTCAACGTAAGTGACTTATCAATCTATTGAGTGCGAACCTGTAACGGGCGGTTTGGTGGGCATCCAAAGATGCCCGTGGGGACGGAGCCTAAGGTAGCATATGACCGTGAAGGTCGGGCCGTGCCATCTGGCGAAGAAAAAGGCCCCTCAACGAGCTAAGCAGCGGCCTATGCTTGCTGTAGCTCAGTTCGGGAGATGTGGGCGGGGTTTTCGCCGCTCGTTGCCCCTGTCCTTTACGTATTAACAAAAATTCATAGGCCTGGGGAAGACAACACAAACCAGGGAGGTAAAAATGGGGAATAAAAAAAAATTAGGCGATAAGGATGGAATGGTTGGCAGATGGCTCGCTTACCCTCGCGCTCGTATTGGGGTCCAGGTGTAATGGGACCCTCGGCCTCTGGTTTCGTACCACCGACAGATCCTTACTCATCAGGTGCTGCCATAGATCTGCCGGTGGAAGCAGCACTACCATATGGTCCATTGCAGGTGGTTCATCACAAACCCTAGCAGATTGTTTAATTAATTTAATTGTTCAAAATGGAAATTTATCAAAATATTCTCATTTAAAAATAAGCTTGTTAATTGAGTGAAAGTCAATTATATCCTTCTAGCTGTTATATAGGATAATAGACCGTGTAATCGGTTCATTAAGACCATAATTCACTCTATGAAAAGGCTGAACAAAAAGATTGTTGCGCAGCAAATCGTGTGAGACATCTCTAAAGACAAAGTAATTTTTAATACCTTCACACGAAATGTGAGAGCATAGCAAGTCTCTTATAAACATCGCGTTCAGGAAAGTCCTTCTATAAGCTAACGTTTGTAAATCAAATAAGGCACAACGAGTACTATAATCAGGCTTAAAACGCCAGCCAATTTGGTAAACAGCGAAACGAGTAAAATTATGTTGAATTCTCTCTATACGTTCGATACGAACAGTATAGAAAGGATTCCACACAATTGAACACTATTCAAGAATCGAGCGAACAAATGAAGAATATAGAATCTTCAAAGTATAAGGATCATTAAAATCACGCGCGTTCCGTGTAACAAACCCTAACATGCTATTCGCTTTTGACAAAATGTAATCGGTATGTGGTCGAAATGAAAGCCTTTGATCAAAAATTACACCTAAGTCGAATATGTCAGAAACTCTTTCAACAACACTACCTGCTATAGAGTACTCATAAAAGAGAGGATTTTTTAATCTAAACGCGCTCAAAACTTTACATTTACTAACATTTAAATTTAAATTGTTATCGCGGCACCTATTTTGCAATTTCTCTAAATCGCATTTTCATTTTGAGACAGTCGCTTACGTTGTCAATTTCCATATCATCCGTGAACTGCCATACCCGCACGTATTCAAAATTTTGGATGATATCATTTACAAACACTAAAAAGAATTTCGGTTCTAAATGACTTCCTTGTGGTACTCCCGATGTACATCTTATCAAAGAGAGCGATGTACAGCCGTTTAGCTTCACCAATTGAGTCCTATCAGTTACGTAGGATCTCAGCCAGCTGAGAAAAGTCGCCTGTATACCTGAATTTTCTAATTTGCGAAGTAATATATTGTGATCAACTTTATCGAAAGACTTCGAGAAGTCGGTATACACAACATCAACCTGCATGCTCTCTTCCATAGAATCAGCAACAAATTTAGTAAAGGAAACTAAATTTGTTGTAGTTGATCTATTATACCTTTAAGGAGGCCATGTTGACATGGCGATATCAACTCGCTGATCAAAACATTTATTTTCTTTTTAACAATCAATTCAAAAAGCTTCGGGATACTGTTTCTTATCTACATAAATGACCTTTGCAAACTGACGACTGTCACAAATGGGCATATAGTGTCCTTTGCGGATGATACTGTGTTATTATTTAGAAGCTCAAGCTGGAACACAATAGTCAAAATAGCTAACGAAGGTCTCTCATTGGTACACAACTGGTTAGTAGCACACAAACTCTCATTAAATTTGCAAAAATACAATATATTCATTTATCGATATTTTCACTGGTGATTTAATGATTGTTTGAATATAAATATTCACTGTCCAGCTTTTAGTTGAAATTTATTGAATAACAATATGTACAGAACAACGTTTCGCCTATAACGGCATCTTCAGGTTCAAGTATTATTCGTGCTAAAATTAGAACCATAATAATTCATAATAATACACCGCAATCGTAGTTTGATTCTAATTTTAGCACGAATAATACTTGAACCTGAAGATGCCGTTATAGGCGAAACGTTGTTCTGTACATATTGTTTTTCAATAAATTTCAACTAAAAGCTGGACAGTGAATATTTTTATACAAAAAATACAATATATATTAAGTTTGCTAAAACAAGTGCTGAGACATCTAACAGACCGATTTCAGTTAATAATACAACAATTTAACATGCAACAAACATTAAATATCTGTGTGTTATTATCGACAATCTCTTAAAATGGGATAGTCATAATAACTATCTTTGTAAAAAGTTGAGAAAAACTATACATATGTTTTATATATCCTGCGAAACATTGTCAGCCGAAAGGTTCTTAGAGATGTATATTATGCAGTTTTTCAAAGTACTGCTCAGTATGGCATAATTGCTTGGGGATCTACATACACCTCTACGCTCTCCCCTTTGAATAATCTACAAAACATTGTGATTAAAATTTGTTTCTCTCTCTAATTGCCTTGACCCCTTCAGAGGCATGGTCGCGTCAACATCTGTAGCATTTCTATGCCTTGTTGACGTTTCAATAGCATATCTACTTTTCGGAAGTGCAGTTGCTAGCATGCACCTCCTATCCGCGCCGTCTTTATACTGACAAGCTCGGAGCACTGTGAGAGTTCTATTAGTACTCACAGGCAGTTTTTTATCGCGCCGAGATTTGATCTCCGACCTCTAGATTAGTATCGTAGAGCGGTGACCGAACGATCACGGCCACCGAACGCGACAATACAAGCATCGAAATATTCATCTACCACACAAGCATTTGATGCCTTTAATGTTATGAATATCCGGCAGTTGTATATGTTCATGCTACATACATAAATATATGTATTGTATTTAAACCATGAGAAATTCTCAAGTCGCTGCACAAACTATTCTACACGAAGTCAAGCCCGTGAAAACCTAGAAATAACCAGGTGTAATAAATTCGTTAGGCAGACGCACGCTTTCTCTTTGGGACCAAACGAATTTAATTTATTACCTGTTTAAATCAAAACTCAGCTAACACATCGAAATTTTAAATATACATATATTGCGGAAATATGTCCAAGAGCGGTCAAACTTATTATTACGAACTAACAAATACTTTAGCATAATATATTTTACACAAGAAAACTAATGAATTAATATTAGAAATAAGAATATTGAAATGGATAATTAGATAAACTGAGCCTTAAGAAGTAACCGTATTTCAGCACTCACTCCCAAGCCCTTCGGGCTTATGTGAGTTGCAAGTATTGAAAAAAAATATATTGAATTTGTAATGTGAATTGTTTATTACTATATTGCAATAAAGATTATTATTATTATTATTTATTTTCCTGATAAAATTTTAACTTTCAGGGCATCGCTTTTCTAGCACGTAGTCGGCGATAAGGTTAAAAAATGGAACTTTTTTTACATTTATTCAGGTGTATCAGCGATTTTGTGGTTCGGAAGAATTTTTTAAACTTTTATTGAGTTTTCCTGGGAAGCTATCACTTTTTCGCAAACATGATACTTTTTACGATGATCTTTTGTCAACTAACGATTGATTCTCTTCTCGTATCGGGCCTCCCATCCTTCTCCTCATCTCCCACTTGAACTTCCCTAAACACTTTTCTAGCCGGCACCCAGATGGATCAAAAGAAAAACCGCCGTTCGCGAGTTTCGCATACTCTACTTTTCATGCATGTTTGCCTATCGAATTGTGAGGCTATTTTAGTGCTGGAAAATATTTTTCCACTTTTATCGTATTTTCCGACAAACTATCACTTTTTCGCAGATAATTGTCTACTAAGCAAAATTGTATAAAGGACTAGCATCTGAAGAATTTGATATTAAAACTTTCTACGATTACCATTTGTCCAGCTCCGAGTGATTTTCGGAACGCGTCCAGCTTGACCGTCTGTTGTTCTTTCCCTCACCCTTCCAGGATAATGACCACAATTTCCAGCCGGCACCCTGCACTTTCCTAGTCTCCTACAATCCCTAGAAAAGTATACACTAGTCTATTATATGACTTTCCTTCCGGCCGCCTGAAAGGCCAATCCGGCTGCCTGAAGGCGGCCTGAAACGGCCATACACGATCCGGAATTCTTCAAGGCCTGGCTTAATCAGTTTTCCGGACAGTAATTTCGGAGGGTGTATGGTCGGCTTTACAGTCTTGATAATGCCCAAAAATGGCGAAACGTCGACAAGTAACCAGTAAAATTGTAAACATACACTGGATAAGTGACAAATAAAGAATTAGCAACTTTAAGAAAGACCAGTGAAGAAACCAATCAATAAACCTTTCCTTTATGTATTAACAAAAATTCATAGGCCTGGGGAAACACAAACAAGGGAGGTAAAAATGGGGACTGACAAAAACCTTGGGCGATAAGGATGGAATGGTTGGCGGACTGCGCAGATGCCCACGAGCTCACATCGTTGTCCAGGTGTAATGGGACCCTCGACCTCCGGTTTCGTAACACCGACAGATCATTATTCATCAGGTGCCGTCATCGATCTGCCGGTTGAAGCAGCACAACCAGACCAGATTATGGTTCATTACAAGGGCCGAGTTAACACGATCCAACTATATTCCCGACAGCCTAAAGTTGCTTAGAACTAGATTTTAATAAATTTTTTAAATTAAAATTTCAATTAAATTTGTTCCATAGAAACATTTTTGCCTTATTAAATTTCTAAAATACGTATTGTATCTTATTTCATCTTTGTACTATTCCATTTAGTTTATTTTTAAAACTCTGCACTCTATTTAACGTAAACGCAAAAGAAACAAAATGAGATTTACGTTCGAAAAGATGGACTGATCAATTTTACAGGAGAGGCACTCCACTGACTTCACTTGAAAAGCCGCCACTGATATACTATACATAATAGTGCCGCGAGCAAACCAATTTTATCACAATGCAGCTAAAAAATTTCGCTCCAAAAAATAAGCTGGAAAACAAGTGTGAACAGGGAAGATAGTTTTAGGAGAACGTACTATCCATAAATTGATGCACTTGTCCGATTGTCATAATCGTATATTCCCAAAGTGAATTGCTAGAAAAAATAGCCGAAACCTCCATTCGGTGACGTAAAAACTGAGCCCGCCCCAAATTTAATTCCTAGGAACACTATCAACTTCAACAGTCACAAGTCATAATGGTTTCGTGAATATGCAACTGCAGCGGTTTAAATGGAAATATATTGCCCATGTATAAAACTGTGATTTCTATGCAAATTTTAATTCCACCCCGTCGGACATGTGATTAATGTCCTTACATATTCAGTCCTCTCGCAACAAATTGTGATATTACACAGGTCAAAAGAGAATTTGAGTGTAGTAGTGGAAGGAATTGCTACGAAAACCCAATGATTTGAGCACGTTACGTGTATGAAATCGCAAAATCGTTTCATACGGAATTGGTCCGCGTAGCCCAAGTGAGCCCCTTAGTAAGCTATCGAAAGTCCAGTCTTCGGCTGCTTCTTAAGGATAGATTGTAGAAAATCATAGTGGCCTTGTTTATGCCGCGGAACTATCTTCGAGGATTAACTAAATAATTCGAACTGACTCACGACGACATAAACATGTCGCACTAGCTAGTTTTGGTACCAATTTTAGCTCCACTTGCTATGCAGAACTGGACTGAAAAATTGGGACTAGGTGGTGTTGCTGTCTTCGCTAATGGTGTTGTTGTTGAAAATTATATTTTATTTGTTATATAAATACCTCATCCTTTCCTGAAACCCTGCATTCGTTTCATCCTTTGATTGTAGCGGTAGAAACGCGTTTTTATTAGGACACTACTGCCCCTTGACATTTTCTTAACCAATGTCACCGCAGTCACAAACCAACAGCTGACATCTTTCATGTTTAGTACCTCTTCGTATGGTATAAGCACACCACGAACAAGTACTAGCACTAAAACGATTTAGTTAAATCGCCTTTTAGTTCCACGGCATAAACGTGGCCAGTGTTATTCAGGCACTACATGGGTTTTACGTATTTGCATTACGTATGTACATACGTAACGTACGTATATGCATCTTTTCTGAATGTGTGTACGGAAAACTGCACTTGAAGTGAATGATAAATCTAAAAAGTCTAAAACTCTTAAAAGCAAATATATGTTGCAATTTACGTTCGAAAATATAACTGTAAAATGCTACGTGTGAATACGGCAAATTTGAAAAGTAGGTGCAAGCCTGATAAACGTACAATGAAAGGATCTATGCAATGTGATAGGATCTCGGATAGAATATTAAACTTTTAACATCAGAAAAAAAAATTTAACGCTATTTTTTGTTATGGCGTTTAATATATTACTTTTATTGTCGATGGTACATATGTATAGGATAAATGCAAGGGGGACTCATGCTCACGTCACAAAAGTCATAAAGCTGTAAGCTTCTGTCACTTTACAGTGGGGATGTGTAACGCTATTCGAACTTAACGTGAGGACGAAGGTCCAGACGTGATCGTTCAGATAGGCCTGTTCGGTACGGAGATTTCAGTACCGGTTCTTGATATTTTCAAGTACCGGTACCACAAGCGGTATCCCGGTACTCACAGATTCGTTCAGTACCGGTGCTAGTATCGGTTTTTTCAGTACCGGTATTTTAAACCATCAGCCGGTTTTTTTTAGTACCGATACTGGGTACAAGGATCCCGGGATTTGAGTACTGGTACTCAGTACTGGGATCCCGGGATTTCAGTACCGGTAGTCAGTACCGGGATCCCGGGATTTGAATATCTGTTCTTTTCAGTACCTGTTCTTTTCTGTACCGGGATCCCGGGATTTGAGTACCTGTTCTTTTCAATACCTGATATTCAAATACCCGTTTATTGCCGAAGTGAAGGTTTTTCGCAGAGTCTTCAAGTATTAACATTGAAAATGTTTATACGGAATATTATCGACATTTGTGGGCGGAAATGACGTAAACATACGAGTATGTATTACAGGATGTCGTCATCGAGTTATCGGAGGTGGTCGTTGTCGTTTAACGTACAATACGATAAGCGCAATTTTTGTGTTGGGACACGAGATGTCTAGAGTCGTGCATTGTATGATTCTATGACGAGTATGTCCCCACGAGAACAGGATAGCCATTCTGGGGTGAGCAACCCCAAAATTTTTTTTTTCTTTTTTGTCTTCAGATTCGAAATCAGCGACCCAAAATTACCTTGTAGTTCGAACCAGCCCGATCGGACGAGTATTTCCCCACGAAAACAGAGTGGCCATTCTGGGATGGGCAACATCAAATTTTTTTTTTCTTTTTTGACTTCTGATTCGAAATCAGCGACCCAAAATTACCTTGTAGTTCAAATCAGCCTGATCGGACGAGTATTTCCCCATGAAAAAAGCCAGGTCGGACGAGTGCTTCCTATTAAAATTATTTTCACTTGGAACATACTCGCGCAACGTTCACATTATAGTGAAACTACACATATGCGATGAAAACCGCGAGTGCCACTCGCATAAAAGCACGTATCAGGTCTGCCACAGACAATGGCCCATCGCGATGGTGACTTTGATGGCCGCCATCACACGCCAAATGTCAACTCAAATATTTTCAAATATTGTCCGTCCACACAATGGTCTTCGATGGGTCATCAGGAAATTGCGTATAGTGGGCCATTGAAATTGAAAGCTGTCGCTCTGTGCGTAACTACTACTCTATTGCCCTAACCCCTTGTGGGGCATAGCGTGTCAACTGTTCCATGTGGCCCAGTTGACGTTTCGTTGGCACAAACTGGTTTCGGAGAATGCAGTTGCCAGCATGCACCTTCTGCACATCCATGGCCACGAACGCCATCGTGGATGGGATTCGAACCCGAAACGGCGGTAGTGCAACATGAAACTGATGCCTTAACACACTGCGCTAGCGGTCGCCCGGTCTGTGCCTAACGGCAGCTATTGTATAGTCAAACGGATGGCGTAAATGAAATAATGCACAACAGCATTATTAACAATACAATCAATCTTTATTCCAATTCGATCAGAATGTAACAACCACTCATCATTCTTTTGATTTACATTTTATTGTTGATATCTGCTAAGTTGGCGGAAATACCGTAGTAGGTGAGTTTAGTAGCAGTAGGTGATGACTTAGCCGGTTCATGTTGGGCCGATGACTTTTGGACAGGTGATTTCTCCACGATAGCCAGTTCATGTTGGGTCGATGACTTTGGGGTTGGTTGTACGTTAACATTATCCGACTGATATGTTACTCCTCCTCGGTTTAGCTGGGAATTCTCCCGAATTTCCTTGACAATGAAAGTTTCTCTCGTTCTCCAGCGAAATACACATATTACTATTACTAATACAATAGCTATTACAATTATAATAATCGAATATTGAATATACCATAATACATTTTTATGAAATTTCAATTCTTGTACATCCTTTAGATTCTGAAATGTATTGGAAGCAATATCTTCAAAGGTTAAAGCTTTTTCAAATGTATAATTTATTTTGTTTTCAGGATAAAAATATTTTTGTTCTATTGTTTTTTTGTTATTATAAAACGTTGCATTCAAAATATTTAATTCGCAATTATGAAAATTTATAAGATAATTTCTGTTTAAGACAATTTCTCGGCCATCACAATTATGATTTAACTTGAGGTTTATGGCATTTTGTACGATTACTGTTTCATCATCAATTATTTGAATTTGTGTAACATTATTATAGCTTAACGTACAAGTTCTTGTTAAAATACAATTTTCTCTAACTTTTATTAACTCGTTTAGCATAGATTGTGGTTCGTAAGTGTAGGTATTCATTCCCATTTCTACAATCATCTCTTTTTGGCTGTTAATTTCAAAATATTCTTTATTTGGCAATGGTGTTATCATATTAACATCCACTGTAATATAATCTTTAGGGATTTTTATTGCTATTACAATAGAATCATTCTTATAGTCTAAAATACCTATTCTGGCCAACTTTAGCCTGTAAAAATCTAATTTATATTCTTCTATCTCTTCAAGTGTCAATATACTAGGATGTAATAAGTTATACTTTGCGAACACAATATTATCTTGTGTTTGATTTATTTTATCTTCCAAAAATTTTAATTTTAACATCTGGTATAAATATAATTGCTGATGTATGATTTTTCTATTCACATCGTTAACATTTTTTATTGCCTCTAATATCTTTTTTCTATCATCTGTTATCACTTTTTTTAAGTTTCCAACTGATTCGTTAAAATGCTGGTTTATTTTAATTTGTTGATTTATTGCTGTAATTGCGTTATGATTATTTTCTTCAGTTATTTTTAAATGCTCTAAAATTTCCTCTCTATCATTATTATCCATTGTTCCAAACAAAAAATTTTGTGCAGTTCCTATAATATTTAATAGTCCCCGTCTTGTTCTACCATTGGACTTTGGCATAATTGATTTGGTTTTAGCAATTATAGTTTTAATCTCTCTTTCAATAATATCTTTGTTATCAAAATCTAAATGTTTTAAATTTACCTTTATCTCAAAAATTGTTTTTAGAATTTCGCTTGGATTAATTATATGCAGAATCGTATTCGTCTGGTTGACTATCTGCACTGTCTTGACTTTTAGTTTCAAATATCCTAATTGTTCTTCAATTGGGGTTACATGCAATGTCGCCTGTACGGTGGTCATTGTTGTTAATATTAGTAGAAGTATTACCTGTAAATTTAATTGGTCGTTTAATATTGGTTAAGTGTACGTTCTTTAGTTTTTTAATCATATATCTTGTCTCTTCTTTATGTCTAACGTGTTTGTAGTTCTTAATCGGTCCGTCCACTCGTTTTTCAATGTAGTCTTCTCTTCTTTCGTTTAACTTTTCAATGCGTTTTGTCTTATTATTTTGCACTAAATCATGTAATTGTTTCGCACAAACTTCTTCCTTGGCCTTTTTCGGCGTTGTCCTAATAGTGGTATGATATCTATTATTATAGTTTTCTAGTACTATCTGAATTTTCATTTCTGTAGACAAAGTTTTATCTTCTTTACCTGTTATTTTCTCTAGAATTGTGGAATGCAACCTTTCTACGTCTGAATTTCCCGTGTGACTATTAGGTGTTGTCCAGTGTACTTCTACTTTTCGCTTACAAAGGTATTCTTTAATATGCTCAGATTTAAACTCATTATCTGTAATTAACAATTGAGGTTTACCGAATTTAGCAAAGTGTTCTATTAGGATCGCTTTCTTGCTCCTCCAATTTCTATCTGTAATGTTATAGGCTACGGCAAATTTTGTAAGTTTGTCAATTATTGTCACGAATGCTTTCTTTTTTATATGAAAAATATCAAGATGCACAATTTCATTTTTTTCAGTTGGTGTTTCAGTTAAATTGAATTTCGGCTTAATTGGGTTTCTATCGTATTTTATTTCCTGACATTTCCTACAACTATTAATAACTAATTGAATATGCTCATGAAATTTAGGAAAATACAATTTATCTTTCAGCATATAATATGTTTCACTTATCCCACTATGCATTGATTCTCTGGTATGGTAGATTGAGATTTGCTTATGAAGTTCCTCCTCGGTTTTGATATCTATTGCCCTTTTAGTGCATTTAATAAATCGGATATTTCCATCATGTGAAAATAGTTGTACTATAATCTGTTGAACAGTATTATAATCCCCATCATTAACTTCTGAGTATATACCTATAACACTTTTTCCGGTTACAAAATTCTTTAGTATACCTTCGATTTTATCTATTCCTTGTAATGGATTCAAATATAAAATTTTGTGTCTATGTAAATCCTCTAGTTTATAATCAGTTTTAAATGTTAAGTTAAGAAGTTTATATTTGTTGACAATATCCTCTTTGATACTTATATGGTCTAATACCTGCTCATCTACCGAATGCTTTGTCTCAGTCAATTCCATATTCGATTCTTCTTCATTATTTGCTGCTATCATAGGTGCATTCTCTAATCGACTAAGAAAATCTGCTACAACGTTTTGCTTGCCTTTAAGATATTCTATTTCGAAATTAAATTCTTGTAATTTTAGAATCCATCTCTGATCTCTTTCTGAAAATTCTTTGCCCTTATATTTACTGTTAAGGTATTTTATGGGTGCATGATCGGTTATAATTTTGAATTTGTTCCCGTATAAATACGGGCGAAAATATGTAACTGCATATACTATTGCCAAAAATTCTTTATCTGTAACACTATATTTTTGTTCGTGTTTGTTAAGTGCCCTAGAAACAAAACAAACCGGATGTCCATCTTGTGCCAAAACAGCACCAATAGCATGGCTACTCGCATCCGTTGTTACAGTAAATGGTTTATCAAACTCCGGATATTTCAAAATTGGATGTGTTGTAATCAAAGACTTAAGGTTTTCAAATGAAGTTATATATTGTGGATCTCGGATGTTAATTTTCTCATCTTTCTTTAAATACCTAATCATCGGATATGCAATTTTGGCATAATCCCTGATAAACTTTCTATAAAAACCGGTCATGCCCAAAAAACTTCTCAACTGTTTTTCCGTTCTCGGTAATGCTAGATCTTCAATAATTTTTATTTTTTCAGGGTTCGGACTCATTCCTTCTTTGGCTAATATATGACCCAAAAATTCCGTATGCCGTTTCAAAAACTACACTTATTTGCCTGAATTTTCAAATTATGTTTTTGAAGAATGCCGAATATTCTTTCTAATGATCTTAGATGTTCTTCTAAACTTGTAGAAAAAATCAAGATATCATCCAAATACACTACACAACTCACATTCAACTCTTTTTCCAAAATCTTGTTCATCATTCTTTGGAATGTCCGAGGGGCATTCTTAAGACCAAATGGCATTCTCAAAAATTCAAACAAACCCATCGGTGTAATAAATGCGGTTTTATCAATACCTTCCTGGGCCATAAGAATCTGATGATAACCACTCGCAAGGTCTAATTTAGTAAAATACAGAGCCCTTCCTAACTTATCCCAAATGCTTTCCATATTCAGTAATGGATATTGATCATCAATTGTTATTTGATTTAATTTTCTGTAATCCACCACTAATCTAAACTTCGTGATGCCCGATTTATCTTTCTTTTTCGGAACCAATATTGCTGGCGAACTATACCTGCTATTACTCTTTCAGATAATCCCCTGTTTTTCCAAATCTTCGATTTGTCTCTTGATCTCAACTTCATGTCGAGGAGGATACCGATAGAGTTTGGAATTAATTGGGTAGTCTGTTGTGGTTTTAATATTATGTACTACCACATCCGTGTTTGTTAACTGATCCCCTTCTGTAAAAAATATTTTTTTATATTTTTTAAGCAGTTTTTTGACACCTTCCCTTTCTTCCTCATTTAGATGATCGGTTTTAATATTTGCGAAAGTACTTTCTTCTAACACATTCACTTCTTCTTCTACTTCTTTCGAAATAAATGGAATTCGATTACCATTAACTAACACAATTTCTTGATTTTTCACATCTATTGCCTTAGCATTTTTTGTATCCAATCCATCCCAATCAAAAGGTCATAAGGTTTATCCAAAGCTAATTTTAACCATCTCATTCTAGCGTTCTCAGGTGCACAAAACTGGATAGGACATTTTGTTATAACATGTTCTATCTCTTTAGTCACAATACCCTCAATCGTACTTAATTTTGTTTCAAATGCTGGGATTTTAATGTAATAATCTGGTGACACGGTTTTTGAGTTTAACAAACTAACTGTCGAACCTGTATCAACCATTGTGATATAATTTTTACTTGCTAAAGTTAGTCTAATAAAAATCTTCTTTTTATCCAAGACTAGTTTATAAAAAACGTGTCCAACTGATTTGTATGGCTATTGTTTCTGTCTCCATTGGCTCTATCTGCTGAGGTCTCTCAAAATTTCCCATATTCCTGTAATTTGCACTATTATGTGGTACTATTTGATTAGTACCCCTAAAGTTTCCACTATTCTGTTGCCTAGTCTGATTATTTTGATTTCTAACATTTCCACTATTTAGTTGTCTATTCTGATTGTTTTGATATCTACCATTTCCACTATTTAATTGCCTATTCTGATTGTTACCTCTGAAATTTCCACTATTTTGCTGTCCTGTCTGATTAAAATTTGTCTGTCTGTGATTAGTTTGTGTTTGTTGTAACTGTTCATTTGGTCTATTCTGTGTTGCACTTGAATTTGATTTTTTTATGTTCAAATTATATTTATCTTGACCAACAAATCTATGTATGGTTGTTCTAATTTCCGAAATATCGTATTGATTTTGTAATTCTGCCGCTAAAGCTCCAGCACACAAATCTTTAATTTTGAAAACTAATACACTTTTTAAACTACTAGAAATCACTTCCCTATTTTCAGTAAATGCTGCACACTCTGCAATATCACTTATAATTTCTTGAATTCTAGTTAATAATTCGTTAACCGAACGTACCTTCAAAAATTGTACTTCCCTTGCTATCGTTTTTTTCGTCCTTCCTGGGTCGATAGTGAATCTTCAACTTCGCCTTACACTCGTCCCACGTTGTTGGCTTTTCCACGGCCAGAAAATTTTTGGCTGCTCCCATTATTTTCTCATTGTAAATAACGAGAAAAGCTTCCGCTGCCTGGGCTCCAAACTCCTCCAATACCTGGTCCACTGTATCCAGAAATGATGGCAACGTTCCGGGTTGTCCCTCGAAAACAGGAATGTACTTAATATGTTTTTCGATCCTAGATCGTGATGATTGGGGCGTTGACTGCCTTGCCAGTATCTCCGTTAATACTGCCAAGCATTTTTCCACTGTTGGCTCTGCCATGTTCCTTAGTTGATCCTTTTCCCTTTGCCTGCTTATTTGTCTGCGTTGTTCCAGCTTCGTTTCTGCGTTGGACGGTAAATTTCACTTCGTCAACTTTGTTTCCACTTAATCACTATCGCGACTTATCAGACAAAATTAGATCACGGTTTTTTACGTTAAAGTCAATTCGATCACTCTCCAATTATGAGCACTAGTGGAGCACCGACTGCGCCAATAAAATAATGCACAACAGCGTTATTAACAATACAATCAATCTTTATTCCGATTCGATCAGAATGTAACAACCACTCATCATTCTTTTGATTTACATTTTATTGTTGATATCTGCTAAGTTGGCGGAAATACCGTAGTAGGTGAGTTTAGTAGCAGTAGGTGATGACTTAGCTGGTTCATGTTGGGCCGATGACTTTTGGACAGGTGATTTCTCCACGATAGCCAGTTCATGTTGGGTCGATGACTTTGTGGTTGGTTGTACGTTAACATTATCCGACTGATATGTTACTCGTACGACAGAAGGTCGATGATAGTAGCATTGCCGTAATTGTTTAGTGGCCTGTCAACTAAAATCAGCGGTTCAAAGTTGTGTACGCGATGGGCCTTCGCGTGGAGGAAAACGGCTCTCGAAGCCATTTGTTGCCATCCGATGGCTTATCACTGTTGACTGAAATGACGGTTACGCGGCATTGGCCACTGAACTGTAATGCGAACGTTGCGTGAGTATGTTTCAAGTGAAGGTAATTTTGATGCAGCACTCGTCCGACCTGGCTGTTTTCGTGGGGAAATACTCGTCCGATCGGGCTGGTTCCGAACTAAAAATTAATTTTGGGTAGCTGATTCCGAATCTGAAGTCAAAAATGAAAAAATTAATTTGGGGTTGCCTACCCCAGAATGGCCACCCTGTTTTCGTGGGGAAATACTCGTCCAATCGGGCTGGTTCGAACTACAAGGTAATTTTGGGTCGCTGATTCCGAATCTGAAGTCAAAAAAGAAAAAAAAAATTTGGGTTGCCCACCCCAGAATGGCCACCCTGTTCTCGTGGGGAAAAAATCATACAATGCACGACTCTAGACATCTCGTGTCCCAACACAAAAATTGCGCTTATAGCAACGTACATTAAACGACAACGACTACATCCGATAACTCGACGACGACATCCTGTAATACATACTCGTAGGTTTATGTCATTTCCGTCCCACCAGTGTCCATAATATTCAATTCCAATTGGTTCTGTATAAACATTTTCAATGTTAAAATCTAAAGACTCTGTGAGAAACCTTCACTTCGGCAATGAACAAGTCTTTTTTATGGAATCCCGGGCATTTGAATATTAGGTATTGGAAAGAGCAGGTACTCATAGCCCGGGATCGCGGTACTGAAAAGAACAGGTACTGAAAAGAACAGATATTCTAGTCCCGGGATTCCGGTATTGAATACCCGCACTCAAATCCCGGTATCCCGGTACTGAGTACCGGTACTCTAGTCCCGGGAACCCGGTACTCAGTACCGGTACTTAAATCACAGGATCCTCTACTCTACTACTCTAATCCCGGGATCCCGGTACTCAGTACCGGTACTGAATAAACCGGCACATGGTTGAAAATGCCGGTGCTCAAATCCCGGGATCCCGGTACTCAATACCGGTACGAAAAAAAAACAGGGATACCGGTACTCTTGGATTTTGGTACCGGTACTGAAAAAAAACCGGTACCAAACCGGCATCGCGCTATTAGGAACAGGCCTAGTTCAGACCGTCCGTGACACCTAAGTGTCAACACCTCCTCATTTTTGCCAAACTTTGGCACGCGCTAGATAGATACCTCAGCTATCGGTAGTGTGGGCGGAGTGTGTTAATCCTATTACTGCCTCGCTCGACGTTACAAAAACACACCATCTCGAGTGCCGGCCCGAGCTCAAAAACAAATGCTAATTTAAATAATACCGCGACGGGAGTGAAATAGTGTAGGATTTCAGGAAGCAAAAAAAAATCATTTTTTTTTTCTTTTCTTTTATTGCCTCCATGACCACTTTTATACCGTGGAACTAAACGAAGTGTTAGGTAGATAAAAGATACAAAGTATCTACACTGCATGCAGATAAATCGGAACATAGATATGTCTATGACTACCGACTGCGTGGAACCTGTTGTGTTGAAGATATCGACGTAAGTTTTGTAAAGATCCCAGCATAGTTATACTGGATGAAATCATTCGAATAATTACGTCCCACGCTTTCGGTAGGCATAAGACATATCCATGTACCCATGTATCTGGTGGCAGTGTAGATACTCGTCATAAATTCTGCTTTGCTTTGTCCTGTCCGCTTGGGCTCCTTTCTCTCGCGGGATCGTTTCGTTTTCGTTTGCATCGCGTGTGTGCAATATTCACCTCCTCTCGTGCACCCTGTTCCATCTACCTGTTTCATCTACCTGTTCCATCTACCCGTTCGGTATAGTTTGCAGACTGCAACCTATCGACATTTCTCTGAGTACGTTTCTGCTAATCGCAATCACGCTTCCCACCATCTTTTCCCAATCGGACGTGTATTGTGTTTGTGTATCTATTGCAAAATCGCTCCCACACTATCCGTCTCATCCCGCCCCTTTACTCGTAATCAACAGTCCGGGTCCGGCACACACAATCCGTTTCTCAAGTAACGCGTGCGACTCTATGCGACTGTGTCCGGCAAACAGAAAGGGAAACTAACAAAAGTAAACAAAACATTCCAACACACGCACAAAGAGAATGCACAAGAAAATTTTTTGAATTTTTGCAGAAGGGGGAGGGGGGGGGGGGGCATTTGATCTTCTGCAGACCTCTGAATGTACATCATGTCACGATGAGCTGCCCGGAACTATACATCCTGCGACGAATATTTCTCTATTTCGGGGCTTGGGAGATTTTAACTCGCGCAGTACGAATCCGCCATTTTATTTTATGATACGTTTATTGCATGTGTGGTGGGGGCCCACATTGTGGGCCAGTCAGACCTCAAATCGCCGCCATTGCAAATGCACAACCATTTGGATAGAATGAACTTCATCCGCGAAGGGTCTCGCTCTCTATCTTCGGGGGGCGGGAACTATGTAATGTACACACTCTCAAATTGCGTCTGCGCATGTCCAAATGTTAGTCGAACTGACTACTTGCTACTTTTTCTGGGACCCTATTGATTCAGATATGTAGTACAACGCGCGCTACTTTATTTGTTTGGATTCAGGTCATTTTGAACATTTTGGAATTTTTGCGGAAGGGGGGCATTTGATCTTCTGCAGACCTCTGAATGTACATCATAACATATAACATCCTGCGACGAATATTTCTTTATTTCGGGACTTGAGAGATTCGAACTCGCCTAGTATAAATCCGCCATTTTGTTCTATTTGTTTATTGCACGTGTGGTGGGGGCCCACATTGTGGACCAGTCAGACCTCAAATCGCCGTCATTGCAAATGCACAAACGCAGTCACTGGATCACCCGATTTGGCTCGAATGAGCTTCATCCGCTCTCGCTCATCTTCGGGGGGCGGGAACTATGTACACTCTCTCAAATTGCGTCTGCGCATGTCCAAATGTTAGTCGAACTGACTACTTGCTACCTTTTCTGAGATCCTAGTGATTCAGATAGTACAACACGGGCTATTTTATTAAATGATGAATGGGAATTGGCGGAAATTGAAGGTCATTGAAAGTCCGCCCGTTCACCCGTTCACTATGTTATTTCTTGCCGTCCACAACGTCAACCTTTATCGCTATCAAATCAACATCCCAACATGTACACACAGGATCCCCGCAAGCGCACCGCACGCGCGGATCTACAAGCAACAGCCATGCACAATGACCACTTCACTCAAACGACATGCACAACCAGAAAAGAAAAATTTTCAATCGGCTTGTTCCCTCTTCTGACCCCCGAGTAGAAAAACAGACATTTCGTGTGACGGACAGATTTTTAGGATGACCCCCAGCTATAAGACATATCCATGTCAATACTAAATTTAGTTCTAATTTATGTGTTTTACCGACCCTTACTAAATATGGCAAATGTCAAGTGTTGGCTTATCTCTTGGGTTTAAAGAGAATTTTAGAAATGTAAAGAACCAATATCTTCTTGCTTTTATACCGCCGACTCCAACAAAACATAAACACAGGCAAAAACAACCGTTAACAACGGAAACGCAAGCCTAGTGGAATTTTGACTGTAAATTTTATTGATTATTGTAAAATTTGAAAAAGATAGCTGTAGAAATAAAAAAGTTTTTCTCACAAAGACTAATTTTTGGAGCGGTCGTTCCTATGGCAGCTATACGATGTAGTGGTCCGATTCCGTTGGTTCCGACATATTTACAGCGTGCAATAGAAAGAAGGCTTTGCACAAAATTTCAGCTCGATAGCTTTAAAACTGTAGGACTAGTTTACATAGAACCGGACAGACAGACGGACGGACGGACAAAGCTTAATCTACTCGTCTCATCGTACCGACCAAGAATATATATAGTTTATATGGTCGGAGATGCTTCCTTCTGTGCGTTGCAAACTTCATGACAAAGTTAATTCACCCTATCACATCCGTGAAGGGTATAAAAAAGTGATAACAGATGATAGAAAAAAAAAAGATATTAGAGGCAATAAAAAATGTTAACGATGTGAATAGAAAAATCATACATCAGCAATTATATTTATACCAGATGTTAAAATTAAAATTTTTGGAAGATAAAATAAATCAAATACAAGATAATATTGTGTCCGCAAAATATAACTTATTACATCCTAGTATGTATATTGACACCTGAAGAGATAGAAGCATATAAATTAGATTTTTACAGGCTAAAGTTGGCCAGAATAGCTATTTTAGACTATAAGAATGATTCCATTGTAATAGCAATAAAAATCCCTAAAGATTATATTACAGTGGATGTTAATATGATAACACCATTACCGAATAAAGATTATTTTAAAATTAACAGCCAAAAAGAAATGATTGTAGAAATGGGAATGAATACCTACACTTATGAACCACAATCTATGCTAAACGAGTTATAAGTTAGTGAAAATCGTATTTTAACAAGAATTTGCACGTTAAGCTATAATACAATAGATTGTTTACACGGTGAGGGCAAGTCGTTAGTGAATTCTCCACGGGAAGAGTTTTCTTGTGAGTCTTATACGTTATTTATTGACCTGCTCGGTTGAGATAGCGGGACCGAACTTGATTGAGTACATTATCGACATCGTTTAAGTCTTCAGAAATGATTGTGACTTTTGAGCATGTTTTACCGCTACCCGATTTACAGACACTGAAACTTGTGAGCCCGCCCTTCCTGCAACCACAGGCTGCTCCGCAGTTTTTTGTACAGGCACATGAAATTATTTTTAAAAGAAAGGAAGGGATGATTTCCTCTGAGCTCATCACAGGCTGTGATGCTATCTAAGTCCGTTTCCGGTCGCAGTTTTCTGGTTCTAGAAAGTTTCCGAGCCATGTCTGCACCTGATGGTAGATTCCGAAAAAAATGATGTTCGGCATCTGATTCGGTTGGGTGCAAACAAGTTAGTTAAGATTTGATTGTAATTCCTGTGCGAGAGAAAAGTTTGAAACGGAAATCGCTTGAAGATATCCTTACTTGTACCTTCGTAGAGGCAGTGGAAATACATATTCTTTTCAGTTGAGGATATTGAGGTATCATATACCATACTTCCACCGTTGACAAGTTCGGATGTGTGATACTTTCTATCTAGTTTGATTTTTCTATACCATTATTTTGGAAAGTTCTAAAAATCCAAATTATTGAAAAACAAAGAAAGCAGTGTACCCTAGTATAACATTCGTTCTAAACCCTAATTCAGTTTACCGGATCGAAAATAAATAAATGAAATAGTGTTTATAGTTTGTAATCTCAAACCATCACTGGACCCACAAACTCAATTTGGTCGACACTTTTCAAATGTGTTCACAAGGCTTCACCGATGCCAAAGACCTAATAATCTGTACAAAATGTCTTTATTATTTCCACTCTGCTTGTTGCGGCCACAAAACACCGGAAAATGTCCGCAAACTGGGTGCAAAAAAGAAAATTGGAAGTGTGAATCCTGCAAGGCCCCACAAAATCTTGCTGACTCTCAGTTACAAAGCGATGAGTTGGTAAATAAAATTTGCGAAGTTTTGAAATCGAATCTGAAAAATGGTGCTTCGAAATCCGTCCAATTCTTGTCAGACAAATTTGACGAATACGCCACCAAATTTGACAATTTGATGAAATGAAAAATTGGAAGTTGGATAGTAAAAGGCTTGAAACACGAATTGATGACCTAACTAGAAGCTAGCAACGGCAGTCTCCATCACCAACTGCGACATGGCAACATTCACATTGCCGGGGTGAAAGTCACACCTAAGGAAAACATCATTCAGATAGTTGAAAGCGTATCTCAATGTATCGATTTCGAAGTCGATGATCTTGACATTAACAATGCCTATCGAGTTTATCACTCGAAAACGACTGCAATCCCAGCCATAGTCGTCCGTTTTACTCGATCAATAACGAGAAACAACTTTATCAAAAATCAAAGAGACCAGAAATGAAACCAGTTTATTAGCAACAAATGTATGCAGTCAATTGGGCGACGGACGTTTCTACATAGGCGACCATCTAAGCGTACGTTTATACTATGGCGGTGGCGGCGACGTTTTTTTTCCGTCGAAGCAATTAATGGCTAGCAACACATGGAAATGAATGGGCACGTTGTTATTAGGCGCGGTAGCGTTCGACGTTAAAACGTCGAATGTCGCGTCCAAAATTTTTAACGTCGCATGTTGGCGGACTGGCGTTCGAACGTCGACGTCCACTATAAACACGTGCAATTATATGGCAGAGTTTATATTACGACGGTAACGGCAGCGTTTTTTCTTGAATCTTTTTTATAATTACATGCAATTACTCTTTGTTGTGGTGGTTTAGTAGGGATATTGTTTTGCGGATAAGGATGAGGGTGTGGATAAAAAATTGTTCGATCTCGAGAATGCGGAGGAGGATAAGGATATTTGATAATGGAAAGATGAGGATACGGATAAGGGTGAGGATGGGGATATATTTGTTGATTTGTTTCTACATGTGAAATATTATGTAGTTGTGAACATGAGAAGCACATCTGCTTCCAATGCACAAAGCAGCAATATTCTCCGTCTATCCATGATGTAGGCTCAAGAAATACCGAATGATTCCACGTACGTCGTTAAAAAACGTCGTAATATAATCACAAGCCAACGACGTTTTTTTTAACGTCGACGGAAAAAAAACGTCGCCGCCACCGCCATAGTATAAACGTACGCTAACACCGAAAACTGCTCAACTTTTGAGAGAAGCGAAAAAAATTTGCTCAGAGAAAAAAATCAAATTTGTGTGGGTAAGCGAAGGTAGAGTACTTATTAGAAAAGGTGAAAACTCAGCAATAATTAAAATTAATAGTACTCGTATAAGCGATTTCAGCTCAATTTAAGTACTTTAAAAAAAAAATAAATAAAAAAAATATAACCAATGAATTTTAACAACCAACTTTTCGACACAAAAGAGTTATTACTAGCTAAAGACTACAAAACATTTCATACAAACGATCAGGAAATCAAGATTCGACACTTAAACATAAGAAGCATTAAAAGAAATTTTGATGAGCTTTTGATATTATTAAGTGAATTAAACTCTACGTTTAACAAAATAGCGCTCTCAAAAGCTCACCATGGAAGTTAAGTATCTGAATTTGAAACAATTTCTCATCACTTTCAAATAATGCATTACACTAAGGCATACACCAAAATAAACAGAAACAAAAACCGGGAGTCCGAAGCGTATATACCCCAGACTTGTACAGACCTAGTGGTGATACCAAAAGTCCCAATTGGCAACGACCATATGTATTAGAAGTGGGTCTCCTATATGGCCAGTTCATAGGGGAGGTTGGCACTCATTCAGTGGGATCTTGACCATTCTCAAAATCAATTAACTAACCCATTCTACAAATATTTGTCGCAGTTTTCAAGTTGCTAGCTTCATTCTATCGAAAGTTAACGCTTATTTGAAGTTTCACTTGTAGGTGAGGTAGGGGTTCCTTGGGTCGGATCTTGCCCATCATTGCCACCAACCAATTAGATCCTCCTACAAACATTTAAAAAAAATTTCAAGTCTCAAGCTTCACTCTATCGAAAGTTATCGCTTATTTGAAGTTTCATTTGTAGGAGAAGTAGGGGTTTCGTTGATCGGATTTTACGTATTTTCAATATTAGCCAACTGGATCATACTACAAACATTTGACCAAAATTTCAAGTCGATAGCTTTATTTTGTCGCTAAGTTATCGCTTATTTTAAGTTTCATTTCTAGGGGAGGAAGGGGTTCCTTAAGTCGGATCTTACCCATCTTTAATGCCAACTAACTCAATCTCACTCTAAACATTTGACCAAAGTTGCTGGCTTCATTCTATCAAAAGTTATCGCTTATTTGAAGTTTCATTTGTAGGGGAGGTGGGGGTTTCTTGGGTCGGATCTTGCCCATTTTCAATACCAACAAAGTAGGTCTTACTAGCAACATTTTGTCAAATTTTCAACTTGCTAGTATAATTTTTTTGAAAGTTATCGTAATTAAGGGAATATTTAATTTTTTGATTTTTGTAGGGGAGGTAGGCGTTCCTTTGATCTGATTGTGGCCAACTTACTAAAACCTTAAGCAGCTTCTCACTTCAAGGTTACATGCCAAAAATCAGGTGCCTACGTCAATTGGTTCAGGAGTTATATACAAAAAACCTGAAAATTAGGGTAGTACGGGGTTCTTTGTAAGAAAATTACCGTTAGTTTCCAACTGATCGATTCTATTTTCCCAGGAGAGTATAAGATTACCCTCGTGAGTAATCTACCAAAGCTAGAGCTTTTCACGTTTATTTAATCGGGAGTTATAGATACATTTATGTATTTTACATATGTAGGGGAGGTAGGCGTTCTCTTGGCCTGATCATGCCCATTTTCAATACCATCCAACTAGAGTACATTACCAATATTTGACCAAAATTTCAAGGCTGTAGCTTTATTCTATCGAAAGTTATCGTGCGAACGGACAGACAGACGGACAGACAGACAGACAGACAGACAGACAGACAGACAGACAGACGGACAGACAGACAGACAGACATGGCTAAATCGAATCAGGAGGTGACCCTGATCATTTATATATATACATTGCTATACCTCCGGAGCCTCCTTTAAGGTGTTACATATTTCCGTCGTGACAAAAACAATATACCCTATACTAAAAGTCTAGGGTATAATGATGGTGTAATTGTATACACGGGGGGCAAAGACCTTTTCCATAGTCCTCCACGTGGGCGCCCCCTGGTAACGGCAGTGTATCAAATCGCTGACGGCCAATGTCTTAGCGATAAGACAGTTTGGAAAATTCAGATAGCTGTAGCCTGAATGGGTGGCGAGCACCTAAGCGTCTCAGCTTTAGTAGGATTGAATGACTTGCGTAGTTGGACCTGCAACATAGTTGTGTGAGCTCCAGCACGTTTATTAAACCATCTGAAGCAGCTATCTTCCGAGGCCATCCCCTGAATGGGGTTAAGCGACGTGCTGACAACTCGTCCTTGCAAAAACCACTCCATGTCAATAAACCTGGAACAAAAGCCTCTGATTGGACGGATCAACAACGACGACCACGCAAACGACTAAAGGATTATTCTTTCGTTTCCTGGAATGTACGCTCCCTGACCAAACCGGGGGCCGAGAAGGCCCTCCTTCAACAGGTCGAAAAGTACAAACTGGGCATTACTGCAGTCCAGGAAACAAATTGGCTTGCCAGCGAGATTAATGACAAGAAATCGCACACAATTTTTACAAGTGGCAAACCATCGGGCCGCAAGGAGTTTGGAGTAGCATTTATAGTGAACAATCACCTCAAACCGCATATTACTGACTTCAAACCCATAAATGAACGGCTGTGTGCGATTCGCATCAAGACTCGATTCTTCAATCTCTGGCTCATCAATGTGCACTGAAGTTAAAAAAGACGCAGTAAAAGACGAGTTCTACGCCCGCCTTGAGACTCTTCGACTCACCTCCAACAAACGACGTCAAATTGCTGCTGGGAGACTTTAACGCGAAAGTCGAAAATGAAGGTTGGCACCGGGGGACCACTGGAGGCCACAGTCTCCATGAAAAATGTAATGACAACGGCTAGCGACTTATCGACTTCGCCTGCAGCAGGAATCTAATCGTAAGCTCTAGGTATTTCCCGCATCAACGCATTCACAAGCAGACCTGGAAGTCTCCATACGCACATACCGTGAACCAAATTGACCATGTCCTCATTTGTAGGAGATGGGCGTCTAGTGTGATAGATGTCCGCTCCTATCGAGGAGCAAAATGCGACTCAGATCATCACTTGGTGAAGACGACCTACAGATGTATTGTAGAATTTCCTCAGCACCAATCGAGAATCAGCCCTCCCAAAATCTTTGCGGTTGATAATCTTCTGAGTGATGCTACAGCGGTGGCGTATACTACCGCCCTTGAGGAAAGACTATCACCTATGCTACACAACATCAGCAATACAGGCGTCCATGGGTTCTGGGAAGAACTCAAGGGTACCATCAAGGATGTCGCAGAGAGGGTCGTGGGATATAAAGCCCAGCGAGCGCGAAATGACTGGTTCGACGAAGAATGCAAAAATTCACTTGACGGGAAAAACAAGGCCTACAGACAATGGATTCCACGAGGAACCAGAGCCAGAAGATAAAAATATGACGAGCTACGGCGAATATCGAATAGAATAATTAGACGTAAGAAACGTAAATACTTTGACGAGCAGTTGCTGAACATAAACAAAAACTTAGCTAATAGGAACACCAGACAAGCGTACAAACTAGTAAATACAATTAAGAACGGCTACCAACCCAGGACTAGCCTTTGTAAGGACAAGGATGGAAACATCATCAGCGACACCGATGGCATTAACAAACGATGAGCCTCTTATTTTGAAGAGCTTCTAAACCGACCATCTAACATCCTTACACAGGAAGCTCTCGAGGATATTATTGATCTAGGCCCACCTATTCAACCCCAGACAGTAGAGGAAGTTGATCTCGCGTTGCGGTCACTAAAACGAAATAAAGCGCCGGGCGCTGTTGAGATTCCAGCTGAACTGCTAAAATTCACCAATTACTCCTGCGAGTATGGGAGGACGAGGAGATGCCAGACGATTGGCGCAGAAGCATCATCTGTCCAATTCATAAAAAGGAAGATAAACTGCGGTGTGAGAATTACAGGGGCATCTCACTAGTTTGTATGTCCTTTAAAATTTTGACGAAAATTCTAGAAAATAGAATAAAACCGTACGCAGAACGAGCCATTGGCGAATATCAAAGCGGTTTCTGACCTGGTCGCTCCACAACCGATCAGCTCTTCTCAAACTGATACTCCAGAGATGCTGGGAATACAACGTAAACGTATACCAAATCTTTGTCGAGTTCAAGCAGTCATACGACAGTATCGATCGTGGAGTACTGTACAACATCATGCTGCAATTTGGTATACCGGTCAAATTAGTGCGACTGACTAAGATGACGATGACCAACTCCGTCTCACAAGTCAGGATACATAATAGACTTACTGATCTATTTGAAACACGCACTGGTTTGAAACAGGGCGATGGACTGGCACCGACGCTCTTCAACCTGGCACTGGAATACGTTATTCGGACCATGAATATGGACAACAGCAAGACGCTACTCATCAAGTCGACACAATTAGCAGCGTACGCCGACGACATCAACATCATGTCCCGAAGATTGGCCGACGCAGAAGAACTTCTGCATACGCTCGATACCGCTGCAAAGGAAGTTGGATTACGTATTAACGAGGGTAAAACTGAAATAATGATGCAATCGGCGACAAGGAAACCTGCACAACCGAGCATCAATGTGGTGGACCTCAACATCGAGTTCGTGAACAACTTCATTTACCTGGGTTGCAACTTGTCAAGGGACGCCAACGAAACTGACGAAATCAAGCGACGGTTACAGTTAGCTAATAAATCTTTTTCTCGGTTCTCCCCATAATGAAATCGAAGCATGTGCACAGAAACACGAAGCTCCGCGTGTACAAAACCATTATACGACCAGTGCTATCCTATGGCTGCGAAGCATGGACCCTAACTCAAGCCTCCGAAAACATGCTAGACACTTTTGAACGTAAGGTTCTACGGCGAATTTTCGGGGCTATTTGCGATCGAGATGGATGGCGCATCCGGTACAACCATGAGTTGTATGAAATGTACGATGAGCTGCAAGTCTCGAAAATCGTCAAACTACAACGGCTTCAATGGGCAGGGCATGTACAAAGAATGGACGATGATCGCATGCCAAAGAGAGTAATGAATGCAGAACGAGTCGACGGAGCGAGACTGCGAAGCCGACCGAGATCTCGTTGGGAGAGCTCAGTAGGTGTGGACGCCGCGCAGCTGCTGGGCTTCCAAAATTGGAGGACGCGGTCACGTGACCGAGATAATTGGAGGACAATGATCCAGGCGGCCAAGGCCCGACGTCGGTCTGTCGCGCCACGATGATGATGAATTGTATACATAAAGCAAACTTTAAATTTCGCTTGTAATGAAATATCAAATAATGAAGTAACTGGCATCCAAATTAATTACCACTCTAAACCAAGATATAATAAATGTATTAGCGCTATATAGGTCACCTGCTACAGATAGCAACAAATTCTTAGACGATTTAAGCGAAATGATTGCTGTCAATAAAAGTACATTAGTGGATATAATTGCAGAAGACTTAAATCTAAATATTCTTGAAAATTCAGCTATTACAAATAATTATCTAAACGAACTTAGTAGCGAAGGTTTTATATCATATATAAACAAACCCACAAGAGTTGAATTCAGATCAAAATCTTGTCTCGATCACTTTTTTGTAAGACAAAAAGAGAGTCCCACATTCAGTGGAAATGTTCCGGCAGCCATATTGAAAAATTTAATTACTGACCATTATAGAATACTCCTGTCTATCAATATAAACATAGAAGTAACTCCTAAGTATAAAGTAAACGAGCAAATTATTAAAAAAGTAAACTTCGAACGCCTTGTCTATTTAAATAATCCAGTAAACTGGGAAGCTATTGTTCAAACTACAGATAGCTGTGATATTTCCACAGATAAGTTTATACGCACTATTCAAAAAAATATCCACGAGTCAACTGAAACCTCTCTTATGCCGAAAAAATTTTATCACTAAAACCGTGGATAAACTTTGGTATAACGCGCACAATCAGGTACAGGGATAAACTAAAGAGGCGACTAAATTCACAACCTTTCAATCAAGCTCTTAAAAACTTCTATAATAAATATAGAAATAAGCTAAACAAAATTATCCAAATGGAAAAGAGGAGTCACATACAGCACCAAATAAGTTCTTGTAAAAGTAATAAAAAACTTTGGGATATTGTTAACAAATCAGTTAAGAAAAGAAATACTAAACAAGACATCTTTATCAGCATTCTGCCCACAGATAAATTTCCAGTCTTGCCTACTAATCCAGCAAACACCAATAAATTAATAGCAAATTATCTTAACGAGACTTTCACAAAAGCTGGTAAACAAATAGCTGAATCAATACAAAATACACGAGTATCAGATAACATAGAATCAGTTGTTCCATCAAACACCATCCTTACCAATTTTCACTTTACAAAAATTACAGAATCGGAAATATTACTAATTATAAATAACTTAAAAAATAACACCGCACCAGGTTATGATGACATTTCGGTAGCCGTACTAAAAAAGATAAAAAACACCATCTCAGCTCCTTTAGCAACACTCTTAACTAAATGTGCTAAAGAAGGGTATTTTCCTGCTTCGTTTAAAAAGGGGGTATTTTTAGTTTCCGGGGCCCGGTGTGAAAAAATCACTTTTCACCTGAATTTTTTGTCACTTATCACTCGCGTCACTCTAAGACCCTCAAATTTGCAAAAAAAAAATTATTTTTTTTTTATTCTTTTTATTAATTTAATTTTTTAATTTTTTCTTACTTTTTTGTTCTAATGATTTATACTGAATACAGTGGAACTCGGCTATAACGAACCCCGGCTAGAGCGAACACTCGGCTATAACGAACAATTCAACAAATCCCGTTTCAAATCTCAAAATATGCATACATTCGTGTTCGGTTATAACGAACCCGGCTATAACGAACACTCGGCTATAACGAACCAATTCCAAGTCTTTAGCACTTGTTTCTGTTCGGATATAACGAACTATTGACATGGATTGAGGCAAACTGTGTGGATTTTTTATCATTTCCTAAGTTCGAAGACTTCCTTGTGTTCAGCTATAACGAACTATCGTATCGTGAACGTATCAAGTCCAACTCGGTGAATTTGTAACGGTTTTACGTTTCAAAGAATTTTTCATATGCGTAGTTGTGTTTAATGCGAAATTCATATTGAATCAGTTCGCTACGACAGCGTGATTTTTCTTAGTTTAACTCGAGAGATTAGTGAGTGATTTTAAACATGGAAAATTCGAAGAGAAAATGTATCTCATTAAAAGATAAAATCGACATAATTCGGAAATTAGAAAGTGGCTGTGCCAACGCACAAATTTGTAGAGAATGCGGCCTTACAAAGTCGACTGTTATAACCATTTGGTCGAATAGAAAAAAATATCTGGAAGCTCAAACTGAAACCACGGTCACTGCGAAAAAGTTACGCCCACCGGAGCACAAGGAAGTCGACCAAGCCCTTTTGAAGTGGTTTTCAATCAAACGAACTGAGAACGCTACCATATCGGGACCAATTCTTCAGCAAAAGGCGGGAGATTTCAAACAATTGGAGAATAGTGTCAATGGAGAATCTGGGGATTCTTTTGAGTGTTCCAGAAGCTGGGTCGATCGCTTTAAGAAGCGTCACAATATTTGCAGTGGTAAAATAAGCGGCGAAAGTGCCTCCGTTTCGAAAGAAGCCACTGAAAATTGGATTAAAAATGTTTGGCCAGGTATGTTGCATAATTCGTATGTGCCTCATTTTTATTCATCTATTGTATTTAATACGCCGTTTCGAGGTCGCTATTATTAGACACAATAAATAAATGCAAAAATGCAAAAACACAAATCGTCTAAGTTTTACAATTCAGCTTACAAATTTTATTAATATCATTTAGGTATTCGGAGACAATAAATAAATAAAGACATCTTTAATGGTGATGAAACTGGCCTCTTCTTTCGAGTGTTGCCAGATAAAACCCTAAAGTTTAAAGGGGAAAGTTGCTCGGGGGCAAACATTCGAAGGAGAAGATTACAGTTTGGGTATGCGCCAATCTGGACAGAACCGAGAAGAAACAGCTTCTGGTTATTGGAAAATCCAAGTCACCCAGATGTTTCAAAAATAAATCGCATCTTCCTGTTAGCTATGAAGCTAACCGAAAAGCGTGGATGACCGGAACAATCTTCCAAAAGCTTCTCCAGGCGTGGGATGAAGAATTGGCGAGAAAACAAAGGAAGATTCTCTTGGTGATCGATAATTGTCCAGCTCATCCCAGAGAGCAAAGCCTTTCATGGATCCAAGTCATGTTTCTGCCTCCTAATGCTACTGCCGTGTTACAATCAATGCATCAGGGTATAAAAATGTATTCATTTTCATTTTCCTTACTAATAATCTGTTCAATAACAGGCGTTATCCGATGTTTGAAATCGCGCTATCGGAGGCAATTATTGCTGAAATTTATAGACGCCCTCGACAAGAAAATGGAATTGAAAATCACTTTGTTGGATGCCATTGTAATGGTTAATGCTGCGTGGAGGAAAGTATCACAAGAAACAATATCGAATTGCTTCCGACACGCTGGTTTTATGATACAATGGATCCAGAGCCCAGAAGACGACCTTCCACTTTCGACATTAATTGCAACTCGAGAAGAAAGGGAAGAAATGTACTCTCTCTCACATTGGGCGGAGGAGAATGCGATTTCAGATTTCGTCTCTAGTGATCTCAATGATTACGATCAAATTGACTACGACCTACTAACAACGGAGTCCCCTGATGAGATGGAAATAATGCAGTCAATAATATCTCCATCAGATTCGGATAGCGGTGACGAAGACATAAATGAGGATTGCAATATTGTTCCTTCAACCAACGAAGCACTATCTGCCCTGAAGACGTTACAAACGTACACACAATTCCATTATCCTGAGAAGGAGAATTTACTGACTGCAGTTGATAAATTAGGAGACATGTTAAGCGACGATTTATTGAAGAAAAGACGAACCCAAAAGCAAATTACCGATTTTTTCTCATAATTTTTTTTTTATAATCTATACACGTACGTATGTATGTACCTGAATTCGCAAAATTAAACAGAAGACTGTTAAATATATAATAAAACGTAGCTTTATTATCATTTTTTTTCAACGATCGGCTATAACGAACTTCAGATATAACGAACAATTTTGAAAGTTCCCTGGAGGTTCGTTATATCCGAGTTTCACTGTATTTGGTGTGTTTAAAACTGATCAAAACGCTGTTGGACGCAGAGCGAGTGAAGCGATACTGAGGGTTGCATTCCCTTAATCGCGGAGCCCACGCAAGGAGATTTGCGAATATTTCAATTTTCCATGCCGCCAATATACCAAAATTCAGTATAAATAATGAAAAAAAAAACTGAAAACAAAAAAAAAATTTTTTTTTTGCAAAATTTTGTCTTTTAGAGTGACGCGAATGAAAAGTGACAAAAATCCGAGTGAAAAGTAATTTCCCCAGCCGGGGCCCCGGAAACTAAAAGGTTGTAAGTTACCTAAAGCGTACTCTAAACATTAGGCAATTAAAAATACTTTATCATGCTCTAGTGGAATCTGCCATACAATATTGTATATCAGTTTGGGGAGGAGCTTATGATCACCACTTGAAGCACTTAAGAGCTACACAGAGAAGAATACTAAAACTAATATATGTACGGTCTACCGCAACTTTTTCCCACAATTGACCTTTACAAACTAGTTGGTGTACTTGAGATTAAATACATATATCTAAAAAACATAATAGTAAGAACTTATAAAAACATAAGGACATTATAAACAGCTCCGACAAAAAATACTCGCTTAAATCGGCTTAATGTTCCTATACCCTTCTGTCGAAAAACTCAAACACAAAGATATATTGTATAACTTCTATCGGTCCGAGAGCTTACAATATTATACCCGAATACATTAAACAGTCTCAATCAGTCTCGAATTCAAACCAAAAATTAAATGAAACCGGAATATAGAGGGCTACGCCCACAATCCGAGGGTTTTGTAGCAAGCACTTATATTTGTACGCATGTATCGGCTCCTTGCTTTTCTTGGTACCACTTAGATGGATAAAAAAAACATAATAAAAATGTCTGACCCATCATATAGTATCTTACATACTCAATTGCCCTAACCCCTTGTGGGGCATAGCGCGTCAACTGTTTCATATGGCCCAGTTGACGTTTCGTTGGCATAAACTGGTTTCGGAGAATGCAGTTGCCAGCATGCACCTCCTGCACATCCATGGCCACGAACGTCGTCGTGGACGGGATTCGAACCCGAAACGCCGGTAGTCAAACATGAGACTGATGCCTCAACACACTGCGCTACCGGTCGCCCCGTATTAAGTGATTGTAATGAAACTTAGAACATATTATTGCCTATGATGTTGGTTATCCTTGGCCATTAGTACTTTTTATCTCGGACGTGTTTAAGGGATGCAGGGGTGCGCTAACTGTAACTATGGAAATAAACTATTATTAACCTATTTTGAGGAGATATACAAATTCCATTATTTCTCGTTTTATATGCTATTCGGAACCCACCTTCCTGAAAGTTTTCATTTTTCGAAGTGTAACGGTCTCGAAATGCAAGGGGGGACAAATTACGATCTAATATTTTCTCCTCCCTCACTGTTCCCCTTTCTTCAAATTTAAAGTAAATGCCAAAAATAAAATGTACTCAACATTACCTTTCTCACAACGCCCGACTTGCCTATACCAGTCGATAAACAAAATTTGACCTTAATTTCGCCCCACCCCCCTCCCCCGCTCGTTATAGTTGGCCAATTACAACACATCGCCCCCTACCAATCTTTACCCTTTCATAAATGTATAACCATAATATGTGACAATAACTGCAATTCGCACTACGAAAAACAACATACAAGTAGTACTCGCACCTTCGAAGCCGGTAGGTGTATTTTTTGTATGAATAGTGTAAAAATGCCTAACTTTAAGTGAATGTACTTTTATTAAATATTACATGATTGTAATGAAACTAAGAGACATTATTCAATATGGTGTTGGTTATCATTGGCCATCAATATTTTTGACCCCGGGTGTACCTGAGGGGTGCAGGGGTGTGGTAACTGCAACAATAGAAATGTAATGTAACCTTTTTTGATGAGATTTTTAAATTCTATTATTTTTAGTTTTCTATGTTAGTGAAATGCCGCTTTTCTGTAAATTTTCATATTTCTAAGTTTAACGGTTTCGAAATGCAAGGGGGGGGGGGTGACAAACTCGGATGACATATTTTCCCCTCTCCCTCTTTTCCCGTTTCCCGTTTGAAAAAAATGTACTTGACGATACCTTTCTTACAATACCCCACTTGCCTATACCAGACGAAAAAAAAATTTTGACCTTCATTTCCCCTCTATGGGGACCCTCCCTTAAAGTTGACCTATTACGACGCATCACTTTCTCCGGAGAATTATAGTACTTCTACATATTTTCACCGAATTTCATGCATGTAGCTTCAGCCGTTCGTGAGATATTTCATGGACAGACAGACGGACGCATGACCGATTTCATAAGGGTTTTGTTTTACTACAAAACCCTAAAAATGGCTTCATACTTTAAGTGTAGATGATCTAGAGGTTTTATTTCCGTTCTGCTAATCAGTTAAGGTTTTTTAATCAGTAAAGTTTTTCATTAAGTCAAATAAACATTAACACTAAGATCTGAAAATGCGTAACGAGCGCTGGAACAATATATTATCTTCCCTAGATAAGGGTTCTCGAAAAATGTGGCAACTACGGAAATGCCTCAGGAACAAATCCCGCTCCCTTCCACCCCTACGGCTTGCAGACGATTCTTGGGCCTTCTCTGACGTTGACAAAGCTGACCTTTTGGCTGAAAATTTTTACTCCTTCCACACTCTTACTGCTCAAACTAATGACCCTTTCACTACTGCATGCGTGAACGATACCATCACAACTCTCGCTAACTTACCTTCTGATCTCTCGCCTAGTAAATTCTGTAGTCCGTCCGAGCTGAGAGCGATTCTTAAAAAATTAAAAATTAAATCGTCCGCTGGAGAGGATGGTCTCCCCAACGCTCTACTAAAAAACTTACCCAAGAAAGCGGTAGTATTACTCTCGTATATTTTCAACTGCTGCCTGAAACTAAATTACTTCCCGAACTCTTGGAAAAACGCGACAGTAATACCCATTCTCAAAACAGGTAAGAATCCTAGCCTTCCAACAAATTACCGACCAATAAGCCTACTCCCTACGCTGAGTAAAATCTTTGAGAAGGTAATATTGTCCCGACTTCAACAATCAATTGAAGATAACTCAATAATTCCCAACTTCCAATTCGGATTCAGACCCGGACTTTCGACAATCCACCAACTACATAGAGTCGTCAATCACATAGAGCAGGGCTTTAACTCTAAACAATCTACCGGGTTGATTGCTTTGGATATTGAGAAAGCCTTTGACACAGTGTGGCATGATGGTCTTACCCACAAATTAGTCCAGTTTGGAATTCCAATTTACCTTTGTAAAATCATCCAATCATTTTTATCTTCAAGATCTTTCCGTGTCAAAGTACGTAGTCTATCTAATGCTCGTAATGTCCCCGCCGGTGTCCCCCAAGGTTCGGTTCTAAGTCCCACATTGTATAATCTATACATGTCCGACCTTCCTTTAGTTAATGACTGCCACATCGCCATGTATGCGGACGACACAGCAATTTACGCCAGCAGTGACAATCCAGATACCATCGTCAACATCCTGCAACTCCAGCTAAGACAATTAAAAAAATTCTGTTATAAATGGAAAATCCAAGTCAACAGCGAGAAAACCCAAGCAACTTTCTTCTCTAAAAGACGAGCTAGGAGACACCTACCGACCCCTTTAATAAATGTTTTAGGTTCAGCAATTGCCTGGGCTAAAGATCTAAAATACCTAGGTCTCCACCTTGACTCGAAGCTTACATTTAAGACACATACCGACACAACAAGTTCAAAAATTCTGAATAGTATTCGTGCTAACTATGCTTTTATTAACAGAAAATCCAAACTTTCCACCTCTAACAAACTCCTAATTTACAAATCAGTAATGCAACCCATCATATTATATGGCTGCTCTGTTTGGAACACGTGTGCGCTCACTCACAAACGCAAATTGCAAATTTTGCAAAATAAATGCCTGAAGATTATTTTAAACAAACCCTTTTACTACTCCACCCACTCTCTACACTTATTATCAAATATTGATCAAATCTATACCACTTGCAACATAATTCATTCTAAATTTCTAAATCGCCTTGCGGCCTCAGACAACCCCCTGATTGCTCCTTTGGCTGTCAGTTCTTAAATACTGATCCCTTTGCGCTAGGTTCATAAATGTAAGGTAGTTGTAAGTTATTTTAAGTTAGTATGTAAATTCTCTATTTCTACCATAGGTTTTAAGCTATTTTTTCCTAAATATCTTCTTCCAATTTGATTTAAAAATCCATCTTTTCTTTGTAATAACTCTCCCTACCATAGATGTACAGACTTTGTCTAAACTCTTAAATTAAGATCCTCCTGTTTTTATACATTGTTTTCTATCACTCAATAAAGCTATTATCTAATCTAATCTAACACTAAGATATCCTACTAATTGAATTTCCAAAATAAATTGTATAATTGTATAATTTCTAACACATCACTGCCAACCAAATGAACGTTATAATGCTCCTCACATATTGTACAAATTTGAAATACTGCTGTATAATACAATATTATGTGAAATTGAACTAAATAAAATAATAAATATTGTTTTCAGATCTGTGTTTTCCGTCTTAAAAACATCCAGCGATTTTAAGAGAATATCGTTATTTTTTAAAGTAGAAATGAATTTCCTCTTTCTGGATCAGTAAATTTTTGAAGTCGTATCACAGATATGAAGAAAGAGAATATAGTCAATGCATCTTGCTATTATGTTCGGAGATATATTTTCTCACCTCTAGTGTATCACGTGTATCCAATGATTATCCCTTTGCAAAACCACTCTCGGGTAGATAACCGGTTAATTACTTGGTAGCACTACCCAATAATCTTTCAGTTAAAAGGTATATGGCATCGGGTAAAAATTCACTTCAATATTTTTCACCGCGCTCCATGAGTGTGATTTTTTATCTCTATTCTTCGTTAGCTGACGAACATAACACAGCCTTCTTCACTCTAGAATACAGCAAAGGGAAAAAATGCGGACTCATTTAGATGAAATATTGGTGCAATACCCAATGCGATACGGGAATATGAAAAAAAAAATTCCGGATTACAAGCAGATAGTTAACCGCATAATTTAATAGTAATATTACTGGTATAATACCGTAACTCAAACTTCCAGCTGCTGTAATATAGTACACACAATTTAACATCATAGAAGAACAGTACAAATCGATCGTTCAAATAGAGTCGTTCAAAAAGAACGATACAAAATCCAATGGTTCATATCGTTCAATAATAATCAAACAAGTCAGAAGAGCACATCCCAGATTGGAAAGCCCGTTTTCATGGGAAATAGGGGTCCAATCTTGCTGACTCGAACTAAAGGGCATTGGGGGGTCGCTGACTCCGAATCTCGAGTCAAACAGAGAAAAAAAAATTTAGGTCACCTATCCCAGACTGGCAGCCCCGTTTTCATGGGAAATAGTGGTCCGATCTGGCTGGCTCGAACTAAACGGCAATGAGGGGTCGCTGACTCAGAATCTGGGGTCAAAAAAGAGAAAAAAAATGAAGTCGCCCACCGCAGATTGGCAGCCCCGTTTTCATGGGAAATAGTGGTCGGATCTGGCTGGCCCGAACTAAAGGGCATTGGGAGCGACCCCCGACTCAGAATCTGGGGTAAAAAATAAAGGAAAAAAACTTAATTTTTTTTAATTTTTATTGAATATGTTAGTGTGAAAACACACCGCATCAGACAAACCGTTTTTGTCTTTTAAGACAAAAAAAAATGTGTTTCATTGCAGCACACACCAAGCGAAACACAGTGAGACAAAACAAAACGTCCTTTTGTCTTGTTTCGTTTGGTGTGTGTTGAGATGAGACAAAATTGAATTTACAACTTGCTTTAGTAGTACCAATGTTTAATAAAATGAAATACAATAAACTTACCTTCACAATTCATATCGGTTGCTATTTCTACCGACAGCTTATCAGTTGCAATTTTATTTGCATGCTCCTTTTCTCTATAATTATAAATTGGGCTTCTTGCCTTAATTAAAAACAACAACTTTTCGGCGTCGACGTCCATAATTTGCGACATTTAACATAAAATGACCAGCTAATAAGCGGAAACGAATTTTTGTTTCTGAAAGACAACTGGCCGTCTAGTGGCAACGAAACATGTCTTTCTGTCTTTTCTTGTCTTTTTGTTTCGTTTCATACGGTATGTGTTGCGCCTATTGCAATGTATGCAATTATCGGCAATGACGTTTGTCTGAAACATGTTTGTTTCATTCGGTGTGTGTTGATAATATCCAAAGACATGCATTATCGACAACCAGTCATAAAACGCATCGAGACAAAGACGTTTGTTTTGTTTCGCTTCTTTTGGTGTGTGCTGCTCCACATTTGCTCCACATTTTGCCACGGTAAAACGCTGGTTTGCAGAATTCACTCGCAGCCGCCTATCGCTTTCCGACGAATTGTGTGAAGGTCGTCCAAAATCGGACGTGATCCATAAAACATCGATGCCGTGTGCGAAATAATAAACCAAGATCGTCATGTGATATATTGTCAGATTAGGCGTCCCTGGGCATTAGTTCCACCAGCGTACATTCAATTTTGCATGAACATTTGGCCGTCACAATGATTTGTTCGCGTTGGATATAGCATAATTTGACGATCGTTCAAAAGAAGACTTGTGTTTATTGGTGCAAAGAAATGTCGAAGAAATACAACCTCGGTACTTCAAAAGACGATTATAAGATCGTGACAGGCGACGAATCTTGAATTTATGCTTATATTCATGGTTACCAATTAACGAACCAACTCTTTTTAACCTACTCCGTACACCGGACTAAGTCGACCTACTCCGCAATCGAAAAATGATCAGGTCGGAAAATGACCGGGTCGGAGCATGAAAACGTTCTCAGATCAAATGGTTCCTTTAAGTTCAGGTCGAAGTCGGAGCTGTTGAAAAATGAACACGGAGTAGGTTTAATAGTTCCGTCTGTTGGTATGGGAGCATGATCAAATCAGATCGTTTAAATCTGGGGGGAATAGAAAAGTAGGTGAGAGAACTGAACTATTGATTAGATTAGATGATGTGACAAATATAGTATGTACATATATGAAGTCGCTACGCTATATTGTGGTGTAGAATAAAGTGAAGTAAATTTGCAATTGGATTTTATTGACGTTGGGTGAAGTAAAGCCTTTCGTCTTTTATTGTGTTGTGGGTGGTCGTGACCGATGATGGATTGAATAAGAAGATATGGTATTGGATTGGGTGCACGCACATTCGTGCTTATATGAATTGTTCAACCTCGAATAGGTGTTGCATTGCTTTGCGATGCAAATGATAGAAAATAAGACGATATGATCCGGGATTGGGAATTAACCAAGGTACTACTATAATTAATAAATGCAAGAGATGGGAACGACTCAAATGTCGGCACATAAGATTTCAATACCAGTTTTAGGTTTGAAACGAAATTGAGTTTGTACAATACATGGCTATTTTCGATTTCCTTCGCATACCTGATTTCGATTTGAAACCCAAATTGTACACAGACCAAAAAAAATGCTGGTTCCAGATATGCTAGGACGAAACGGATACAGGTACATATAGAAGGAGTCAAACGGGCGACCTAGGGCTATATGCAGGGGATTGCAACCCCCTAGGGGCGGAGCTAGCCTAGCCCAGCTCGTTTTAAACCGAAATTGTCCATGCACACTTTGGGTGATACTGCGGGTTGTGAATTAATAGTCCTTGGTGTGGGGCTCCCCTCAAATACGCTCGCTCAAAGAATACTCGAAGATTTTGTCAGTGGTTTTTGATGTATTGGTCTTTTAATAAGTTGGTTTTTAACTCGGTTCGGTCGGTTTTAACGAGTCGGGTTTTGAGTACTCGAGTACTCGTTTTGTAATGAGTCGGTTTTTGATGAATCGGTCTTTTAATGAGTCGGTTTTTTACCCGTTTTTTTTTAACCATGAGCCTGTCGGTTTTTAACGAGTCGGCTTTCGAGTACTCGAGTGCTCGTTTTGTAATGAGTCGGTTTTTAATAAATCTGTTTTTAATGAGCCGGTTTTCAACCAGTTTTTTTAACCATAAGCCGGTCGGTTTCGAACGAGTCGTTTTGCGAGTACTCTACTACTTCTAGTTTTGTAATTATGTGGTTTTTAATGAATCGGTATTTGAATTAGTCGGTTTTTATCTGGGTTGTTTTTAACCACGGGCCGGTCGGTTTTGAGTATTCGGGTACTCGGTTCTTAATGAGTCGGTTTTTCGGTGAATCGGTATTTTTATGAGTCGGTATTTATGACCATAAGCCGGCTTTTTTTTAATGATTCGGTTTTTACGAAACTAGTACTTGGAAATCTCGAGACCGGTACTAACAGAAGACCGGTTTTAAACCAGTGGACCGGTTTTAGGAACAGGCCTACTCAAATGTTCGTGAATTCATGTTGGCCATGTAAGAACAGAAAAGGTATCCCTTTTGTTGTTGGTGCTTTTCAATGCAATTTTTCCATATTCGGTGTTTAGCTCAGCGTTCACGTGCAAACTAAGCATAAGTACGTGCACCCAATCCAACACCAATACCATACTCTTATCTCTTATCCGCCTCTAACCTAAGCCACCGTAGATAACAGCGCAACCAAAGTCTAATAGCTCTACTCCACCTGATATCAATAAAATCCAATTGAAAAATAATCCATTTCATTCTACACTGCAATATAGCGATATGTAGATATGTCTTCTCATCTAATCAGTAGTTCAGTTCTCCATTCTCTTATTTACAATTACGACTCAGACTTCGACGAACCTAGTTCACCCACTCTTCTGTTCTTTCACTCCATCTGCAACTCCATGACGTACGACAGATTCGTTTCATATACGGAGTAGGTCTGCGAACCTAGTTTCTTAAACCTACTCCGTTGTCGGACTCGGAGTAGGTCGACCTGA
Organism: Chloromyia formosa; assembly: GCA_964017055.1. Classification (NCBI taxonomy): domain Eukaryota; kingdom Metazoa; phylum Arthropoda; class Insecta; order Diptera; family Stratiomyidae; genus Chloromyia; species Chloromyia formosa. The sequence continues at coordinate 49,087,937 of OZ024816.1, read as the reverse complement.
TCCGCAAGAGAAACAGGTCATGCCATGACTTTATGCGTATAAGCCCGAAACTAAACAGAAATCGACGGTATGGGTCTTCCAAGACTAGCCAAATCCAAGGAAAGTTGTTCGCGAACGAAACACTTCGAAGAAAATGGTCGCCTGTATCTTCACAATAACCGGTCATGTCGCCACCGTACCACTTGAGCAACGAAGGACGGTCACTTCTGAATGGTATACAACCATTTGTTTGCCAGGAGTTTTGAGCGAAATGAGGAAAACTGACCACCGAATGCGAATTAGTCTTCATGACGATAATGCGAGTTCTCACACATTGACTCACACAAGAGAGTTTTTCAGCGCCGAAAACATCGAATTGATGTGCCACCCACCCTACATTCCTGATCTAACGCCCAATGATTTCTTCTTGTTCCCGCACATTAAAAATAAACTGCGTGGTCAGCGTTTTTCGACCCCCGAAGAATCATTCGATGGGTTGAAAACGCAAGTTTTGGAGCTACCTCAATTCGAGTGGAAAAAGTGTTTCGAAAAATGGTTTAAGCGCATCCAAAAGTGTTTTGATCTTCATTGATAATACTTCGTAAAACAATAAAGCCGTTTCCGAAAATTTTTCATTGTTATGCGCAGAATATAAATAGTGACCCTCGTATAAACCAAGTTTCTGAAACTTTGAATGTACCTTTTTGAACGACTCTTTTTGAACGACTCATTGGAAAGAGTCAGTGCTTGTGCTTGCCGGTACAGTGAAGAGTCATTATGCCCATCACTAAACAGTAAATCCAGAGGCGCCGACTGTTGAAAAATATTGAGGGGGGGGGGGGGGGGGGGCACAACAACTTTTCATATGTTTTTTATTGGCTGTCGGATTGCCTTGTTGTGGGAACTTATTGTGATGGTACCCTCACAATAAAATGATCCATTCTTGAAATAACGATTAACGTATCTCTTGCACTTAAAACGTGGACTGATGATGGCTCCACGAAAAGAACGGTTCAATAACCCTAGCTAAAAAAGTCGATGTCTTAAGGCAAGCAAATATTCGATGTCGATACGAATGTACCTATATAGTCTCATAGAGTCAATCAAAATGCTCTCACAATTGAAGGGAACCAATTTGGAACCGACCATGCAAATCATTGGCGTTGTATGGAAATGACAATTCTTGTTTGTTTTTAAGAATGAAGCATTAAGATCCAGGTCATTTCTTCAAGCATTTGCTACTACTTTGCCTTAACCCCTAGCGGGGCATAGCGCGTCAATTACTCCTGCGCGCCATCGTACTCTGTTCTGGGCAATGGAGAGCAACTCCCCAAAAGACTTACCCAGTGCCTGACACTCCTTTGCCACAGATCGACGCCATGTGATTCGAGGACCCCCTCTTGGTCGGCCTTGGTTGGAAATTTCATGGCATGCAAAGCAATGCAGTTATCACTCTTCCGCAATGTGTGACCTACCCACTGCCATTTTCGCCTGCGTATCAATTTGTCGATTGGCATCTGACCCGTACGCCGACTTAGCTCTTCGTTTGATATTGTTTCGGGCCAGAAAATTCTTAAAATTCGACGAAGACATGAGTTGACGAAAACTTGCAGTTTTCTGGTAACTCCTACGGAAACTTTCCATGTACTGCTCCCATACAAAAGCACTGATAGTACCAGGGAGCGAAACAGGCCCAGCTAGGTCTTGATGCTGAGATAACTGCTCTGCAAGATTTTGGACAGCATGCCGTATGCGCGTTTAGCCTGGTTGATACGACGAGCGATGTCCTGCTCCGTACCACTATTTTCGGCAACAATGCTCCCTAGGTAGACGAAGTTGTCCACCTTCTCCACAGGCTGCCCATTAATATTGATGGCAATAGGTGTCGGATTTCTTTTTCGCAACGGCGGGCTAAGAACCTTGGTCTTGTTGGTATTAATCTTTAGCCCAACCTTGCTTGCCTGCCTCTCGAGATCTAACGCCATTGCGGACTGATCGATGATTTTGTGGGAGAGTAGACATATGTCGTCAGCGTAGTCAAGATGGTGTAGATAAGATGTCAAAGTCTATTGAATTCCTCTGTCGAGTCCGGATAGGGCTGTATGCAACGCATCACCGATTACAATGAGGAATAGGATCGGTGAGAGGATGCACCCCTGCCGAACTTCACTGCGAATCTCAAAGTCTATAAAGCTTTTTTGTTTATTAACCGAAAATAATTTTTTAAATTTTAATTAAACTCAAATTCAAATATTTTTACCGTCCACGTCTTAAAATAATTTAGCACAAAAGATCAATTAAGTTTTGACAGCATCTTGAGGAATCATAACTAAATTTGACGTAGAGTTTTAATACCTCATGTGACCATTATGATTCGGGCTAATTTCACACGGGTTCCCATAACCCGGGCCCGGGAGAACGACGGCTGTCAAGTCTTTTTAAAGCAGAAGATTCAATGGTACGATCTTCATATAGGCTATATATGAGTATGTATATGTCCGTAGAAGCTCCTTCTTTACTTCCTTCTTTCCCTATGTGTCATAGCTAAATAAATGTTTGATTGTTTGAACGAAGAAGTCGGGTTAAGATCGCTTTTCTTGCGAAATGATTTTTATGTCTGAAATAGTAGGGGGGTGTTGCCCCCCCCCCCCCCTCCCCCCATAGTCGGCGCCTATGAGTAAATCTAATTGTTATCGCTGTGCTTTTACACTCTATTCTAAAAGTTTATGGAGAAAAACAGGGAAACAAGAGAACTAGGAAATACCGAAAATAAACGTTAACGTTGCGATAGTTTTCAGGTATTGATATGGTTATCGGAACCAAAACAATTACCATACATAAAACGCAGCAATCACTCGGTATTCGTTCGGTTAAGGATACTACAAAAATACCTAGTTTTTGGTAAGTACATTATATCATTCAGTTTGCTTGTTTGTGGTTCCACAAAAAATCGCTTTTATGTTGGTAGCGATTTCTTGCAGGGCCGCAAACGAGACACATACTCATGACGACACTTGCAGCATGAAAGACTGTTGAAACGAAAGTAGGGAAACTAATTCAGTATACCAAGAAAAAAATCACGAAGTTTGAAAATCAGATTTGTTTGCTTGGTACTAGAAGTGTACTAAAAATCTTTGCTGATGCAGGCAGAGCATCCTAGCAGAAAAAACGAATAAATCCTACATCCGTAACAAGTGCCATAAAATCTTAGTTCTTGAATAGTTTTCGTGATAATTTCACTTAAGAAAGATTTGGTAATGCTTTTTGGTGGGATTTATAATAATTATGAATCCAAAAACACAAACCATCAAACAGGATTTGGCCTACAGGGGAAAAGACAATAAAAAACGCCCCTACACACTCTAAAGCAAATTAATGGTCACCTCGGATTGCCGACCTTCTTTCGGAGATATATCAGGCTTGAATAATCGTATTATAATTAATTTTTCTTAAGTCATAATTGGCTTAACTGTACTGTTATAAGTTTACTTGCGCAAAACTGCTTCGAAAATCGTTATTTTCGATATACAATTTGGATATAAAATTTTACGTATTAGTTTAAACAGTTTTCTATGCAAAAGTTGAAGATAATTTGATAACAAATAATAAGATATTTCACTTTTCTTCATGCGGATCATGTGGACCAAAATAGAAGCGAAAAACTGAAAGAAGACAAAACACCCCATAAGTAGAAAATTTTTCAAGTGGTGCAAATTTGAAATTAAGCTTTTTGACTATTATCACGTTTACACTTCAACCAGATTACTTCATGTGCACCAGATTATTTAATTTTAAACTGCCAAATACATACAATTTTAAACTCACCACGGCCAGATTACGCCGCAGATGAAGTAATCTGGCTATAGTGTAAACGTAATATAAGCCTCTGTCGATTTCTAAAATAATCTCAGAGTGCACGGCATGCACTCTGAAGCCAGTTTTTACGATGTACCGACTGGGGTATATAGGAATACGAAACGAGTTGATCGGCAACTTCGTTGGTCGGCCGGCATTTCGCCTTGGCGGTGTATTGTACGCACAGAAGAGAGGGTTAGAAGAAAATTTAAAAAAGCGAGAGAAACGAAGCAATTCCGAAGTAGAAAGGGGGATGCGTGTTTGACATCTCATGTGTCGGCTACATGGATCGGGGTGTTCCGGAATAGAGAGACAAAGTGAAATGTGATTGTGAATGTGAGTTTGACATCTCATATGCGACTATATGGACCAATATGGACTGAGCGGGTGTTGCGCAGTGAAGGGCGTGTGTCTCTCTGTTTACTTTTGACTAGTTCGTATGTGGTGGAATTACGTTCAGAATTTAGTGTTCCGTATTTAGGGCTTGCCTGGATGATGATGATGATGGTGGTAAAAACCTTGCCACAAACGTCAGTTGAAATCTCGTCAGCTGCTGCGCAGTGTGAAATTTTATCACAAGTGAACGGATTGAATATAATTTAGACCAACTCATTTGTGATGAACTTTTACACGCAGAAACGGCCGGGGGTATTTCAACTGGTACTCGTTACGGAAGACAGAAGTGTCTTCAATAATTTAACATTTTGTGTGTTTCTTACACGAAACCAATAAAAATTAATTTGCGAAATCTTTTTTTATATTTTGTACTTTTTTAAATTGCAAAAACTCGAGTGATATTTTAACCGAAAAAATAAACAAAAACCAGGCGATGTTTTTTTATAAGTTAAATTCCGTCGAAATATTTTCATTTATTGACCTTAAAATCGCAGAATTCTATGTGTTTAACACCTCATCCTTAGAAAACACGCTGCTAACTAAAGAACTTTTATAAAATAGATTATTAAAGGATAATATTCTGTGTCCAGCAATTTACTTAATAAATTATTTATTAAACGACGACGACGTGAATATCATTCTTTAATATTTGGAAAACAATACCAGTGATCAACTATCAACTTGTCAATTTGGTTGATAGTGAAATTAGTAAAGAAAGACGAAAACGACAAAAACCCAGACCGAATCGCATGTACCCTAGACTTGTACAGACCTAGCGTTGATACCAAAAGTATCAATTGGCAACGATCAAATACATTAAAATTGAGTTTACTATACGGCCAGTTTATAAGGGAGGTTGACGATCATTCAGAAGGACGTTGACTATTCTCAAAATCAACTACCTAGCCCACACTACAAATATTTGTCGAATTTTTCAAGTCGCTAGCTTAATTCAATCGAAAGTGGTAGAGGTTTCCTTTGTCAGATCTCGTGCGTTTTCAATAACAACCAACAAGATCCTAGTACAAATATTTGGCCAAAATTTCAAGTCACTAGCTATATTTAATCAAAAGTTGTCGCTTATTTGAAGTTTCATTTGTAGGGGAAGTAGGGGTTTTGTTGGTCGGACGTTACGTATTTTCAATATCAGCCAACTGGATCCTACTACAAATATTTGACCAATATTCCAAGTCACTAGCTTCATTTTATCGAAAGCTATATCTTATTTTAAGTTTCATTTGTAGGGGAGGTAGAGGTTCCTTGGGTCGGATCTGGACTATCTTTAACACCAAATAAAATCTCACTTCAAACATTTGACCAAAATTTCAAGTCGCTGGCTTGATTCTGTCAAAAGTTATCGCTTATTTGAAGTTTCATTTCTTGGGGAGGTACGGGTTCCTTGAGTGGGATCTTGCCCATTTTCAATACCAACTAACTAGATCTTACTACAAACATTCCATCAACTCGCTAGTATCATTCTATCGAAAGTTATCGTAATTAAAGGAATATTTAAATTTTTTAAATTTTTTAGGGGTGGTAGGCGTTCCTTTGATCTGATTATGCCCAACTTACTAAAGCTGAAGTAGTTTCTCACTTCAGGGTTACATACCAAAAATCAGGTTTCTACGTCAATTGGTCCAAGAGTTATAGACAAAAAACCTGAAAAGTAGGGCAGTACGGGGCTCTTTGTAAGAAAATTACCGTTAGTTTTCAACTGATCGATTTTGTTTTCCCAAGAAAGTATAAGATTACCTTGATGAGCAATCTACCAAAGCTAGAGCTATTAATGTTTATTTAATGGGGAGTTATAGATACATTTAGGGGAGGTAGGCGTTCTGTTGGCTTGATCATACCCATTTTCAATACCAACCAACTAGATCATACTGCCAACATTTGAAAAAAAGGCTCTAGCTTCATTCTATCAAAAGTTATCGTGCGAACGGACAGACAGACAGAAAGGCAGGCGGACAGACAGACGGACATACAGACAGACAGACAGACGGACGTACAAACAGACAGACATGGGCAAATCGAATTAGGAGGTGATCCTGATAATTTATATATATACATTGCTATACCTGCGGAGCCTCCTTTAAGGTGTTACATATTTTCATGTTGACAAAAACAACATACATTGCGCTCGGTGGCCGTAGTCGTTCGGTCACCGCTCCACGATACTAATCTGGAGCTCGCGCGATCAAAAGCTGCCTGTGAGTACTAATAGAACTCTCACAGTACTCCGAGCATGACAGTTTAAAGACGGCGCGGATAGGAGATGCATGCTACCAACTGCACTTTCGAAAAAGTATAGAAACGCTAGAGATGTTAACGTGCCCATGTCCCTGGAGGAGTGAAGACAATAACATAACATTACATACTTATAAAGTCTAGGGTATAAAAAGCGAAGAAATAAGTAGGTATACGAAACAAAACAAATCTGATTATAAACAAAATCATCATCATCATAGTGGCGCGACATTATCTCGGTCACGTGATCGCGTCCTCCAATCTAGGAAGCCTAGTTGCTGCTCGGCGTCCAAATATACTGAGCTCCCCCAACGAGATCTCGGTCATCTAGGCAGTCTTGTTCCGTCGACTCGTTTTGCATTCATTTCTCTCTTTGGCATCCGATCATCGTCCATTCGTTGTACATGCCCTGCCCATTGAAATCGTTGTAGCTTGACGATTTGCGAAACTTCCAACTCATCGCACAGTTCATACAACTCATGGTTGTACCGGATGCGCAATCCATCTCGATCGCAAACAGCCCCGAAAATTTGCCGCAGGACCTTACGTTCAATTGTGTCTAGCATGTTTCCGGAGGCTTGAGGTAGGGTCCATGCTTCGCAGCCATAGCATAGCACTGGTCGTATAATGGTTTTGTACACGTGGAGCTTTGTGTTTCTGTGCTCTGCGCACATGCTTCGATTTCATTATGGGGAGAACCTAGAAAAAAGTCTTATTAGCTAACTGCCTCCGTCGCTTTATTTCGTCAATTACGTTAGCGTCACTTGACAAGATGCAACCCAGATATATGAAGTTGTTCCCGAACTCGGTATTGAGGTCCCTCACATTGATGCTCGGTTGTGCAGGTGTTCTTGTCGTCGATTTCATCATTATTTCAGTTTTAACCTTGTTGATACGTAGTCCAACTTATATTGCAGCGGTATCGACCGTATGCAGAAGTTCTTCTGCGTCGGCCAATCTTCGGGACATGATGTTGATGTCGTCGGCGTACGCTGCAAATTGTGTCGACTTGATGAGTAGCGTCTTGCGATTGTCCATATTCGTAGCCCGAATAGCGTATTCCAGTGCTAGGTTGAAGAGCATCGGTGCCAGTCCATCGCCGTGTTTCAGACCTGTGCGTGTTTCAAATAGATCAGCAAGCGTGACATTACACTTTGCGTTTTTCTGCAGGAAGAGCAATCCCGCAAAAAACGCATTGTCGTCCAAGAAGACGAACGTGTACATTTAAATGGAACGCTTTACACTTATGCGTAACGACAATGCTGCAGTTTGCAGGAATCGTTTTCCAGCAGCAAGGCCAACAAAAGCGGGAAGACTTTTCCCGCAAAAAAAACGCAATGAGAAGATGAACACACGGTGGTATATGGAACGCATTTCACCTTCCGTTTTTTGGTTCAACGACAAACTAGAAACTCATGCACCCAGTGACGAAATTCATACAGTGCATCATTGAGGATTGGCTGAAATTGTATCGGCCTCCCGACTTTTACCTACTACATATATTGCCACAAAAATAAAACCATCAATATCCTCACTGGGATATATTTATTTCTTTCACAAGCTCTTCCCGCAGAAAGACGCAATGTGTAATTATAGGATTCTCTTCTTGAACGACAATGCGTTTTTTTTTGCGGGATAGCTCTTCCTGCACAAAAACGCAAAGTGTAATATCACGCTAAGTCTATTATGAATCCTGACTTATGAGACGGAGTTGGTCATTGTCATCTTAGTCAGTCGCACTAATTTGACCGGTATTCCAAATTGCAGCCTGATGTTGTACAGTACTCTACGATCGATACTGTCGTATACCTGCTTGAAATCGACAAAGATTCGGTATATGTATACGTTGTATTCCCAGCACTTTTGGAGTACCAATTTGACCGCAAAGCGCTGATCGGTTGTGGAGCCACCAGGTCTGAAACCACTTTGATATTCGCCAATGATTCGTTCTGCGTACGGTTTTATTCTATTTTCCAGAACTTTCGTCAAAATGTTATAGGACGTACAAACAATTGATATGCCCCTATAATTCTCACACCGCAGTTTATCTCCCTTTTTGTGAATTGGACAGAGGATGCTTTGTGCCAATCGTCCTCCCATACTCGCAGGAGTAATTGGAGCATGGCATTGGCTAGACCCGTTCCACCGAATTTCAGCAGCTCAGCTGGAATCTCGTCAGCGCCCGACGCTTTATTTCGTTTTAGTGACCGCAAGGCGAGATCAACTTAATCTACTGTTGGGAGTTGTATGGGTGGACCTAGATCAACAATATTGTCGAGAGCTTCTTGTGTGGGGATGTTAGATGGTAGGTTCAGAAGCTATTCAAAATAAGATGTCGGTGTCGCTGATGATGTTTCCATCCTTGTCCTTACAAAGGCTAGTCGTGGGTTGGTAGCCGTTCTTAATTGTATAGTATTTAATAGTTTATCATTGTGTTTATTCACGCATAAGCGCACATTGTAGTTGTTAAGAATAAAAGTGGAATCTAAGTCAAAAACGAGTGAAACTCGCTCTCTACTACCACACAAAAATAATCGGCATAAAGCCAATTCTTCCCCGGTCACTTGGTTTCGTCCACATTATGGATCACTCTTCAGGAGATGCCTTAAATCCATGGGGGAAGCAGCTCGACCAAGTCAGGGGGTTTTTATTCCGACCTAAATCGGGATACGTCCCTGAGTGAAATGCTAACACCTTACGCTTACGCTTATCTGGTGTTCCTATTAGCTAAGTTTTCGATTATATTCGGCAACTGCTCGTCAAAGTATTTACGTTTCTTGCGTCTAATTATTCTATTCGATATTCGCCTTAGCTCGTCATATTTAAAAAAAAAATAATGATCCATATTTGTGAATTTCTGTTGTAGAATCTACCTTAAGATGTTGTAAATTGAAGCGTCGTTTATCAAATACACATTGCAAAAACTAACTGGATACGTAAAAAATTCTAATATAGGATACATTACAGGAACCAGCGAGAACTTATAAGAGAAAATATTTCTTCTTTAGTCGGGGCAGTGGACCGTATACAAACATTTTGATGGTTAGCTAAATTACTATACTATTAATATATAGATGAGGGGGAGCTTCATCTGAGGTTACACAGCTCACGAGTGCGGCGAAGATGTCTTTTCACCGCCTCATTTGATCTTCTTCCAAGAAAGCTTTCCATCACTATCCTTCACCGGATGTTGGCAGGAGTTACGACCACCTGTAAACTCCTTGATGACACCGTATACGTCGTTTAAGTTGCTACTCCTTGCGGCTTCTTCGGCTGAGGTTAAAATAGGATTCGCATAAATTCTTTTGTCACATCGCACACTACGCTGAGCTTCTCGAGCTTACTGACGGTAAATAAGTTCGATGCTGCTTCGTTTGTCGTCTGATGCTGCAGCCAACCGAACCTTCAGTTCTTTTCTTTCAACAATCCGCTGCCATGAAGCGTCGGATATCCGGGGCTTATTCCGGCACTCCGGGTTTGTGCCAAGGATGGTATCTGCGCTATCAATGTACGAATTTTTTTATGGCATCCCAGTTTTCATTTATGTCACTATCTGGGTGACTTGGTTATCTCAGTTGATTTTTGCTCAAGATGGTCATAATATTGTCGTTAGACAGCTGATTTTTTTGGCGAGCGGTGTTAAATTTGCGGCGCCTGGATCTTTTGTCGCTAGGACGGCGCAGGCTGCAAAACGCAATGAAACATTAGCGATCATAAGATAATGGTCTCTTCCCATCCTAATATCGACACCCTTCTTGTTTCACACGTCCAGGAGGCAACTCTTGAATCTTTTACTAATGGCAAAGTGGTCAATCTGATGTTATGTTCTGCGCCGACCAACAGAGAACTAACTGATATTGTGGTGGTCCTTATGCTCAAACATAGTACCACCGATGAAGAGGCTGTAAAAATAGCAGAGCTGGACAAATCTTTCACCGTTGTCGTTAGTATCACCAAGACCGTGTCTCCCCATCACATGTCTGAGCCAACAGTTATCAGCGCCAACTTTTGCATTCAAATCACCCACAAACATTATAATGTCACCTTTAGGTTTTCTGCTCTGAACGGCGTTTAGTTGTTCGTAGAGGGAGTCTTTCGCCACGACATTGTCAGATTCAGTTGGAGCATAACATTGTATTACTGAGATGTTCCTCATTTTGGTCCGGAACCTGGTGGTCAAGATTCTGTCGGAGACCGGATCCCAGGATAAGAGATGGTTTTGTCCGTCCTTGCTTGAGAGGAGCCCCACACCTGACTCACGACCAGTCCTTATCCGAGGCATATAGTATACGCATACAACATGGTAGTTAAAATCTTTGCATTTTTGTCAGTAAAGTTATAAGGAATTTTCATTTCGCTCTTTTGAAGAAAAACAATATTATTCTTAAACATAATTTCGTATTTACAGACTAAAATTTATTTTCAAATATTTTCAATTACAGAACAGTCATCATCCAAACTTTTAAGTAGTTGTACTTTTTAACATTGTTGCAAATTTTCCATTCGGTATCGCCTCCAAATCTCTCGGCGGACCATCTTCTACCACTACTCCATTTTCAAGCACCAGTATTCGGTCATAGTTTAGTATAGTGGTGAGGCGATGCTGAAAGAAGATACAAAGATAAGAAACACAAAGTATACTTGTAACGAATCAAACAATTTAAAACAAAAAAAGAATCTATTTAATAGCAAACATGCAAGACAAATCTTAAGGGAAACGAAACTTTCAAGTACCGCAATTGTAATAATAGTTCGTCCTTTAAACGCATTATCTGCTGCCCTTAATAGGGCGGTCTCAGTCTCGCTATCCAAAGAGCTGGTCGCTTCATCCAAAATTAAACAAACGGATCCCCTTAATATCGCTCGAGCTAGACAAAATAGTTGACGCTGGCCAGCACTCAAATTGCTACCGCCGTCCACAATTTCGGTTTCTACGGACAAAGAACAAGAGGAAGTTTTCACAATTTCTTTTAATAGAGAAACTTTCAGCAGGCACCAAATGTCTACGATGAAGTTATTATCTCTGCATATATGCATCTTTATACGTACGAGCGAGATTCTTCATACTCACCAATACCATGAGGCAATTTGTTCACCACGTCCTTCAGCTGCGCCAACTCTAAACAGTTCCATAGTTGCAAGTCCGTATAGTATCCTCGTGGGTCCAAATTTTCCCGTATAGTTGCATTGAACAAATGAACATCCTGTGGAATTATTGATAATCTGGAGCGAACTTCATCAGGACTCACAGTGCTGATATCAACATTGTCAATTAGAATTTGTCCTTCGACGACGCGAACTACACCAAAAAGTGACAAAACTAGTGATGATTTTCCGCTTCCTGTACGACCACATATCCCAATCTGGAATGACAAACATAAAATTCTCGTATATGCACCAAGGGAGAAAATTTCATTTCATTCTGTATCTTTGTTTAGCTCTTGTTCCATTAGCCGGATTATTATGGCAAGAAGTAAATTAATTAAAAAATTGAGCTTAACCCAATGTGGAATATTACCTGCAATTTCAAAGTGAAAAAGGCTTTCCAAAAATTAATACATATTCGATTAGTGGTGTTGGTAAACAAAAAGGAACTAGACTTTCACGTTGTCACTGCTTTTGTTTACTACCTTCCATTCTAAAGAACTAAGGAGTAATTGACGGGCTTATGCCCCACTAAGGGTTAGGGCAAATAGTAGTACAGTAATATGCTGTTCAATCAACTTTAATTTATTATATGCCGTGCCCCAATCAAATTTATCGTTGACTCAAATTTCTTTTAACATCAATGGGTCCGTTTCCGTTTTGGACCGTGTCGACACTGTGTCGCCACTGTTTTATAGATACTTTGCGAGAGTGCTACATTTCAGATACCGATACATGAAGGGGAAAAGTAACACGAATCCTCTGGAATGATTTCCTCCTCCCAGTTCGCAGAAGCAGTTGACATAATGTGCCCTTGATTATGAAAGTGGCCTAAGTCAACAATTTTCACAAAATGAGTTAATACATAATTGATTTCATTTTGTATTTTCGGGGCCAAAATAATGCATGTATGCAGCTTCACCCCTAGGGGGTTGCGCCCCCCGTATATAGCCCTAGGTCGCCCGTTTCACTCCTTATGTATGTACCTGCATCCGTTTCGTCCTAGTATACGAGTATCTGCATCCAGCATTTTTTTTTTTGCCAATGCACAATTTCAAACCAATATAAGATATGCGAAGGAAAGCGAAAATATACTCACTGTCGCTTTTAAACGAAATTGAATACTGAATGCGAATCGAAAGTGGCCATGCATGGATTCAGCCGAAATTGTGCATCATGACTTATTTCATGGTGCCTGTATTTTCGTAAATTATCATAACTTGAAATAATATTTTCAAACTGTTAGATGTTCGATTGTTTGTTGTTAAAAACAATTCAATTCACGTTGTTGTGACCGTGGCGTAAGTTGACATAACATTTAAATGAAATTACAAAAGAGAAAAAAAACCAGGCCGAAGCTTCGCTTCGTGGTGATACCAAAAGTACCAATTGGCAACGACCATATGCATTAAAAGTGGGTCTCCTATATGGCCAGTTTATAGGGAAGGGTGGCACTCATTCAGTGGGATCTTGACCATTCTCAAAATCAATTAACTAACTAACCTATTCTACAAATATTTGTTGAATTTTTCAAGTCGCTAGCTTCATTCTATCGAAAGTTATTGCTTATTTGAAGTTTCACTTGTAGAGGAGGTTCCTTGGGTATTTTCAACATTAGCCAACTGGATCCTACTACAAACATTTGACCAAAATTTCAAGTCGCTAGCTTTATTTTGTCGTAAGTTATCGCTTAATTTAAGTTTCATTTCTAGGGGAGGTAGGGGTTTCTTAAGTCGGATCTTACCCATCTTTAATGCCAACTAACTCAATCTCACTTCAAACATTTGACCAAAATTTCAAGTCACTGAGAATGCTTCATTCTATAAAAAGTTATCGTTTATTTGAAGTTTCATTTGTAGGGGAGGTGGGGGTTCCTTGGGTTGGATCTTGCCCATATTCAATACCAACAAAGTAGGTTTTACTAGCAATATTCTGTAAAATTTTCAACTTGCTAGTATAATTTTTTCGAAAGTTATCGTAATTAAAGGAATATTTATTTTTTTTGAAATTTGTAGGGAAGGTAGGCTTTCCTTTGATCTGATTATGTCTAACTTACAAAACCTTAAGAAGCTTCTCATTTCAAGGTTACATGCTAAAAATCAGGTGTCTACGTCAGTTGGTTCAGGAGTTATAGACAAAAAACCTGAAAAGTAGGGTAGTACAGTGTTCTTTGTTAGAAAATGACCGTTAGTTTTCAACTAATCGATTCAATTTTCCCAGGAGAGTATAAGATTACCCTCATGAGTAATCTACCAAAGCTAGAGCTTTTCATGTTTCTTTAATCGGGAGTTATAGATACATTTATGTATTTTCCATATGTAGGGGAGGTAGGCGTTCTTTTGGCCTGATCATGCTCATTTTCAATACCATTCAATTATATCACACTGCCAACATTTGACCAAAATTTCAAGGCTCTAGCTTCATTCTATCGAAAGTTATCGTGCGAACGGGCAGACAGACAGACAGACATGGCTAAATCGAATCAGGAGGTGACCCTGATCATTTATATATACATTGCTATACTTCTGGAACCTCCTTTAAGGTGTTACATATTTTCGTCGTGACAAAAACAATATACCCTATACTATAAGTCTAGAATATAAAAATGAGCTACGAGTATATGATTTAAATTAGATGTGCCTAAAGGATTGGTTCAACACAAAATCATTTCAACTCGTCCGAAAAATGGAAGCTTTTGCCTTAGGTCAAAATAAACCCAATAGTTTACTCAATTGCCCTAACCGCTTGTGGGGCATAGCGCGTCAACTGTTCCGTGTGGCTCAGTTGACGTTTCGGTGGCATAAACTGGTTTCGGAGAATGCAGTGGCCAGCATGCACCTCATGCACATCCATGGCCACGGACATCGTCGTGGGCGGAATTCGAACCCGAAACGCCGGTAGTCAAACATGAGAGTGATGCCTCAACACACTGCGCTACCGGTCGCCCCCAAAGCTAGCTAGTTTAGAAGCAATGCAAATATTAATAATTTATCTGATATTGTTGAATTTATGCGGAAAAATCCGTATTCTGTGAGAATTTTTCCAGAGTTTTCTCTATTCGTGCGTTTAATGCATAGACATTCTAGAAATGAACTGTGCTTAGACTTTGTAAAAAGTATCGGAACATCTGATTAGACTTTATTGGTCTACATTATACCAGCCAATAGTCTAAATTGTGATTGTCAGTAAATGTTGACAATACTATCTCGTATAATCTGTCAGTGAAGTCAGTTTTGACGCCAATTGTCTGAATTTGACGTTTCAACTACTGTCTTTCCGTAATCGAAACGTCAGATTTAGGAAACAAAACAACAACAACACACCCATATTTTCACACAATATGCTGACCATTGCGATTGTTATCCAATCCGATAACATAGCGCAGGATTTAATGTTACAAAATCAATGAGCAATGATAAACTTCCATCAAAAAAAAAATGTATTCCAAAATTATATGATTATTATGATATTATTATTATTATTCAAAAATTTAACATAGAAATTACACATTTTTGACTGTCAATCAAACATCTTTAAATTTGTAAACATTACACTGCAAAAATAAAAAAACTCAATGAACGAATTTAGAATTTGGATAGCATAGCGCGACAGCATTCTGCTTGCCATGTACAAGGACGTTTTCCACAATAGATCGTTGACATCGTACGATGTAGCAACTGCACACGCGCGCCGCGGCGTCGAGTCAGCAGAATATAACGTTTAAAAGATACGTGCTTGACAACGAAGAACAGACTTTTTCTACAGATATTTCGCCCAACCCTTTGTCTCCTCGCGAAACGTTCATTAAATTTGTAATGACTGGCGCCACATAAATTGAGATTGAAATATCAGAACTGGCAGCTGGCAAATTGGCCTACTTATTAATTTTTGAACTCTTGGTCTAAAACTACAGAAAGTCTAACCACATGTTCCGGCCACTTTTCCAATGGAAAATTATAAAGCAAGCGCCATCCATATTCTATAAAATCTATGGTTTAATGTTGAACATTCCAGCATTGTCAAGTACAAACGAACGAAGATTTTCGGTTTTGAAATGGCTAAAAAATTATATTCGCACTATCATATCACAGTCGAGTCTTAACCATGTACACGATTGAAAATTTCGGAGTTATTTTGATAAAAAAATATATACACATATACGTAGGCCTATGCACAATTACGCATAGATTTTATAGAAAGCCATTATACATATAAAGCGTCGTTTAATATTTTATGCGTATAAAAACAATCCATTCTACTTATTTGATATTTCCACACCCAAAATAATGAAATTAATACAATACTTTTAATGTGGATTTTCATGTAATAAACATGCACCCTCAAAAGTATACTATAACGGTGTGTTTTGGGTAGAGGTGAGATCAGCAACACGCTCAACCGAGTTATTTACCCAAATAGGTACTCATTTAATAGCTGAGTGGGCTCATAGTCCGACACGTAAATTCCCTTTTTTATCGAAGACACTGATAGCGCAAATACCATCCTTGGCCCAAACCCGGATTGCCGGAATAAGCCCTGGATGTCCGACGCTTCATGGCAGCGGATTGTTGAAAGAAAGGAGCTGAAAGTTCGTTTTGCTGCAGCATAAGACGACAATCGAAGCAGCATCGAACTCCTTTACCGTCAGAAACCTCGAGAAGTTCAGCGTAGTGTGCGACGCGATAAAAGAGTTTATGCGAATTCTCTTTTAGCCTCAGCAGAAGAAGCCGCTAGAAGTAACAACTTAAACGCCGTATACGGTGTCATCAAGGAGTTTACAGGTGATCGTAACTCCTGCCAACATCCGGTGAAAGATAGTGATGGAAAGTTACTTATCTTGGAAGAAGATCAAATGAGGCGGTGGAAAGAACACTTCGCCGCAGTCTTGAACCGTGTAACCTCTGGTGAAGTTCCCCCTCATATAGATAATTTAGCTAACCATCAAAATGTGCGTATACGGTCCACTGCCCCGACTAAAGAGGAAATAGTCACTGCAATTATTGCACTAAAACGAGGAAAGGCCGCCGGACTTCACGGCATCCCTGCCGAACTTTATCAAGCAGCGCCAAGCGTAACTGCCGACTTGCTGCACCCACTTGTTGATAAAGCGTGGAATACAGAGACCTTTCCCACTGAGTGGAAGGAAGGTTTGATCATCAAACTTCCAAAGAAGGGTAGCCTCACAGACTGTAATAATTGGAGAGGCATTTGTGTGCTTCCTGCCGTTGCCAAGATAATAGCTAAAATGGTCCTGGAAAGACTAAAGGCCCACTTAGAAAGCACAATTGATGAAGAGCAGGCTGGCTTTCAATCCGGATTCTCCTGTGTCGATCACATTAACACCTTGCGAATCATCATCGAGCAATGCGCTGAATACGATTCTCCGCTTCACTTGCTTTTCATCGATTGCGAAAAGGCTTTCGATAGTGTGAACCGGGATTCTATATGGGCGGCCTTGCGCAGGAGAGGCATCCCTGAGAAGCTTGTGGCTATTATTAAGGCAACCTATGACGGCGCGAAATGTCGCGTTCTGCATAAAGGTAAGGTGTCGGGGGACTTTGAGATTCGCAGTGGAGTTCGGCAGGGGTGCATCCTCTCACCGATCCTATTCCTCATTGTAATCGGCGATGTGTTGCATGCAGCCCTATCCGGACTCGACAGAGGAATTCAATAGACTTTGACATCTTATCTACAACATCTTGACTACGCTGACGACATATGCCTACTCTCCCACAAAATCATGGATCTGTCCGCAATGGCGTTAGATCTCGAGAGGGAGGCAAGAAAGGTTGGGCTAAAGATTAATACCAACAAGACCAAGGTTCTTAGCCCGCCGTTGCGAAAAAGAAATCCGACACCTATTGCCATCAATATTAATGGGCAGCCTGTGGAGAAGGTGGACAACTTCGTCTACCTGAGTGGCATTGTTGCCGAAAATGGTGGTACGGAGCAGGACATCGCTCGTCGTATCAACTAGGCTAAACGCGCATACGGCATGCTGTCCAAAATCTAGCAGGGCAGTTATCTCAGCATCAAGACCAAGCTGGGCCTGTTTCGCTCCCTGGTAATATCAGTGCTTTTGTATGGGAGCAGTACATGGAAAGTTTCCGTAGGAGTTACCAAAAAGCTGCAAGTTTTCGTCAACTCATGTCTTTGTCGAATTTTAAGAATTTTCTGGCCCGAAACAATATCAAATGAAGAGCTTAGTCGGCGTACGGGTCAGATGCCAATCGACGAATTGATACGCAGGCGAAAATGGCAGTGGATAGGTCACACACTGCGGAAGAGTGATAACTGCATTGCTTTGCATGCCATGAAATGGAACCCCATTTCCAACCAAGGCCGACCAAGAGGGGATCGTCGAATAACATGGCGTCGATATGTGGCAAAGGAGTGTCAGGTACTGGGTAAGCCTTTTGGGGAGTTGCGCCCCATTGCCCAGAACAGAGTACGATGGCGCGCAGGAGTAGTTGACGCGCTATGCCCCGCTAGGGGTTAAGGCAAAGTAGTAAGACTTGATGTTGGTGCTTGTCTATAAAAACTGTCTCTATGTTTTACACATGGAGGGAGTTTTTCTTCATCGTAAGACAATAACGAAATTCGCATTAACGCTTACACGTTCCGTTTATTGATTGAACACTTGTAATGTATAACTCACAAGTGTTTATCTATTCTATATATTAATTTTATACAAACACGCATGTCACCCAAACAATATTTGATTTTTTATACATCTGTGGAGTAATTTTGACCCTGTTTATATACGTATATTATGTATTTTTGTCTTTATTAATTTTACGATTCTTTTGGGAATTGTGTTAATTTGTACAATTTTTTTATAAATTTGATATAGAATTTTGCTGAAAATCCTCTTTGATTTATTATCGGGTTTTAAATCTATCCTTTTAACTCGTAATTAAGCTTCGTTTACTGATATTTAGTGAAACCAAATAGTATAGATTCCACAAGAGTTATCACTCCATAGAAGTTTCGCCTCTGCCAGGAGATTTGTATGTATTGACAAATTGTATAATATAGTATAAAGTACACAGTATGGATACACAAGAGAATCAATACATACAAATCTACCGCCGGAGGCGAAGTCAGCTTTCTTGTGAAGTCTATACAATTTGTCAATACATACTAATCTCCTGGCAGAGGGGAAAGTTATATGGAGTGATAACTCTTGTAGAATTATCAATCCTCTTTGGTGAAACCAAATAGTATAGATTCCACAAGAGTTATCACTCCATAGAACTTTCGCCTCTGCCAGGAGATTTGTATGTATTGACAAATTGTATAAACATAGTATAAACTACACAGTATAGATACAAAAGAGAGTCAATACATACAAATCTACCGCCGGAGGCGGAGTCAACTTTCTTGTGAAGTCTATACAATTTGTCAATACATACAAACCTCCTGGCAGAGGGTAAAGTTATGTATATGGAGTGATAACTCTTGTAGAATTATCAATCCTCGTTGGTGAAACTAATAAGAAAATGGAAATAAACGAAACTTATATCTTTCTCTCTCTCTCTCTATAGTAATTACCGTGACCCCTCCAGGGTCATGGGCGCGTCAACATCTCTAGCATTTCTATGCCTTGTTGACGTTTCAATATCATACCTACTTTTCGGAAGTGCAGTTGCTAGCATGCACCTCCTATCCGCGCTGTCTTTATACTGACAAGCTCGGAGCACTGTGAGGGTTCTATTAGTACTCACTCAGCTTTTTTATTAACGACCCCCACCCTCCTCCTTCCTCCACCCAAATAAACACTGACACTCGTCTTATTCCACATACGAGAACTTCGCGTTCAGCCGACCTTGCATGCATATGCAACTTCCAGCAAAAAATTTACATTTTTTTTGCAATCAAATATCTCACATTGCTAAAAACACAATATCTTATATGCTGGCTAAAACACTCAAATAAAAAGTTAATCACAGCTAATACTCTGCTTTATTAATATCTGAAATGTGAGCCGTAAAAATCAAGCAAACGATTTAACTGTATATGCCTCCGTAAAGTCGAAATTTTTGTCTTGTTCCAAAATTTTGCAATTTTTTATAAATCATAACTCTTTCTTGAGTTTTTGATTGCATAATATAAATGTCCTGTTTGAAAAATTAATTCTCCATTATGATTCAATCACGTTAACATAATTTTATCGTAATTTCTCAATTTCTAGTAGTTACAGCCCCTTAAATGTACGAAAACAGGCTTTTTTGTGCGTTTGAACATTGAATACTACGCTGATATTATTTTACTAAAATTTCAATAGCTGGAAAACTACGCAAGCTGGAATTCTCAAATAAACACTCAGTCTCAGCTAATATTTTGCCCTTACATTTAAAACATATTGTCCAAGATCCCAGGGCCCCCAAACATTACTTACTGAGTAAGACAATTTGTGGGACAGAGTAGTGTTAGTATGTACTTTGAACGTGTGCATTAGTGCATAAATGCTCCGCAACACATAGAAAATCCACGCTCATTCAACATTTGTGATTACATACGAGGATAAGATGAAAAGTTCTCAGCCTGACAATGAAAGACTGCGATTTTCAGTTAAAAAATGATTTTAATTTTCTACATAATCTCCCTTGACTTCAACACACTTGGCCCAGCGTTTCTGCAACATCAGTATTCCTTCCCGGAAGTGAGACTCTGGGAGGCTTTGAAAATATTCACCTACGGCCCTCACAACTTCTTCATTGAATGCGAAGCGCTTCCCAGAAACAAATTCTTTCAATTTTGGGAACAGATGAAAGTCTGACGGTGCCAATCTAGGAGAATAGGGGGCATGGTCGAGTAAATCGTACCCCAAATCCCACAGTTTTCCCGTCACCATTGCACACTTGTGTACAGGTGCGTTGTCTTGATGAAAGATGATTTTTTCATTTTCAAGTTAGGCCTCTTCTCACGAATTTTGGCATCCAGCTGGTCAAGAAGTTTGGAATAATATTCGCCTGTTATTGTTCTGCCCTTTTCAAGGAAATCAATTAACAGCATCCCTTTCGCATCCCTTTCGCATCCCAAAACATGCTAGCCATGACCTTTCCGCCAGATGCGATCGACTTCGCTTTATTTAGCGCTGAACCACCGGCTTCCATCCACTGCTTCGACTGCTGTTTCATTTCTGACGTGTAGTGGTGGGCCCAAGTCTCATCCATGGTGACAAGTCGTCGCACAAAATCGGTGGGATCCCGATTGAATCGATGCAAAGATTGCCAGCGAAAATCTTTTGCGCATGTGCTTTTGATCGGCATTCAGCAAATGCGGCACCCATCTTGCGCAGAGCTTTCGCTTCTAATTCTTAGTACAAGATGTTTCCCACCCTTTCTTCCGATATCCCCACAGCCTCAGCAATATCACTCATTTTCATTCGCCTATCGTCCAACACGATATCATGCACCTTTTCGATGGTTTCCGGTGTGGTTGCGGTTTTTGGCCGTCCTTCACGCGGATCGTCTTCGAGAGACGTGCGACCACGTTTAAATTCAGCTGCCCATTTTTGAACGGTTGACATCGAAGGAGCAGAGTACCAGAAAACTTTTGTTAACTTCGGATGAATTTCCTTAGGGGTTATTCATCCAAAATGTAGAATTTTATGACCGCACGATATTCAAGTTTTTCCATTTTAACGAAAAATACGTAAGACGTACGAGTATACTGCAAAAATTCGTGTAAACATACTACTTGATAGAACAAGTTGAAAGTTGTCATACGAACTAATGACGCGTGCACCCATACGTGCTGATTGTAACGGTATTTTTTTATCAGGCCGAGAACTTTTCACCCTAACTTCGTATATGTATTACATTCATATTAATCCACATCCCATCCTAATATCTATCTGAAACTAAAACCACGATTATCTATCTACCAAACCAATCCCATATAAATCCATTCATAATCATCTCTAGGCAGTATGCAATGCATGCATGTATACTCCTAAATATATACACAACAACCCACGCTGATGCTGACTGCAAGCAAATCAAAAATCATTTACTTACATCGCACCGCACATCCAAGTTTCATCAAATACATAAAACAAGCCAAATATTCTAAAACAAAAGTAATCGTCTTGTACCATCATCTCAAGCTCAACTTTAAATGAAACGATACCAAACCCAACAACCAGACAATTTCCACTGTATACTGTGGCACGAAATGAATAATTCGCAATATGAGTTGAGTATTAACACAAACAGCACACTTTTATATTTAATTCACTCTATGCCGTGAGGCATACTGTGCTGTGGTGATAAGTAACACAAACATTGATTATTTTTATAATTCAATAGATTCAGATTTAGATGTTTCACTCACTAAGCGCATACTTCAATTACTCACATTCTCTGTCAAATGAGGAATTCATGGCATGGAGCTTTTAGAACAGAGTGATATAATTCGAGTCTTTTGCTTTGCTCCGCATCTTGAATATCCACAGGCTATATGAAAATGAAAACCATATGAAAAATCCTGACAAAGCAACAGTCTAGTTTAGAAACACTAGCCCAGCAGCTGAAGATGTTAAAGTTTTTGATGATTAAGGAGGTAAATGTTAGTGGCTGCATCTGCACAGGTGCGTACTTTTTCGCGCATTGAAATTTCATATAACGGTTTAAAACTTTAAAACTTAATTTCAAACATTCAGTTCAGTTCATAGTTTTTTAAAGTAAAAGTTTCGTGCTTTAACTGAGAACTGTGAAGAGAGGGGCACATCCGGCGAAACTTCAGTTAAGTGTTTTGAGTAAAAAGAAAAGTAAGTAGCTTTAAGGACCAGTTAAGAAGATAAATAGTACGATAAAAATATCCAATAAGAAGATATTGCTAGGAAAAAAAAGATTCTAAGGTCATGTTTTGGTTTTTGCAAACTGTAGTCTAGCGGTCGTAGGTCGAAAGCTTATTTTGCTACAAAAAATATTGATGGGTCCGAAAAGGAAGAAACGGAGGGGGAGCTATAGGCTTCTAGAGAGTCATATTAAAGAAGAAAATGTATACTTTCCTTTCCAATTTTGGCATTTTTTTTTTGCGATTTGCTGTAACTAGGACGGAGCGAGAGGCGAAATAGGCGAAAAGTACTAGAAATTGCATTTCACTTCAATGCATTGAATATCGTTATATGTTAAACGATTGACCTCCTTTAAGGTGTTTCATATTTTCGTCGTAACAAAAATAATATACCCTATACTTAAAAGTCTAGGGTATAAAAATGTCGTTTTACCCCAGTGTATACATCGTATAAAGTGGCTTCAGAATGCATGCCAAGCACTCTCTGAAATTATTTTAGAAATCGATAGAGGCTTGGTCAGAAAGCTTAAATTTGAATTTTCACACCTCAAAATTTTCTAACGGTACTTATGGGGTGTTTTGTCTTATTTTAGTTTTTGGCTTATATCTCAGCTCACATGAGTCGCATTGTCAAAAGTAAAATATCTATTTATTTATCATTAAATTATCTTCAACATTGCAAACAAACTGTTTAGTTTTAACTAATACGTAAAATGTTACAACGCGCCAAAATTGAAAATAACGATTTTCGAGGCAGTTTTCGCAAATAAGTCAATAACGGTGAATTTCAGCCAATTATGACACAAGAAAGATTTATAGTTTATCCGATTCCCTACAGTCCAAAAAAAGAATTAGCTCGATACGATTACCCAAGCCCGATATATCTCCGAGAGAAATTCGGCAATCTTACGTGACCATAACTTCTCTTTCCCGGAACTAATGTGTAGAGTGTGTAGGGGCGTATTTTTTTAATTGTCATTTCCCCTGTAAGCCAAATCCTGTTTGATGGTTTGTTTTTCGCATTTATAATAATTATTGTACGTTCCAGCGAAAAGCATGATCAAATCTTTCTTAAGTGAGATTATCTTGAAAACTATTCAAGAATTAAGATTTTATGGCACCTGTTAGGGTATGATTATTCGTTTTTTTTGCTAGGGTTGATAGTTATTACTCATATTATTTAAAAATATTTACATATTATTTAAAAATTAAGACTTTTAAACAGCCACCCTAACTCACCCTCCATTAGCATTGTATGACTGGTTCGAGAATCATCATCCCTTCATAGAACGATCTTAGCTTATTTCTATTGGCAGTAGAGTTATCACGGACGAACGTGTTGATTGCCATCAAGCTGAGAATGTTGGTATAGGAATGATGAGCCAAAAACTCGGGCTGGTTTGGCCCAAGGATGTCCATTCGGAGAAATTTGTTACTGTCACGTGAAGTTTTTGCGTCAGCATTTCCGGTACCATGTTGTGATAATGTTCGACGGATATCCCGACAATCCTCTTAAGGTAGTTTAGATATTGGTTCGTGTCTAGAGAATATTGAGTTCGTACTAAGGGTAAACTGACAATTCTTTGACAAGTTAGATTAGATTAGATAATAGCTTTATTGAGTGATAGAAAACAATGTATAAAAACAGGAGGATCTTAATTTAAGAGTTTAGACAAAGTCTGTACATCTATGGTAGGGAGAGTTATTACAAAGAAAAGATGGATTTTTAAATCAAATTAGAAGAAGATATTTAGGAAAAAATAGCTTAAAACCTATGGTAGAAATAGAGAATTTACATACTAACTTAAAATAACTTACAACTACCTTACATTTATGAACCTAGCGCAAAGGGATCAGTATTTAAGAACTGACAGCCAAAGGAGCAATCAGGGGGTTGTCTGAGGCCGCAAGGCGATTTAGAAATTTAGAATGAATTATGTTGCAAGTGGTATAGATTTGATCAATATTTGATAATAAGTGTAGAGAGTGGGTGGAGTAGTAAAAGGGTTTGTTTAAAATAATCTTCAGGCATTTATTTTGCAGAATTTGCAATTTGCGTTTGTGAGTGAGCGCGCACGTGTTCCAAACAGAGCAGCCATATAATATGATGGGTTGCATTACTGATTTGTAAATTAGGAGTTTGTTAGAGGTGGAAAGTTTGGATTTTCTGTTAATAAAAGCGTAGTTAGCACGAATACTATTCAGAATTTTTGAACTTGTTGTGTCGGTATGTGTCTTAAAGGTAAGCTTCGAGTCAAGGTGGAGACCTAGGTATTTTAGATCTTTAGCCCAGGTAATTGCTGAACCTAAAACATTTATTAAAGGGGTCGGTAGGTGTCTCCTAGCTCGTCTTTTAGAGAAGAAAGTTGCTTGGGTTTTCTCGCTGTTGACTTGGATTTTCCATTTATAACAGAATTTTTTTAATTGTCTTAGCTGGAGTTGCAGGATGTTGACGATGGTGTCTGGATTGTCACTGCTGGCGTAAATTGCTGTGTCGTCCGCATACATGGCGATGTGGCAGTCGTTAACTAAGGGAAGGTCGGACATGTATAGATTATACAATGTGGGACTTAGAACCGAACCTTGGGGGACACCGGCGGGGACATTACGAGCATTAGATAGACTACGTACTTTGACACGGAAAGATCTTGAAGATAAAAATGATTGGATGATTTTACAAAGGTAAATTGGAATTCCAAACTGGACTAATTTGTGGGTAAGACCATCATGCCACACTGTGTCAAAGGCTTTCTCAATATCCAAAGCAATCAACCCGGTAGATTGTTTAGAGTTAAAGCCCTGCTCTATGTGATTGACGACTCTATGTAGTTGGTGGATTGTCGAAAGTCCGGGTCTGAATCCGAATTGGAAGTTGGGAATTATTGAATTATCTTCAATTGATTGTTGAAGTCGGGACAATATTACCTTCTCAAAGATTTTACTCAGCGTAGGGAGTAGGCTTATTGGTCGGTAATTTGTTGGAAGGCTAGGATTCTTACCTGTTTTAAGAATGGGTATTACTGTCGCGTTCTTCCAAGAGTTCGGGAAGTAATTTAGTTTCAGGCAGCAGTTGAAAATATACGAGAGTAATACTACCGCTTTCTTGGGTAAGTTTTTTAGTAGAGCGTTGGGGAGACCATCCTCTCCAGCGGACGATTTAATTTTTAATTTTTTAAGAATCGCTCTCAGTTCGGACGGACTACAGAATTTACTAGGCGAGAGATCAGAAGGTAAGTTAGCGAGAGATATGATGGTATCGTTCACGCATGCGGTAGTGAAAGGGTCATTAGTTTGAGCAGTAAGAGTGTGGAAGGAGTAAAAATTTTCCGCCAAAAGGTCAGCTTTGTCAACGTCAGAGAAGGCCCAAGAATCGTCTGCAAGCCGTAGGGGTGGAAGGGAGCGGGATTTGTTCCTGAGGCATTTCCGTAGTTGCCACATTTTTCGAGAACCCTTATCTAGGGAAGATAATATATTGTTCCAGCGCTCGTTACGCATTTTCTTCTTTGACAAGTTAATTCGCCACAAAAGCCAAACTGACAATTCTGTAAGTTGCCGTCTGTGCACTTAAAGCGAGCGAATCGAACGATATTTTTTTTTGCCATACTGAGGGTTGTGGTCTTTTAAGCGTGGAGCGATCGAAGCGAGCAGAACCTATCCAATAGACTGTTGATTCACAGCAGTCGCTTATGTGTGCCTGGAAAATTTACTACGAATAATATATATTGCAAACCAGAATAGTATCCTTTTGCGGAATAGTCTCTTTTGTGGTCTCCGCTTGCTACATCTGTTTCACCCTTAAGGGATTGCAACCTGCAGTATCACACATAAGCACTCGCTTCGCTCGCTCTGAACGCAACTGCGGGCACCCGATTTAACATCTGAAATTAACCTTGCTAGCCCCGCTTCTATCTAGACGAAAACCAATATCTAAACAAGGAATGTACCCAATATTAATGTGGATTAGGCCTACAGGGGAAACCACAATAAAAAACGCACTTACACACTCTACCTCCTGGGTGGTGTGGAAAAGAGCGTTCATGGTCACCTCGGAATGTCGACCTTCTCTCGGAGATCAGGCCTGGATAACCGTATCGAGTTTATTCTTTTTAGGGTTTTGTAGTAAAAACAAAACCCTTATGAAATCGGTCAAATGTGTGTCCGTCTGTCCATAGAATATCTCACGAAAGGCTGAAGCTACACACATGAAATTTCGTAGGAATATGTAGAATAACCATAATTCGCCGGAGAAAGCGACGCATTGTAATAGGTCAGGTTTAAGGGGGGGTCCCCATAGAGGGGAAACAAAGGTCGAAATTTATTTTCGTTTGGTACAGGCAAGTATCGTAAGGAAGGTACCGTCGAGTACATTCAATTTTTGGAATTTTCTTCAAATTTGAAGAAGGGAGAAAAGAGGGAGAGGGGAAAATATGTGATCGAGTTTCTAGAAATATAAAACTTTACAGAAAAGCGGCATTTTACTAGCGTAGAAAACCTAAAATAATAAAAATTTTAAAACTCATCAGAAAAGGTTAATAATAGCATATTTCTATAGTTACAGTTAGCACACTCCTGCATTTTTCAAGCTCATCCGAGGTCGAAAATATTGATGGCCAACGATAATCAACACCATGGGCGATAATATCTCTAAGTTTCGTAATAAAAACGTAATACTTAATAGTAGTATGTACATTCATTTAAATTTAGTCATTTTGATATCATCCATACAACAAATGCACATAACAGGTCTCATGTACTACAGGGTTATCCATTTTCTCTTTCGGAAAGTAAACTTAAATTAAACACAGTAAATATTTGAATTTCGATGGAATTTTTATTTCATAATAAAGTTTGGATTATGCCATTATACGTGGAATACAATATCTGTCAAATGTCCCCCACGGGACCGCTTACAGGACTCGATCCTTTTGAGGTAATTTTCGATTACCTTTTCACACATTTCGGGCAATAACTCGGCTATAACTCGACGGATTTCGTCCTTCAATTGACCAATCATCATGGGATTGCTCGCATAAACACGATCTTTCGCATAGCCCCACAAAAAGAAATCTAACGGCGTTAAATCGCAAGACCTTGCTGGCCAATCCACATCGCCGAATCTCGAAATTACGCGTCCTGGGAATTTCTCGCGCAATAAAGCCAAATTTTGTCGCGTGGTGTGTCATGTGGCCTCGTCTTGTTGAAACCACATATTGTCGAGATCCATATCTTCAATTTCCGACCAAAAAAAGTCATGAATCATGGCGCCATAGTGCTGGCCGTTGACTGTAACGGCGGCTCCTTCATCGTTTTCGAAGAAAAACGGCCCAATGACGCCGCCGGCCCACAATGCACACCAAACAGTCACTTTTTGCGGGTACAACGGTTTCTCAGCGGTCACTTGCCGTTGCTCACTGCCCCAGATGCGACAATTTTGTTTGTTTACATAGCCGCCGAGCGCAAAATGGGCCTCATCGCTAAAGAAGATTTTCTTCGAAAAATCGGCATCGGTGGCCTGCTGTTCGAGGACCCAATCTGAGTACTCACGACGCAATCTGTGATCAGTCGGCTTTAATTCTTGCGTGAGCTGGACTTTATAAGGATGGTGATGAAGGTCCAAATCCAAATGCAAAATGCGCCACAATGTGCCGTAAGATAGGCCTAAATGCTGGGATAGGCGCGGAATCGACAAATTCGGGTCTTCGGCCACACTTTCACTCACAGCGGCGATGTTTTCGGTCGAACGAGCAAAACGATGATGCACAGGTGTAGAAATGTCTGTCAACGATCCAGTTTTTTTAAATTTCTTCACTGTGTAGGCAATTGTGCGCTCATTGGGACGATTATGTCGACCATAATCTGCGCGTAATGCACGAAACGTGGCCACCGCAGATTCGCCATTTTGGTAGAATAATTTAATAATTTAAACGCGTTGTTCAGTCGTAAAACGTTCCATCTTGTAAAATGGCAAACCTTCAACTAAACCAATACCAGTTTGGAATACACTGACATTTGACAGATGTCGAATGGCAGGGCTTTACATTCCGAAACACGAAATGGATAACCCGGTAGTATGTAGTACTACGAGTACAACATACTTGCATATTGTTTTTCGTATAGCAAATTGGAGTTAACCATTTTCAAAAGGGTAAAGACTGGAGGGAGAGGAGGGAAAGGGGGGGAGGTATACTGGTCACTGACTCTACTTTCTATAATTATTCAAACAATTATTTTCAATATTTACGCAAGCTTGCCATTTGCAATATCGTCTTAACATGAATGATTAAGCATCTACTATTGGCATGGGACGCTACCCTCGGATTGCGGACGTAGCCCTCTATTTTCCCGCTTCATTTTTTTTGAATTATAGGGAATCAAATATACTGTAAATCTCTCTTGTGTCATAATTGGCTGAAATGCACCGTTGTCGACTTATTTGCGAAAAACTGCTTCGAAAATCGTATTTATCAAATTTGACATTTTACTTATTAGCTTAAACTAAACAGTCTGTATGCAAAAGTTGAAGATAATTTTGTGGCAAATTAAAGGATATTTTACTTTTGATCATGCGGCTCGCATGCACTGAGATAAAAACCAAAAACTAAAACAAGACAAAATACCCCATAAGTAAGGTTGCACCACTCCAAAGCAGCCTCGGATGTGATGGTCGCAAGGTTCACCAGAGAAAACATAGCTCTCATACAAGAGCCTTGGCAGTACAAAGGAGACATTAAAAGACTTACGGTAAGAAATGCTTGTACGAGTACCTTATTTTGTTAGTGTGTCATAACTATAGCCGCACTGCATTTGTCGAATGCAGTATGGCCATATTTTTTGTTTTCTTTGAAGAAAGTGCAAAAGCATTGAACTTCATTCACAATACCATTATATTTTTTTTTTTTCATTCACACTTGAATAAAATATCACGTGGTGTGTATCTGAGCGAAGTCCATAAAGGCAATATTATAAAATAGCATTTTTGGATCAAAAATTGAGTTACCGCGAAGTTGGACGAAAATTGGGGCGTTCGGACACAGTCATCCGAAATTTCATCAATAACCAAAACGAATACGGGAAGAAGAAAGCTGGAGGCCTAAAATCTAAGCTATCTGAAAGAGACAAGCGCCACATTTTGAACACCGCAAGTATCTCTATGAAAAGTCTATCGACGATAGCTAACAAGAGTAGGATGGAAGTATCTAAATCTACAATAAGTAGAGTGTTAAGACAGTTAAAACGCATTAAACGGCAAAACCTCCTTACGATGCCGAAATTACATCTTCCGCATAAACATACCCGTATGGCATTTGGAAAGAAAAATTTGCAGACAAACTGGATTCATTACTCCGGTACTTCTGTTGTGTTCTATTTTCTTAATTTACTTTTTTCAAGTGATTTTTTCAGATGAAAAAATTCAATCCTGACGGTCCAGATGGATTTAACAACTATTGGAGGGATCTGCGGAAGGAACCTTGATATTTCTCCAAGAAAAATTTCGTATGAGGTTCCTGAATATGGCTACAACGGACCCATAAATAGGTCCCGTCGAGTTTTCAATTCAATTAGCATCCATTATTCCCCTGGGATATCTAAATTTACTTTTAAACATAACTTAATAAAAGCCCTCAATTCTTCCTAGATTCCCATTCCCCCAATCTCTCTTCATAAATTAATTGTAATTGTTATACTGTTACCTTGTATTTGTTAAATAAATAAATAAATAAAAAAATAGTGTGAGGAGCATTTTGCTCTGACGGAACAGTTGATGAATGACTTCGCAGGATTATGTCGACGTTCTGAAAGATAAATTGCTTCATTTTTTTTGGAAAGGAGAGACAACACAAAACTGATTTTCCAACAGGATAACGCGCCTGTCGTCCAGTCGTCTTATTAAAAGTTGGTGGCAATCAAATGGTATCAATGTTATGGAATGGCCTGCTTGTTCCCCTGATCAAAACACTATAGAAAACCTTTGGGGAACATTAGTGCGTCAGGTATACTGGGAAAATCGACAATATCAAAGTGTGTTTCATCTGAAGGAATCAGTTATCGATACGCGGAGATCAGTAACCGAAGAATTGAGAATAAATTTGGTGGACAGTGTGCCAGAGAGGCTCTTTGAGCTTATTCAAAACAGGGGAGGTCCTACCTCGTACTGATTTTCTTTATTTTCCTTTTTAATGTAGATTTTGCCATATTTTTCTCAACTGCGGTTATAGTTATGCAACTGGGGGAACACTTTTCTGCTTTATAAAAAAAAATAATGGTTTGAAATAAATGAATTACCTTTGTTAAATTATTTTTTTTCTTGACTTTTCTGAAGTGTAGCATATTTGTAATAGCTTTAGATTTTTTTAAACTTTACATATCAGCTGTTTCATAGTGCGGTTATAATTATGACAGGCAGTGTATGTATATATCCAAGATCCGACCGCCAGATTTCTATCCCCATGGAGTTCACGTTTCAAAGTGTCAAAATGATTCGAGCCAACAACACAAAAAATCCAAATTTTACCGGGAGGGTTATAAAATATAAACATAATTTTTGGGTAAATTTCATTCCAAATCTTGCAGGAACCGTTCGGCAAACGGCAACAGCGCACAAAGTATTGATTGTTTTGATAAACTATCCCCACGGCGTTCACGATTAATCGAGGCACCAAATGAAAAGTATCGGTTTCCCAAATAAGAAAATCGCTTTGCACCAATCGTAATCCTGCCGGAACCCTTCGTTACCAACGATTTTTATTCCAGTTAAATTATTCAGAAAATACTGGAAATCTATACACAATAATATTGTAATTACTCTACAGCTGATTTTTTGTGGGGTAATCTACAGTGGTCGTATAGTCAGAAAACGAGTTTGCAGAAAAAAACATGTTGTGCGGAAGGCCGAAAAAGGGGGACCGAAAAAGGGGGACCGAATATGAGGAAGAAGGGGGTAAATTTTTCCAACAGGTATGGCCTTGTGGTGTATCCAATCAAAGGTGATAACGAGTGGAGTCTTTTACCTTCGGCTAGCTTGCCGAAGGTATCATATCTTCGTTGTGACTTATGGTGCATTTCCCACTTTGAAAGTAGTAGTAAAACTTGTTCCGATTTCATTATTCCTATGAGAGGTATATGAAATATTAGGCCGATTTCAACCAAATTTAGGAACATGGTTCGGTAGTCAATATGATTAAGTAATATGAAATTTGGTAAAGATATCTTCAGAAATAAAAAAGTGTTTCTTATAAAAACTTGCTTTTGGAACGATCGTTCCTATGACAGCTATATGATAAAGTAGACCAATTTCAATCAAACTCGGGAAGGTGATTTAACTATAAATACTATTGATTCTTGTGAAATTTAAAAGAGATATCTTTAGAAATAAAAAAAATGTTTCTCACAAAGACGAATTTTTGGACCGGTCGTTCCCTAGGCAGCAGTTCCTAGGTTCCGACATATGTACTGCGTGCAATAGAAAGAAGGCTCTGTACGAAGTTTCAGCTCGATAGCTTTAAAACTGAACGACTAGTTTGCATAGAAACAGACGGACAGACAGACAGACGGACAGACAGACAGACGGACAAAGCTTAATCAACTCGTCTCATCATACTGACCAAGAATATATATAGTTTATATGGTCGGAGATGCTTCCTTCTGTGCGTTGCAAACTTCATGACAAAGTTAATATACCTTATCACATCCGTGCAGGGTATAATGACACACAACATCATCGGCAATATGTCGGACAGTCGTTTCATTATTAATCATGTGGTATTTTATGTTAATATCTGCCTCTCTCCCCGGTTCACGATAACCCCTTGTGGGGCATAGGGCATTACCCACGCCTACTTTCCACCTCGTCCTCTCCATCGCCATTTTTTTCAGCTCACTCGACGACTTACCTATTGAGTCACCCTCTCTCTTAACTGATCTTCTCCAGGTGTTATTAGGTCATCCAATATCGCAACTTGCGTTGGATCCCTGGTTCCAATCGAGGGCCTGTTAAGCAATGTTGTTCGACACTTTTCGGAGAGTGTGACCTATCCATTACCACTTTCGCTTTTTAATGGAAGTGTCTACCCTGTCCTAACCAGTAATAGTAAGGAGTTCGCCGTTAGAAATGACCTCCGGCCAGCGTATCTGTAGGATGCGCCATAGACACTGCTTCACAAAAGTTTGCAATCTAGTTGTTATCTTATTGGTCACCTTCCAAGTTGAGCAGCCATATAGAAGCAATGATTTTAGTTGGTTTCGAAGATACGGAGTCTGTTACGTCTGGAAATGTTGTTGTTTTGCCAGAAAGGAGTCAAACTGAAAAAACCTGCTCGAGCTTTGTTGATACGAGACTGCACATCAGCATCCGCTCCACCATCTGCTCTAACTACGCTTCCGGGGTAGCAGAAATTGTCAACTTTTTCAACTGCCTGCCCCGAAACACAAATTTTGCTTTGCCTTCCTGGATCCAAGCTCAAGTACTTAGTCTTGGCAGCGTTGATTTTAAGCCCCGCATTACGGCTTTCGCTTTGCAGAGCATCAGACATTTGAGCTAAGACAAATATTGTCAGCATAGTCTAGGTGTTGAAGGTATTTGAATAACTTCCATCTTATACCATTGTTCTGGTGTTCTTGAAACGCGCCGCTTAGTACATCATTAATGGCAATTAAAAACATAAAAGAACTACGATTGGGGTAAACCCCAATCATGCAATACTCTAGATGAATTTGAACCTGGTTTTGAATCTAACTGATATTGTTAATTAAGTGTTAAGTACAAAATTTCAGCCCGATAAATTGTATAGGTAATGAGTAAATTGGCTTAACGTATTTCATGAAATAGTGCAGTTTGTATGGGAGGGGGTAGAAGGAGGGTGAGGATTACAATAAATTTTATAATGTAAGTTACAATTATCATAAAAGTGATATATTCAAAATTTCAAAGCAAGATGTTTTATAGTTTCTGAGAAAATCTGATTATTGTAAATTATCAAAAATGTGTCATTTTGTATGGGAGGGGGTAGACGGAGTAAGGGTAATCGATTAATTTTTTTGAATCTAACTGATATTGTTAATTAAGTGTTAAGTACAAAATTTCAGCCCGATAAATTGTATACGTACTGAGTAAATTGGCTTAACGTATTTCATGAAATAGTGCAGTTTGTATGGGAGGGGGTAGAAGGAGGGTGAGGATTACAATAAGTTTTATAAAATAGGTTACAATTATCATAAAAGTGATATATTAAAAATTTCAAAGCAATATGTTTTATAGTTTCTGAGAAAATCTGATTATTGTAAATTTTCAAAAATGTGTCATTTTGTATGGGAGGGGGTAGAAGGGGTGGAGCGATTTAGCCCGTTCACGAACTTAGCCTTCATTTTTTGTCAAAAATAACGTGTGCAAAATTTGAACTTCATAGCTCAATGCGTTCTCGAGCTAGAGAGGTCACGGACGGACGGACGGACAGACGGACAGACGGACATCCGGTTTTGAGATATTCGAGTGATAATATGAACTTCTGTATCATTCATTTTTTTCTGCGAGCCTTATTTCTTAGCGTTACAAACTTTGTGGCAAACTTATAATACTCTCAGATTTCATCTAGAGTATAAGCAGTACAGGTGATAAAATGCAGCCTTGTCTCACTCCACTATGCACCTCGAAAGGATCTGAGCTTACCCTTGTGAAAGACGTGACACTGCGATCCCTAACGTTAATATAGTGTTCTAAAAAAGTAACTGGAACAAACACGTTTGCTGCTGCTCCGCTCTGCTATGCTATGCAACGCCCCTCCAATATTTCAGGCACATATAACGAAAAGCGATCCACACTCGATTTCTTCGTTTAAACAATCCAACACTTGTTTAGCTATGACACATAGGGAAGGAGCTTCTAAAGACATGTATATGGCCCATGAGGATTGTACCATTGAATCCTGTTCTTTAACAAGGTTTGTTACACCATGTCCGCTGTATTACAGCCGTCCGACCATCTCAGGGAAATTGATCGTGGGCGCTACGTACTTGCAATTTCTTAGCCAGTAATTGATTCTTTCCCGCGAAAAGTACGATCCGCGGAAGGGAGTGTTGTTCAACTGGGACCACTGACACGGTTAAACCGTTAACACTTTTCACAAGGGAACAAATCCAAAGCGCGTTACATATGTCTTCACAATTTTTATTAGGTCGAATATTTCCGTAACAAGTTAAAGGGATATTAAATTTCAAAAAAAGCAAGTAGACGACAGGTCGTAATATTTAATGTACTTGTACTAGATACTAACACTACCTTAACACTAATCCTAATCTATTTGTCCTACCTGGGTGGCGGCTCTACTCACTAGTAATACCACAACAACTGACGATGACGATCCTTGATGAATTTGGCTGCGTTCCTTAAGTCCTTCCCTCTACGTATTCCACACACTCTTCGCTTATTCGCTCACTAGATCTCGGCTCCGTGTGTTCATCTACAATTCATATGGCAAACGTTCTCACCACCAGTCACCATTATTCTTGAATCCTTGATCCTCAGTCTGCAACCCACAGTGCAAAATTAAACAAGGAGCATTAGTGTCAATATTCCATTTCTCCTTTTCGGGAATACGGACACCAACCTTCAATCCACAGTGCAAAATTAAACAATGAGGGTTCCGTTTCTTTTCCCTGGCTTAAATAGTATCGGACCAACGGATAATTTCATGGATCGGTTATCTACGCAATACCAGAATCCAACTCAAGAGACTACAGTCCATGCTGATAATGCAGTTCCATCACTTTAACAACTTCACAATCGTGAGTGTTTACATATTGATGTTTATTTGTCGATCGCGAGTGTCCATTGACATGGAATAATTCAATAATTCAGATAAGTATTTCTCTTAACCTCCTCCAATGAAACACGATACTTTGTGGTGTTTTCTCTTGCAATTCCAGGAACTGGTCGCCGGCTTCCAAAACTCCGTAAGGAAGTTGTAAGTATACTGCCACCCCCTCCCTAATATCCGCCGTAATTAATACATCTGCTAATATCTTGTATTATATCTCTTCCAGATTCCTTATCACGCTTTGGATCCGTGACAGGCTTGACAGTCGTCAATCCCCCACGTCATGGGAACCCGTGTGATACTAGCCCGGACCATAATGGCCATATGAGGTATTAAAACTCGTCGCTCAATTTGGTTATGATATTAAAGTGCAGGAAGGATTTCAATAGTTAATTCTTAAGGTCGCCACACACGGGAACCATTTTGGCCGCGAGCATACATCGAACCACGTCAAACTCAAAAAAAAAATACCTGTATCCCACATGTTCCAAAAAATTAAAAATTTCTTACATTCTTTCTTTCTTTTCATTTACAGGTGGTCGGCTCGAGTAGGAATACAACTTTGAGGAACATCCTGGGAAGTGCGAAGGACCTGCTAAAATTGGAGGAGAAGAGCGGCATATACAAAATATCATGCAACGATTGCGACCAGTGCTACATTGGGCAAACGAAGAGATTGATCACAACGCGTTTCAAGGAACACATCCGGGAGGCCACGCCAAGGAAAGGACCGAATGCGACCATTCGATCATCCGTCGCGTCACACATCATCAAGGAAGGACACAACGTTTATCACGAAAACCTGGAGCTGCTACGACACTTAAAAAAACCGAGCATGTTGGACCCGTGGGAAAGTCTCGAAATTATGCGCGAAGATCCGAAAAAATTGCTGAACACCGACGAAGGGAATTGCCAATCACGCCTAATAAAATTTCTAGCAAATAAGCATAAAAACAGGTAGAAAGTGGATAATTAGCTAATATCATCTTTTCCTTTTTATTATCCCCTGTCTACCTGTCATAAATATAAGTGAAGTGTTTAACGATTTGTAGTTCTGCCATAGTTTTAGTAACCATTTTACTGAAGAAGAGAGTAAGTGGCTCTCGAAATACATGTATTTGCATAAAAAATAAAAGTTGTATTTAGTTTTGGACAGGTTACGCCGTCTATTATTTTAGAACAAACTACAAACACCGGACAATATCCAGTATAAAAAAAATCTCTTCATTTCCACCGTTCTATGATATTTGATGGTTCGGTGGACGTTCGGTCGTGGTTGTGCGCGTTCATGTGTAATTTCCATACAGCGCTGATGATTTGCATGGTCGAGAGCGTACAACTCCAGACTTGACGAATGAATCGGTTCCAAATTGGTTCGCCTCAATTCTGAGGCCATTTTGATTGACTGTATGAGACTATACATTCGTATCGATATAGAATATTTGCCTACTTAAAAGGTGGACACGCACTTGCGTCCATTTGGACGCGGATCAAATGGATCTGCTCCGAATGATCCCGATCCAAATTTTAGGGTCACACACTGCGAAGCATATCCATCGCAAGTCAAACGTCATTTGAAAAGTCAAGTTCGATTACGAACTCAATTTTTTACTTGTCCGATTAAATTTGACGCAGCGTCAGTTGAATTGCATAAATATAGGTACTTTGGCGGCCACCAAAAAATTGATTTCCTGCTATTCCGTTCGGATTGGCGCACAAGTGCCGAAGCAGTCCGGTGCTGGCCAGTAGATTTTGGGCGTGTCGAATATTGAAATTGGATCACGGTGGATTGCGGAGCCCCACACTCTACGGATTTTGGTTCGAATCGGAATCAATTTGGCTTTTGGAAGGAAGTATATGTCCATCTTAAGACGTAGACTTTCTTAGCTAAAGCTGTTGGGCCGTTATATTCGTGGGCCAATCATCAGTCTTTTTTTTAAGTGCAAAAGATACTTTGATCTGCAAAGTAACGCTGCACGCACTGAGCTACCGCCCGCCTCTATTCAAAAAAATTTCACACAAAAAGTCAATTCGACAGCCAATCAAAAACATACACCCCCTCCCCAATGTTTTTTTAACAGTCGGCGCCTCTAAGCCCGAGGCAAGTTCGGCGGTTAAAAAGTCGTGAATGGTTTGAGGCGCTTTTGGCTTGAATGGAAACGCCCTAATCTGCTTTTTAAGTTATCGGATGAATGCAGATTACTATGTGGATCTCTGATCATTTGTGCGCGAACGAACGCTGTGCATTCGTGCGCGAAAATATCACGTACACATATGAGCTTTCGTGCGCGCACAGCGTGATTGGGGTGATTCGTGGAACTTTCAGTAAGACAATGCCCCAATCCATGTTGCCCGAAAAACTGAAGAGTTTTTCACTGGAAGCAATATTGAAGTGTTGAAGTCGCGTCCCGACCTAAATCGCAAGGAAAACCTTTGGGCTTTACTGTCACAAAAGGCTTTATGTATTATATGATACCTTAAAGGACTTAAAAGAGTATATTATCCTGGAGTGATTAAAAATTTACATATCGGTGCTTCACAATTTAATATTCTCAATACCTGGGAGAGTCCTGAAGGTAGTAAATAATAAAGGAGCGTCTACCTATATATAAAATATGATTTCCAAAATATGTAATAAAAGCATTAAAAACCAAGTCCAAGTCCGAAGCGTACCTAGACTTGTACAGACCTAGTGGTAATACCAAAAGTACCAATTGGCAACGACCAAATGCATTAAAAGTGTGTTTCCTATATCTCCAGTTTATAAGGAAGGTTGGCACACATTCAGGAGGAACTTGACCATTCTCAAAATCAATTAACTAAACCATTCTACAAATATTTGTCGAATTTTTCAAGTCGTTAGATTCATTGTATCGAAAGCTATTGCTTATTTTAAGTTTCGCTTGTAGGAGAGGTAAAGGTTTCGTTTGTCGAATCTTGCACATTTTCAATAACAACCAACTAGATCCCAGTACAAACATTTGACCAAAATTTCAAGTCGCTAGCTTTATTTTATCGAAAGTTAACGCTTATTTAAAGTTTCACTTGTAGGGGAGGTAGGGGTTTCTTGAGTCGGATCATGCCCATCATTGCCACCAACCAATTAGATCACCCTACAAACATTTAAGAAAAATTCTAAGTCTCTAGCTTCATTTTACCCAAAAGTTATCGCTTATTTGAAGTTTCATTTGGCGAAGTAGGGGTTTCGTTGGTCGGATTTCACGTATTTTCAATTAGCCAACTGGATCCTACTACAAATATTTGGCCAAAATTTCAAGTCGCTGGCTGCATTCTATCAAAAGTTATCGCTTATTTGAAGTTTCATTTGTAGGGGAGGTAAGGTTTCCTTGGGTTGAATCTTGCCTATTTTCAATATAACAGCTAACTAGATCTTACTACCAACATTTTGCCAAATTTTCAACTCGCTAGTGTCATTCTAGTGAAAGTTATCATAATTAAATTTATATTTAATTTTTTGAATTTTGTAGGGGAGGTAGGCGTTCCTTTGATCTGATTATTCCCAACTTACTAAAATCTAAGCAGCTGTTTACCTCAGGGTTACATGCCAGAAATCAGATGTCTACGTCCATTGGTTCATGAGTTATAGACAAAAAACCTAAAAAGTAGGGTAGTACTAGGCTTTTTGTAAGAAAATTACCGTTAGTTTTCAACTGATCGATTTTATTTTTCCAGAAGAGTATAAGATTACCATCACGAGTAATCTACTAATGCTAGAGCTTCTCACATTTATTAAATCGGGAGTTATAAATACATTTATTTATTTTACATATGTAGGGGAGGCAGGCGTTCTCTTGGCCTGATCATGCAGATTTTCAACACAAACTAACTAGATCATACTGTCAACATTTCGCCAAAATTTCAGCGCTCTAGCTTTGTTCTGTCGAAAGTTATTGTGCAAACGGACAGACAGACATGGCTAAATCGAATCAGGAAGTGACTCTGATCATTTATATACGAGTATATACTTCGCTATACCTCTGGAGCCTCCTTTAAGGTGTTACATATTTGCGTCGTGACAAAAACAATATACCCTATACTATAAGCCTAGGGTATAAAGATGAAAAACTAAAGTTTTTTTATCTGTCCCATTTACTTATTTCTTTTGAAAATATTTTGATTTTTTTAAGGGATCATATGTTATTTGTTTGACATTACCTTAGTAGAATTGGAATTGTTGGTTCGTTTAGTTTAAATAAAAAAATAAAAAGCTTATATTAACACTTTCCATTAAAAATGTGTTATCCCAGTTAATTATTTCGCATACTTTACATGAATTTGAAATGTAACATTTTTGAGTGCGAAAAAGCGCTTATATCGCCCATCGTTGTAGTTACTTCAAATTACAAAATACTCGAAGTCGCCTTTTATACGACAGTCCAAATACCTATACTCGAAGAAAAAGTCGACCCCTGACTCTTTGGAACCTTCTACCTAATATTTCTTGGCCCAAACTCGTTTTCTGACCTTCCGACTGGAAGAGCCCATAAAAAAATCAGCTATCGAGTTTTTATCGTATTTTGATGTCGACCATTTTTTTTTTATTTTGGCTAGAATAAAACTCGTTTGCGCCGAAAGGCTCCGAAAAGATTAGGAATGGCATGAAATGATTCTTATTTGAGATATCTAAATCTTCCATTTTAGCATGAACCCGATGTGGACAGCTTATTAAAAAATACACCACTTTGTGCGCTGGTGTCATGTTCACATAGCCGGATGCGAGGTAGCAACATTGCATTTTGTTAATGTTAAAACTGCTTCCTTTCTGTTGACACCCTTTTCAAATGAACATCCAATATTAATTATGTCGAAAAACGAACCAAAAAGTCATATCTTCATAACCTATCTGGCAAATTTTAACATGGCTCCAGTCACTTTTTAGTTTTATTGCATCAAATTGTGCACTCAATGGGGACAGAACTCTTGAGGCCATCTCTCTCTTTCTCTCTCTCTCTCATAGTTTTTGACTAGCAATAATGGCGATATTTTTAGAATTCGTCGATTTTGACATCAACAGGAATCTTTTATTAGAAAACCCGATGCAATATCTTCATGTTCGATACAGGCACCATTCACCGATTCGTCCAAAGTAGGACATATATGTATAACCCAGTAAACAATTTCTATCTGCCGCGATAAGAATGTGATTCGCCTTTTTTAATTTATCGACAGGGATATCGCTATCTTATCGCGGGAGTCACCCTCTTCGGGGAAAAGTAGTTACCGAAAGCAAAACCTTCAGGAGATACTTTTGCGAAACGAGTCGGAAACAAGAAATCGAATCGCGACGGAGATAAATTGACGAATTGACAAAATGTCGCGTAGAATAAATTTTGTCGATGAGAGTCAACTAAAACAAAAATGATTATCGCTTTTTTATTAGATTAATCTTCTTCGTTTCTTTATCTTTCATATTCTTTGACGCTCATAATCTATAATTCATCCTTTTTACAATTGATATTTGTAGGATTCGAACCAAACATGGGATGTTTGCAAGTCCATACTGCCAACTGTTGCGCTATCTCGACTACAAACAGTGAAGAATGACACAATCGTTGTTTTGCACTTATTGTGAATTGGCGAAATATCATCTTGGCGATAGATTGGCGAATTGAAATCGTATCTCGATTCTTTCGCTTGAGCGATATCCCCTAATTATTGAAAAAGCGACAAATAGTCGTATGGAAGAATCGCCATCGTATCATCTGAGCTATGCTTGCTTACCTTCCATATCCTCAACGCGAATTGAAATCGTATCGCGATTCTTTCGGCTAAGGGATACCCCCAAATCATTGAAAAAGGGATAAATAATAGACAAATTTATCGTATCGTATCATATGGGCAATTTATCTTCCAAATGATACGAAATTGTTTGCTGGAAATAAGGCTGTTTTTCAATGCAAATATGTATGTAGGTCAAAAATCTTTTCTTAATCAAAATAACGAGAATGTGAATTTAAACCAGGTCGAAGCGAAGCGATGTAAGTAGCGTATATACCCTAGACTTGTACAAACCTAGTGGTGATGGCAAAAGTACCAATTGGCAACGACCATTTGCATTAAAAGTGAGTTTCGTATATGACCAGTTTATAGGGGAGGTTGGCACTCATTCAGGAGGATGTTGGCCATTCTCAAATCAATTAACTAACCCATTCTACAAATATTTGCCGAATTTTTTAAGTCATTAGCTTCATTTTATTGAAAGTTATCGCTTAGTTGTCGTTTCATTTGTAGGGGAGGTAGAAGTTCCTTGAGTTGGATCTGGCCTATCTTTAATACCAACTAACTCAATCTCACTTTAAACGTTTGACCAAAATTTCAAGTTGCTGGCTTCATTTTATCAAAAGTTACTGCTTATTGAAGTTTCATTTATAGGGGAGGTAGGGGTTCCTCCGGTCAGATCTTACCCATTTTCAATACCAACTAACTTCATATTACTAGCAACATTCCACCAAATTTCCAACTTGCTAGTGTCATTCTATCGAAAGTTATCGTAATTAAAGGAATAATTAATTCTTTGAAATTTGTAGGGGAAGTAGGCGTTCCTTTGATCTGATTATGCCCAACTTACTAAAAATCAAACAACTTCTTACTTCAGGGTTACATGCCAAAAATCCGGTGTCTATGTCAATTGGTTCAAGAGTTATAGACAAAAAACCTGAAAAATAGGGTAGTACGGGGCTCTTTGTAAATTGCCGTTATTTTTCAATTGATCGATTTTATTTTTCCAGGAGAGTATAAGATTACCCTTACGAGCAGTCTGCCAAAGCTAGAGCTTTTCATGTTTATTTAATCGGGAGTTACAGAAACATTTAATTATTTTACATATGTAGGGGAGGTAGGCGTTCTCTTGGCCTGACCATGCCCATTTTCAATTCCAATCAACTAGATCATACTTCCAACATTTGAATAAGATTTTAAGGCTCTGGCTTCATTCTATCGAAAGTTATCGTGCGAACGGACAGACAGACAGATGGACAGACAGACAGACGGCCAGACAGACAGACAGACATGGCTAAACCGAATCAGGAGGTGACCCTGATCATTTATATATATACATTGCTATACCTCCGGAGCCTCCTTTAAGGTGTTACATATTTTGGTCGTGACAAAAACAATATGCCCTATACTAAAAGTCTAGGGTATAAAAAAACTTGAAAACTCACCCTCTGCCCGGCTGGAATTTTCAATGTCAAACTGCGTATAACGTCCTGTTGTTGCTGACCGTCGTAACGAAGAGTGACATTCTCGAATGTAATGTCACCTTGCGTAGGCCATGAAATTGGGACAGAGGCGTCTGCAAAGAAAAAGAATAATATAAATTTCTATGCTTTCAAGAAAGAAAAAATAGCAAAATGGAATTGGCAAGAGAATTCTAGCAAAGAATTTAATGAAAACTAGTGAAGAATTTAACTTTAGGCATACCAACGCATATAGTACAATAATCCTTCAGTTTACTACACTGTTACTCGGAAATCCCTTTGCAATTGATGAAAGTCATATCAGTGGATAGCTTATGGTTTCGTTATTAACATATCAATTTGGTTAAGCTCAACTTTGACCACAGTCAACGAAAAATCACAACAATTTTACTCATTACTTGTTCGGCACTCAATCGTAAAAATAACAATTTCAATTTTAACGCAAATAAAAAATATAAATATCAGCTACATATAGACGTGTAAGTAATAATGCAAATTAAAGAAATAATATAGATGATTGATGCGTTTTTTGTACAGAGCAGAGTAGAGGAGGATAAGCGTTCAAGAAACGATATAGAGCAGATCAAAATAGCGAAGATGAAAACGGGGCAATCAAATGTCAACTCAAATTTCAAGAGGAAACTTAAACCCTTAGATACAATCGGGCAAATTTCGTTTAGGCAGTAGAATCATTTTGTGTCTAGAATTCCATATTTACACAAAACGAACATTTGATCGACAGGAAATGAATTTTTACTGCTTCCCAAACTGTGAACTACCCGAA
Organism: Chloromyia formosa; assembly: GCA_964017055.1. Taxonomy (NCBI): domain Eukaryota; kingdom Metazoa; phylum Arthropoda; class Insecta; order Diptera; family Stratiomyidae; genus Chloromyia; species Chloromyia formosa. The sequence continues at coordinate 49,044,696 of OZ024816.1, read as the reverse complement.
AACTTCGACATCTGCGCCGCCTTCATTTTAAAACGTGGATATATTAACGGAGCAGCATTCTTACACTAACCTTCTATCCAGAGCAGCTTAGATCAAATTGTTAGTGTAATTGTGTTGTGTCAACCTGCTCTGCTATACATGGCTGTTAAAAAAAATGCGCCTAATATAAGTTCAATATATAATACAGATGTAGTCCGGATGTCGCAATGGTTAAGCACGTTTGCCTTCTATGCACTTGGCCCGGTTCGATTACTACTGAATGCGGTAGTCTTCGATAAAAAAGGAGATTTACGTGTTGGACTATGAACCCACTCCGCTATTAAATGAGTACCCATTTGGAGTAAATAACTCGGTTGAGCATGTTGATGATCATAAACCTCTACACAAAACACACCGTCACGATCCACTAAACGAGATGGTGGTAGCCCATCTCGAGGCATTGGTCCAAAATTGGACTCTTGCGTCAGTTATTTATTTTATTTTATATAATACAGCAATATCGCTGAAAACATACCTTCCAAGGGAGCATTTTTGAGAGCGAAATTGCACTTCTTATGACCCTCCCACCGTTGTCATTAGTTCGAATTGAAACGACGCCCCTTTTCTTACCCTTCCTTCCAATATTTTTGATAACTCGATTTCTGACTTTTCCATCATTATAGATTCCGCCTACTATGGGGTAATTATTAAATTTTTATTTCGACATTTTTTTATTTTTACTGGAGTAAAAATTGTAACAATCTTACTTGGTAGGCCGAAGCCTACAAGAGGACGGTAGTCGAGGCATAGTCGTGCAGACTTCGCGTGACACCTAAGTGCCAAGACTTCCTCAGATGTGACCAGTTCGCGCGTGCTGGATAGCTAGCTCAGCTATCGGTAGTCGGGGTGGGGTTGAAGGGTCACACCTGCCTCGCAGAGTTACAAAAAAAAAGAATCACGCGCGTGCCCGGGTGCCTAAACACAACGAGCTTTACCTGAAAAGAAAAAAACCTGAAAAAACGTACGACCGGCGAAAGTACCCTGTACCATGACGAACACGGGAGCCCCTTGATGGTTTAGGGGCTCCGCGCTCCCTCCCCACCATCGGGCTAGGCCGCGCACATGTTCCTAGCCCCCGTTGCAAACTCTGCGGTCGAGTGAGTCGAGTGGAGCGAGGAGGGCCCTTGGGAAGTGGTCAGGAAGCAAAAATAATCGCGTTTACTTCTTATTCATTTTATTTTTTTTTATATACGTAGTATTGAATGGCATGACAATAATCCCTGGAATTCAATGGCTTCGTTTCTAAAAGTTTCAATTTACTTTCTGGCCGGGATTAGACATTTTCATAAACTTAGCTTGTAAGGTACATAAATTTGTTTATATATTAGAAGTTATGGGTACCATAATTTGTAAGGAAGTATAAAGAAAAGGAAAACAAATACATATATTTATATATAATTAGTAAAAACTAAATTATGGGTCTATCAGACCTATGACTGTCTACCTAGCAGCACAGCGTAGTTACGTCGGTATAATAAAGGTTGTAGATCACAAAATAGAAAACAAAATGAAACCAGAGTTATTAAAGTTAATTACGACATCATTTCTACAGAAAACAAAAAAAAAGAGACGTCTTTTCCCCTTTTTTTTTCAGTCTGGTACTTATTTATGCATCTGTGTGAACTCAATTATAACTTTATGGCCTAAGTGTACAAATCATGATTTATGCACATGTGTTAGGCGGTTTTCGTAAAGGCCGCTCGTAGAAATCTTTTGTTTAGGGGGTATATAATGTTTACAAAAAAAATATACAACAATATGGGGGAACTGAGAATATACGGTAACATCCCAAAAGGTTGTGTATATGCACGATATTAAATATATTTACAGATGTTGGCACTAACTATGACTGGAGACTAATATCGTTTGCTTTTATGCATCTCTTAGCTGTTCGGGGAATTACCATTATGCCGCTAGTGATTTACGAGTTCTTATGGAAGTCTTTGCAAAAGCCCAAAGCTCCCTTTTATATTTATCCGCATTTCGATTTTTTTTTTTTTTTTTAAATGTCACAATAATCACTTTAAACTTATGCTAATAAACTAAAGTCAACATTTCCAAAGGCAGATCGTAATGCCATTAGCTCTTCTTACAACCTATCCGTTATTAATTTTCTAGCCTCTGGTGGTGAATACGCCTTTCATGGTTTAATAGTCGAGCAACGCTTCGTGTTCAGATACGAAAGCATCGACCGCCTCTTTCATCTTGGTTCGGAACTAATTGATTCTGCGTCCGCTTCCCTCTAATGACCGGACGAAAGTGTCCCACAAGCTATAAGGCTCTTCGATATCTTTGTGCCCGTATGGGAGGCCTGACGGTGGCCGCTCGCTGGCCAAAAACAAAAAAAAAAGGTAAATACCTGGGTGGGCCCTTGCTTGGGGCCGGGCAGCGTGATGAGCTGGGTGGGCCCTTGCTTGTGGCCGGGAACCTCGAACGACCGACAACAAATGCACGCAACTCGCTCAGTCAATCCAACAACCAACAAAATCTTGGACAAGCCATCCGCTAGCGTGGACGCAGCAACAATCCAATCGCAAAAAAATGCAACTCTGACTATTCTCACACTTGCGTTCGAATTATTTTGTTGACACTTGCAAGCGTGGCGAACTCCAGTGGGGGCCCAAAGGGGCAAAGATGTCTTCCCTTTCCGTTTTTGTCGTTTCACAGCCACGACAAGGCGGGGTGGTTAAATTTGCTGCTCTCGATCAAACTTCACCGATCACACGCGAAAATCTGCCTCAATCAGTTGTCGGCATCTCCAGCTCGCGGAATCCACTAATTCACAGTGGGACACGTCCAAATCCCAGTTGAAATTTAAGTTTTTCCATGAGAAAACTGCCTCCACCGTACTATCACCGCCGTCACCATGCACTTGTCTTTTTCTCCGGGCTCGAGCAGTTGGCTGCCACGTTGGGATCTGATACTGTCCACTGACAGTTCTCCTCCCCGGAAGTCCAATTGGAATCCCGAGAGCAGAGCTGCCAATTGCTGAATAAGAATTCCAACGTGACGGCTGCGACTGGTATAAAGGGTGCGTTCACCAACACACCGCGCTAAGTTGCCCTGAGCGATGCCTTGGTGATCGCCGCCATTATTTGGATTCTGCTGGTGCAAACAATTGCAGGCGTGTCGGACGAATAATTTCGCTCGGCTCGCCTGCAACTGAGTGCATCGCCAGAGACCAGTCGACCTGGGCCGTTCGGCACTCGTTACAGTACAGATACTTTTCGACCGCCTGCGGGCGAAAAGAATCTGGGGCATCAACAGAGGAGTGCGCAGGCCTCCGAGGTATTGGAGACCAAGGATTAGTGGTGGATATCCTTGGCAGGATATAGACTGACCCTCTTCCCGTGGGGCGCAGGCAACAGGTACTGAGGGGGAGGTTGGTTAGCGCCGTATGTCCTTAGCGTGGAGAATGCCAACGGTTTTGCCTCGAAGGTCAGACAACAGGTACCGGATGTTACCGACTTTCTTGACAACCCGGCTCTTAACAAACTTGAAGTCCAGCTTGGCGTTATAGTGAGCGGCAGCATTGCTTTGCGCAAAGTTCCGCCGGAACACTTCTTCGCCAGGCTGAAATTCAACTTGCCGCGAGCGCAGGTTGTAGTGGCTGGAATACTTGCAGAAAGCCGATTCCAGGTTTTTCTGCACCTGCTGTCTGAGTATGGCCAATCTGTCGACATTGTCCACGCTAGGGACATTGGCTTCTCCCAACAGATGGAGCCTTCGAAGGAGGGCATAGGTTTGTCCATGGGTTATCATGTGATGGCCAAAGACAACAAAGTAGGGCGACGCTTTAATGGATGCATGATGGGACGACCGGAGTGCACAATTAATTTGGGAGATTCGCCCATCCCAGTCCTTCTGGGACGGGTGAATATAGGCCCTGATGGCAGCTACAATGGAGCGGTTTAAGCGCTCCGAAGCGTTGGCCTGCGGTGAATAAACCGCCGTGCAGAGGTGTTGCACTCCGTATCGTTCCAGCATCGTGTTAAAGACGTTCGCCCTAAATTGTTGTCCATTGTCCGTCACAATGGACTCGGGTACCCCAAAGATGTGGAACACTCTGGTCTCGAGCCAACTGGTCAGAACCTCTGCGGTGAACTTCCGTATTGGCTCCACGAAAGAGAACTTCGACAGATGGTCGAATAGCACAATAGCACCAATATTACCTGACTTGGATCTAGGGAACGGACCCAACAGATCCATGTACAGGCGCTGGAAGACGCGTTCGGAAATGAAGTGGTCTTCGATAGGCGGTCGGAGACTCTGGTTAGGAGCTTTCGACTGCTTGCACAAGCTACAGGAGGAGACAAAGTCGCTGACGTCCTTCGCCATATTGGGCCAAAAGAAAAGGACCCTCAGACGTTGCAACGTCTTTGCTACTCCTCCATGCGCACATAGCGGGTGCTCGTGTGCGCGCTTGATTAAGTCAGTCGTGAGCTCAGCTGGAACCCAGAGTTTCCAGGCCTGCTGTTCTTGCACTTCATTTCCGCTCGCGTATTCGCTGCGCCTGTACACGAATCCATCCGCCGTCTTTAGATCCGGCATCAGGTGCGTATTGGCGTCGACTCTATCTGCCAATTCTTTATACTGCGGAGATCGGAAGTGAGGGGAGTTCAGGTCGATTTCGACCGAACTGCCAAACGGATCCTGAACCGACAGAGATTCCGTGCAGTAGGCTCGAGACAGAGTGTCGGGCACCACGTTCTGGCTACCTTTCCGGTGCAGGATGGTAAACCGGAACCCTTGTAATTTTAATGCCCATCGGGCCAGTTTGCCATGCAGGTCCGACTGACTCATCAGCCACTTTAGCGACGCATGATCAGTTATGACCGAGAACTCCTGTCCTTCTACGTAGGCCCTGAATTTCTTTATCGCTGTCACCGCTGCCAGACATTCTTGTTCGGTGACCGTATAGTTTTGCTGGGCTGAATTAAGCTTCCTGGACATGTAAGCTATGGGCACTTCGGAACCGTCTTCGGTGGTCTGTGTTAGCACTGCGCCGATGCCATGTTGACTTGCGTCACATTGGATGGCAAACGGGCGCGAAAAGTCAGAGCTGTGCAACACAGGGACCCGCGTTAAGCAGTCTTTTAGAGCTTGAAATGCCAGGAGGCCTTCTTCAGTCCAGACAAAACCACGACCTTTCCGTAGCATGTCTGTCAGCGGAGAAGAGACAGAAGCGTAGTTAGGTACAAACCTGTGGTACCATCCGCACATCCCTAGGAAGCGCCGGAGTTGTTTCGTCGATGGTCGAGGGAAGTTGGCTATCGCTTCCACTTTGCTGGAGTCAGTCATGATGGTACCGTTACCAATTATATGTCCCAAGTACCGAACATGGGTCATGACGAAGTTACTCTTCTCCACATTTAACGTGAGTCCTGCCTTGCGGAGACACAGTGCGATTTCTTGTAGCAGCAGCAAGTGTTCGTCGAATGTAGTCGAGATCAGCAACAGATCGTCTAGGTAGACAAACACTTGGTTTCGCAGGTGTGCTGGAATCACGCGGTCCATTAGGCGTTGCATCGTTTGTGGCGCGTTACAGAGGCCAAATGGCATCGTCACAAACTGATACAACGGCCTGCCAGGGACAGTGAAGGCGATCTTATCCTTTGACGCTTCATCAAGGGGAATCTGCCAAAACGCATCCTTCAAGTCTAAGCTCGTAATGAACTCAGCCTTGGGGAGGCGGCTCAGAATCCCATCGATGAGCGGCAAAGGGTAAGCATCCTTCAAGGTCGCTGCATTGACCTTACGTGCGTCCAGACACATACGAACCTTGTTAGGTTTGACTACCAAGGTGACTGGTGATGACCATGCACTCTGCGACTCCTCAATGACCCCCAGATCAAGCATCCGATCGATCTCCTTATAGAGGAGCTTTTCGACGGCGGGAGAGACAGCGAAGTGTCTCTGCTTGACGGGTTTATTGTGTCCGACGTCGATGGCGTGCGAGATGACGGTCGTACGCCCTAAGCCCTCCTTAGTGAAGGACGGAAACATTGATATGGCGGCATTGAGTCGCACTTGCTGAGCTGCTGACAAGGAATGTTTACTGACTGTCACCGAAGGGTCATCGGAAGACAGCTCAGATAAACATGGGGAAGACGTAAATAAGGCAGGAGCCAGGTCGAAACTTCGAACAAAATCGACTCCTAGGTACAAGTTCTGACTGAGAGTCGGCATAAGTAAGAACTCTAATTGTTTGGTGAGCCCCCGGAACGTAACGTCCGCAAGGATCTTACCTCGGGCGGTATGGCAGGTTCCATCCGCGGTTGTGACTCCCAGTTGGAACTTGACCCAGGAATAACGGTTGTCCTTCAGGACTGATTCCGCAAAGTCGGAAGCGATGACGCTACAAGAAGCGCCAGTGTCGACCAACCCACTCACTGTCTGACCAAGGAGCGTGACTGCTGCATAAGGCCGGATGTCATCCTTAGGGCTATCCGGCAGGACTACTTCGCAGTATCGCCGACGATTAGCCAGCACCTTCTTCCAGAAACGCTGGCACCGCAACGTGGAACGTTTCGGTCGGCGAGGCTGGATTTCCTCAGCGCTGAAAATCCGTTGGCAAGCCTCCAAGTAGTCCTTCTCCCTCTCATGGAGTGGTCGAAAGCTGTAGTGAGTGGGGTACGATTTGGGTACCACTAGGTTTGCTGGCCGGGTGATGTTAGTGGCCGGACAGGGTCTCAAGATCTTAACTGATCTAGTCTGGTTGGCTGATGATTCAGTGGGTCCACACGGCAACATGTCGCACGAAGCTCGGGTCTGTGTGGTAGCTTCGGCCGTCGTGGGGTTGGTTGCCGAATCAGCTATGTCAGCTGATAGATGTAGGGCTGGTGTAAAGGACATGTCCGGGGAAAAAGGCGCATCGGAGGGTTCCGACGCAGACTGTGCAGGAGGCTCTACGCCGTTCCGCTTTGGTGCGGAACTCTGCGGGTGCGGTTGCAATTTTACCGCGGCATCTCGGGGGAGGTCGGTTCTGTCTGAACCTCCTTGGAAGACCTCTGATGGGGTTGAGGTCTCGGGCGCGTATGGTTTTTTGAAATTGCGCACTGCTCGCATTGTGGTCTAACCACACCCGGAGCTCCGCATCCAAAGCAGAACAACTTCAGTGCCTGCCGACAGTCTGCGTAAGAATGTCCGGGCCTCTGGCAATTCCAGCAGGTGGAATTGGCGTTCAGTGCCTCGATTTCTCCCTGCACTTCCCAAGTAGAGGTAGTATCGGGGCGGTCCAGCTCGGAGACTCGTGGACGCGAGACTTGACGAGGATAGCGAGAGGAATGTCGGGAAGCCATACGCTCATTATAGTTCTCTAGATCACGTACAAAGTCACGCAACTCTAGCAAGTCGTTGAATTTGACATGAACGGCGTCTCTTCCCACGTCTTCCCGCAAATTCCTCTTGACTATTCTCGTCAACTCCCGGTCCGATAGTGGGTCTCTCATTCGGTTATTGAGCTGCCGCATACCCTTTAAGAAGTCGTCGAACGACTGCCCCTCCCGCTGGAGACGATGACGCATCATCTCCATAATGTCGTCGTCGTCGTGGGGGTCCGTGAATTGTTTACGGAGGGCTGCTCGCAACGACTCCCACGTATATCGATTGCGCGAGCTGGCCGCGAAGTGGCGAAACCACTCGGCTGTATCCCCAGCGAAGAAGAGGTGGGCGTATAGGCACACGCTGTCGAAGTCCCCGCCAAGGGTGCGGTCGGTGAATAGCTTCACCTGACGAATGAATTCGTCGACCGCAGTCCCTTGGAACTTTAATCCCCATTCCTGGATTGTTCGGTGGACGTGGTGTGCCGGAATGGTCGCTGAGGAGGCAGCCGGCTGGTGTCGCCGCTCCACTGGGTCAGCTCGAGCAATCGATACCCGTGGAGTGTTGTCTATATTCATGGCCGAGAGGCGCCGGGCACATTCTAAGTCGATCAGTTTCTGCAAGGATTCGTCTAATCCTTGCGGAAACTGATCGCCTAGAGACTGCGCCGGCGTCCTAATGGGGGCAGTGTTGGGTGGCCTGCTGACTGCTCCCTGGTCTGAGCGAGGCGAAATAGGGGGACATGGCTCGGTTGGCGGAGCCTGTGCTGATGTGGAAGGCCTGCCTTGAACCCACCAGGCTGGAGGCTGAGCTTTCCACCAGGCCGGTGGTTTCTGACCCCACCAAGGTGGAGGTTGTTGGTCCCACCAAGGGGGTCTCTGCTCTGGCTGTGGGGGCGGCTGTTGTGGTGGCTGTTCGGAGAGCGGTAGCGGGACCCATCCCTCCTGGTCCCTGAAATCCCATCTGGGGTAAGACAAACGCCCCTGCGTCGTCGCGTTCTGTGGATGTGTCTGTACTGGTGGAACCTGGCCCTGAGGCGCTGGCGGCTCTTCTCAGGGGGCCCCGTCTGGCGGTAACGCTTGAGGAAATTCCTCCGCGTTGGGGTTGAGCTGGGCTTGCGAGCGTGACCGGGTCACCGCTCCCCTACCCTGCCCTACGGGTGGTGGCGTGTATTCTACTGGCATAGTGTCGATTTACTAATCTAATAATTATTAGAATCTATATAGATATATAAGCTAGGATAAGGTACGTTGAGATACGAAAAGATAAGATGCGTTACGATACTAAGATACGATAAAACAAGGTTCAATAGGATAAGGTAACGAACTGGTTTTATTGCATTTTTACTTCCCGATTCCTTCCGGGCTCCTCCTCCTATCACTCTCTCGCTCACTCGCTCACATACGCGTTCGTCGCAGAAAAAAAACTTCCGTCGGTCGTACAGAGAAAATAATTCGCAAAAAAAAATTATTGGGGGTAGTACGGATTCATCCCTCGTCAATACACCACTCATCCTGTTCCTAGGTTTCGAGAAGTCGGAGTCATGTTACAGGCGTAAACGCCTACAACATGTGGTTCTACAACTCTACAAGGATGGGACGAAGGATTTAAGAAGAAAAAATTTGGGCCGGAGTCTGGAATTCCCTGGGTGCGTGAAGCACCAAAGTGAGGAAAACCCTCAAAAGCTGACAAACTCCGGCAGTGGGACCGTAGTTGGACCTCTAGGTGGAGCGAGGTCCTAGGGTGACCGAAGTCAGCCCTAACGGTAACGTTTGGGCCCCACGTTGGGCGCCATTTGTAAAAATCTTACTTGGTAGGCCGAAGCCTACAAGAGGACGGTAGTCGAGGCATAGTCGTGCAGACCTCGCGTGACACCTAAGTGCCAAGACTTCCTCAGATGTGACCAGTTCGCGCGTGCTGGATAGCTAGCTCAGCTATCGGTAGTCGGGGTGGGGTTGAAGGGTCACACCTGCCTCGCAGAGTTACAAAAAAAAAGAATCACGCGCGTGCCCGGGTGCCTAAACACAACGAGCTTTACCTGAAAAGAAAAAAACCTGAAAAAACGTACGACCGGCGAAAGTACCCTGTACCATGACGAACACGGGAGCCCCTTGATGGTTTAGGGGCTCCGCGCTCCCTCCCCACCATCGGGCTAGGCCGCGCACATGTTCCTAGCCCCCGTTGCAAACTCTGCGGTCGAGTGAGTCGAGTGGAGCGAGGAGGGCCCTTGGGAAGTGGTCAGGAAGCAAAAATAATCGCGTTTACTTCTTATTCATTTTATTTTTTTTTTATATACGTAGTATTGAATGGCATGACAATAATCCCTGGAATTCAATGGCTTCGTTTCTAAAAGTCTCAATTTACTTTCTGGCCGGGATTAGACATTTTCATAAACTTAGCTTGTAAGGTACATAAATTTGTTTATATATTAGAAGTTATGGGTACCATAATTTGTAAGGAAGTATAAAGAAAAGGAAAACAAATACATATATTTATATATAATTAGTAAAAACTAAATTATGGGTCTATCAGACCTACATATGACTGTCTACCTAGCAGCACAGCGTAGTTACGTCGGTATAATAAAGGTTGTAGATCACAAAATAGAAAACAAAATGAAACCAGAGTTATTAAAGTTAATTACGACATCATTTCTACAGAAAACAAAAAAAAGAGACGTCTTTTCCCCTTTTTTTTCAGTCTGGTACTTATTTATGCATCTGTGTGAACTCAATTATAACTTTATGGCCTAAGTGTACAAATCATGATTTATGCACATGTGTTAGGCGGTTTTCGTAAAGGCCGCTCGTAGAAATCTTTTGTTTAGGGGGTATATAATGTTTACAAAAAAAATATACAACAATATGGGGGAACTGAGAATATACGGTAACATCCCAAAAGGTTGTGTATATGCACGATATTAAATATATTTACAGATGTTGGCACTAACTATGACTGGAGACTAATATCGTTTGCTTTTATGCATCTCTTAGCTGTTCGGGGAATTACCATTATGCCGCTAGTGATTTACGAGTTCTTATGGAAGTCTTTGCAAAAGCCCAAAGCTCCCTTTTATATTTATCCGCATTTCGATTTTTTTTTTTTTTTTAAATGTCACAATAATCACTTTAAACTTATGCTAATAAACTAAAGTCAACATTTCCAAAGGCAGATCGTAATGCCATTAGCTCTTCTTACAACCTATCCGTTATTAATTTTCTAGCCTCTGGTGGTGAATACGCCTTTCATGGTTTAATAGTCGAGCAACGCTTCGTGTTCAGATACGAAAGCATCGACCGCCTCTTTCATCTTGGTTCGGAACTAATTGATTCTGCGTCCGCTTCCCTCTAATGACCGGACGAAAGTGTCCCACAAGCTGTAAGGCTCTTCGATATCTTTGTGCCCGTATGGGAGGCCTGACGGTGGCCGCTCGCTGGCCAAAAACAAAAAAAAAGGTAAATACCTGGGTGGGCCCTTGCTTGGGGCCGGGCAGCGTGATGAGCTGGGTGGGCCCTTGCTTGTGGCCGGGAACCTCGAACGACCGACAACAAATGCACGCAACTCGCTCAGTCAATCCAACAACCAACAAAATCTTGGACAAGCCATCCGCTAGCGTGGACGCAGCAACAATGCAATCGCAAAAAAAAATGCAACTCTGACTATTCTCACACTTGCGTTCGAATTATTTTGTTGACACTTGCAAGCGTGGCGAACTCCAGTGGGGGCCCAAAGGGGCAAAGATGTCTTCCCTTTCCGTTTTTGTCGTTTCACAGCCACGACAAGGCGGGGTGGTTAAATTTGCTGCTCTCGATCAAACTTCACCGATCACACGCGAAAATCTGCCTCAATCACTGTTGCGGAATCCACTAATTCACAGTGGGACACGTCCAAATCCCAGTTGAAATTTAAGTTTTTCCATGAGAAAACTGCCTCCACCGTACTATCACCGCCGTCACCATGCACTTGTCTTTTTCTCCGGGCTCGAGCAGTTGGCCGCCACGTTGGGATCTGATACTGTCCACTGACAGTTCTCCTCCCCGGAAGTCCAATTGGAATCCCGAGAGCAGAGCTGCCAATTGCTGAATAAGAATTCCAACGTGACGGCTGCGACTGGTATAAAGGGTGCGTTCACCAACACACCGCGCTAAGTTGCCCTGAGCGATGCCTTGGTGATCGCCGCCATTATTTGGATTCTGCTGGTGCAAACAATTGCAGGCGTGTCGGACGAATAATTTCGCTCGGCTCGCCTGCAACTGAGTGCATCGCCAGAGACCAGTCGACCTGGGCCGTTCGGCACTCGTTACAAAATCATTAGCGCCGGAAGGTTCCAGTAAGATTAGGAGCGATTTTATTTTTGGTTTGATACCTTTGTTGAATGTTAGCTCAACGAGGTCGGTTAAAAAAAAATACAAATTAACAATTTAGGATTGACACCAAGCAATTTTCTTATATAGAAAATCTAGACGTTTTTTTGATACCTTGGTTGAACGTTAACTCAAACCAGAGTCCGAAGCGTATATACCTTAGACCTATATAGACCTAGTAATGATACCAAAAGTACCAATTTGTTACGACCATATTAATTGAAAGTGAGTTTCCTATATCATCAGTTTGAACTGTGTGTGGATCCAATGGGAAGTTTCATCATTCATCCACTCGGTTGCTATATATGTATATTTTAAGTGGGGCGACCGGTAGCGCAGTGTGTTGAGGCATCAGTCTCATGTTTGACTACCGGTGTTTCGGGTTCGAATCCCGTTCACGACGACGTTCGTGGCCATGGATGTGCAGGAGGTGCATGCTAACAACTGCATTCTCTGAAACCAATTTATGCCACCGAAACGTCAACTGGGTCACATGGAACAGTTGACGCGCTATGCCCCACAAGGGGTTAGGGCAACTTCATCCTGTCGATTATCGTGGATAAAGGAATGAATCATTTTTTGACGTTTGTAGTGGAGATAGGCGTTCCTTTGGCCTGATCATCCGAAGTTTACGTACCAAAAATCAGCTCCCTGCGTCAATTGGTTCAAGAGTTATAGACGAAAACCCTGAAAAGTAGTGTAGTGTGGGGCTCTTTGTTAGAAAAGTACCGTTATTGTGCAACTGATCAATCTCATTTTTACAAGAGAGTACAAAATGACCCTTCCGAGACATCTGTCAAAGTTACAGCTTTTTCACTTTTATTTCATTAGGGGCTATAGATACATTTAATTATTTTGAATATGTAGGGGAGGCAATCGCTCCCTTGGAAGGATTATGTCCATTTTCAATACCAACTAGATTTTAGTACGAACATTTCACCAAAATTGCAAGCTTCTAGTTTCATTCTATCGGAAGTTACCGTCCAAACGGACAGACAGACAGATCAACAGACGTAGTTTAATCGAATCAAGTGCTGACCCTGATTATTTATATATGCATATACGAGTACATTGCTTTTGTATGATTGTATTAGTGTCTCTCTTAACCTGAATATTGTTAGTTACTGTAAGTAAGCAGTCTATAAGCAACTCTCGTAGAATAAAGGTCTTCAACCATAGTCAAGTCTTTCAATTAATTTTGAAACAGTCTAGAATACATAACATGGTGTCAGGTGTGATGCCTTAAATTCAACCAAATTGCTATAGAATAAAGTCAATTGTGTCAGTCGCAGTAGCTACAGTGGCAGTATTTTCGTCATTTTGGATAACATCAGTATATTTGAAATTCTGGATTCTGGTTATCAGCAGCAATTTCGTCATTCGGGAATCTGGATATCAGCGGTAGTTTGGTCATTTGGTCTCACCAGTTTATTCTCGTTATTGTGGATAACGGCCGTTATTGCGCTAATTAATTCACCAAGAAGCATCTTTTTTGTCGCATCAGCAGTTATTTCACAACGAGACCGGGTTTTTCGTCATATCATCTATCAGCAGTTATGTACCTTACAAAGAAGCCGTTTTTCGTCATAGTCAACAGTTATTCTGTAAGTTCAGTTAGTCCGAGTTATTTTTTCACATAATTAAAAGAGAAAATGGGTAACGAAACAAAGCCGAATTGTGGAGAAAATTCAAACGTTAGTCGACAAGAAAATTTGAATTCAACAGCTGTAATGTTGTCTATACCTTCGTTCCGTTTTAATAGCACAAATTTGCCAGCCGCTTGGAAACAGGTTGAACATTTTTAAAATTTATTTAAAAGCAACAAATTTAGAAACTCAAAGTAAATCGCGAAAAGTGGCTCTATTATTGTATCATATGGGTCCCGAATCAATTGATATCTTCAGTTCTTTCAATGAATGACATTGATAACATTTCATATCAAACACTTGTGAAACGGTTTGATGAGTACTTTCTCCCGAGAGTGAATATTATTATGGAGAGGTACACATTTTTCACAAAACGACAAGATGCAACTGACTCTATTGAGGAATTTGCAAAAATTTTAAAGAATTTAAGCATATTGTGCGAGTTTTCGTCATTAAGAGAAAAGAAAAGGCTATTGGAATTTCATGAACTTGGGAATTGAGTAGGAAACATGTTCAGCAAATTCAGACTCAGACTCAAAATATTATCGGAAACATTCAACAAAAAAGAGGTCCTAAGAAGAATTGGGTTAAAAATTCTAATCAACAGTCATCACAGCATTTATCGAAAACCACTAGTTCAAATAATAGTAATAACAACAATAACTCGTCAAAACAATCTCATAAATATCGTCAGCCTCGCGTCGAATCTAATTCCAATAGTTCAAATACCTGTAAAAAATGTGGACAAGTACATAGAAATAAGTGTCCAGTTTCTACGGCAACATGTTACAGATGCGATACAAAAGGTCATTTTGCCAAATTTTGCAATAAAAAAGTCGTACAATCAGTTGACATCCAAGGCCTTTTTGATTCCGATGAGTCGACATTGTTTGTTGGGTCTGTTGCAAATAGTAGTTATGACACTGGTAAACAGTGGATCACTACGTTAGATATAAATCGTTAGTCAGTCGATTGCCAATTGGATTCAGGTGCGCAAGCTAACATTATGTCGTACCGACAATTGAAAACAATACAAGGCGATGGGATTAGTTTTAAACCAACAACAAAACGATTAATCTCTTTCACTGGGGAAGAAATTCATCCAATGGGAACGTGTGAAATAGTGGCAATTTTAAGCTGGTATTTTTAATTGTTAAAGCTGATTGTAGGACTATACTAGGATTAGATACTTGCATAAAATTAAATTTGTTAAAAAGAATTAATGAAGTATGTAGATTTAAAAGAGTGTAGTCAAGTACAAATACCTAGTTTCTTAGGTAAATATCAAGAAGTTTTTGATGGATTAGGCTGTTTAAAAGGGAAATGTCATCTGAAACTTATTGATAATTGTACTCCAGTAGTCGAAGCACCTCGAAAAATACCATTTACTCTAAAATCGGTTTTAAAGTCGGAACTAGAAAGATTAGTGGGATTAAATGTTATCAAAGAAGTCACTGAACCTACAGAGTGGGTAAGTTCAATAGTCATTGTAAATAACCCAACTGGTCAGATTCGTTTATGTCTCGATCCGCGTAATCTTAATAAAGTGATATTACAACCTCACTTTCCATTTCCGACTATAGACGATTGCACAGGAAAATTGAAAGGGCATTTTCTTTGAAACCTATGGCGCCTAAGGTGTTACATATTTTCGTCGTGACAAAAACAATATACCTTATAAGGTCTAGGGTATAAAAAAGGTTGGTGGTTTAGTCGACCATGTTCCAGTACAAAATCAAGTATCTATCTGCTAAATGATGCAAAATGTTCAACTCAAAAAAGTATAAAAAACGATTGCCGCAAATAAAGTGGAACACCAACTGTCGTGGGATAATAAAATCCTAAATAACATTTCCAGAACTAAAAAATGTTTTTTTCTCAGTAACCACTTAACCCGAAATTTTGCGAATACGATGGGCCCATATATTCTCATAAGTATCACCTGGTTAAGTGAGGAGCTCTCTTAAACTGTCAACGGTCGTAATTAATTTAGTACGTCATGAAGCCTCACAGAGTTAGCGTTGGCTTCATGACCATAATCATATAGACAAAGCACTTCTTGGAGTCATGAATTCATAATAAATTGGTACCGTAGCTCGGGATAGGTGTATACGAGTATTACCTTACTCCGTATCCCCAGGAAAAGCATTTCAATTTTTATACTTACACACATTTCCGGAAGAGGAAGCAGTGGTAGCAGCAGAATCGTTGTACTTGTCACTGCATTTCTCTCTGTAGTACGCGATTCGTTCTACAGCTCCAATGTACATTTCCATATCCGCCAACAATTTTACGACCCAATTCAGGTATATCGGTATAAGAAGTGTATAGTTGATTGCCATTCCTACCATAGATGCAGATAGAGGTTCCTTTCCTTCCTTGTCATCTTCGCGATAGCCAAATGAGCTTACGATCAACGCTGTCACCATGGCTACAAACACTATCACTCCTCCCAAGTAATCCTGTTGAATATATGGAAATGTATATTAGTGTCCAACTGATATGCAAACAGGGTGGCCGACCGATGAAACTATAGACAGGCGCCGACTATGGGGGGCATGGCACTTTTTAATACAGCGAAAAGAAGAATTCATGATAACAGAAACAAAATAAAACGATAACATAAAAACAAAATTCACAATTCAAAAAATAGGCAAAAAAAGGTATAATATCTGTATCATACCTTCGTTGTGACTTGTGGTACATTTGCCACTTTCAAATTATGTAGTAGTAAAACTTGTTCCGATTTCACTGTTCCTATGAGAGGTACATGAAATAGTGGGCTGATTTCAACCAAATTCAAAAACGTAGTTTAGCAGTGAATATGATTTAAAAATGTGAAATTTGGTAAAGCTAACTTCAGAAATAAAAAAGTTTTTCTAACAAAAACTTGATTTTGGAGCGGTCGTTGCTATGACAGCTATGTGATAGAGTAGTCCAATTTCAACTAAATTCAGGAATATGATTTAAATAAAAATACTATGGATAAGCGTGAAATTTGAAAAAGATATCTTTGGAAATAAAAAAGTTTTTCACAGAATGACGATTTTTTGGACCGGTCGTTCCTATGGCAGCCATATGACGTAATGGTCCGATTCAGTTGGTCCCGACATATTTACAGCGTGCAATAGGAAGAAGGCGTTGTACAAAATTTCAGTTTGCATAGAAACAGACAGACAGACGGACAAAGCTTAATCGACTCGTTTCATCATACTGACCAAACTATTATATATATAGTTTATATGGTCGGAGATGCTTCCTTCTCTGCGTTGAACACTTCATGACAAAGTTAATACACTCTATCACACCCGTGAAGGGTATAAAAAGTAGGAGCTTAATTTATGATATGACAAATATAGTTAGGCGAAAAACAGGAAATCAGTATTCATGGGAGCAATTTTTTTATGCAAAATACATTTGAAAGTAAAAAGAGATGTGGGTTTAGGGCCAAGCTCTAGCCTGTCGTAATTAGGCATTATTCTTACTAGTGGTGAGTTCATATAGACTGAAAGTTCGGCTGTAGGTGGATCGAAAATAGCAGCCGTACGGGTGTTATATTATGGATATCGATACTGAATGTTCTGGGAAAGTAAAATAAAACGGAGGGAAAGGGCAACGCCGTACAAATATCGTGCGAAACCCACTTCTACTTCGTTCATACAATCAAACTCTTATTTAGTTATGACTCAAAGGGAAGATAAGTAGTATTAGTAGCATAATGGTCATTATGAGGTATTAAGACTCCTCGTCCAATTTAAGATTTGACATCTTGAGGAATCTTAAGATAGATAAATAGATAGATAGATAGATAGATAGATGTTTTATTCTTAATTCAGTTTTATAATTAGTCTATAATGTAGTTTTCAAAACAGTTGCGTGGCATAGCCCGGTTAGATTGGCTTAATATTTAATCACTACATATTATATTAGTTTACATTTATTTAGTTCTGCTTTTACTATATGTGTACGTCAAATTATAGCTTTTTAATTATAAATTTTTTTTTAATTATAAATTTTTTTTTTACACATGTTTACTAATTCAGTATTTATTTATTTATTCATTGCTTTATTATATCGTAGTTTAGAAACAGTCTCTCAGTTTGTATATTATTTGCGTTATGTGAGGGTATTGGATGATGAAGTTCACACACACGAATTCTGCGTGTTCATCCACCCGTAGACCCTCATACAACTTATATAGTTTATGGTTTCTCTTTATAGACTTTCGTTTATTATTCGGTGCCGGTATTTTAATGCAATGTTGCAAAATTCGTATAGATTGTCCCAGTTTAATCCATTTAGTATTGCGTTTACTTCCATGTCGTCCAAATTATCTTTTCCGAAGCATGCTCTCCTTATCTCCTTCATAATTGGGCATATTCCTATGAAGTGTCGGGTATCTTCCCGGGCTCTCATATTACATAAACTGCAGGTTATGGGCAAATCTCCTCGGTGTGGAATGTAGTTTAGTGGCAACAATTCGCCTCTGGCTTTAAATATGATCGATATCTTACTTATGTTGAAGCTGTTCATAAAATAAGTATTCGACCCTAAATCGTGGTTTAGCTGTGAGTATATTTCACGCTGTTGTGAGGTCCTTGCACTTTCCACTGTTGCCTCTACTGCCATTTGTCGTACGTCGGAAATTAGTTTGCGGAGCAGATGACATGTTTCCGGCGTACCATTCCAGTTTAGATGTACTCCTGTTTCATTTGCGAGCGTCTGTAAATCGGCATAAAACACAACATTGGTCTCAACGGCGTGCTTCAGCACCCTTTTCGGTAGCCTAAAGTCACTCATAGCCGCAACCTTCACGATGTAGTTTACATGTGTTTTCAGAGTCTCCAGGAATAGCGGTGTTAAGCCGGTTTCCTGAAGCAGCATATAGTTAGGTGTTGTTGTAGGTAGATGAAAGATGCGTTTTAGATAGTACCGCTGCAGTTTTTCAACTTCCTCGTATCTTTTTCCACCCCAAGTTTGAGCACCATATAGAAGAACTGACTTCGATACTGCTTGATGGATATTATATTTCGCTGTATGGGATAGGTCTTGATTACTGAAGCAGTTCTTCCAAACCGAGTTCATGGTCCATTTTGCTTCTAAAAGCTTTTGTTTGAGATGCGGGTTCATCTTCAGATTGCTGATAATTAGAACACCGAGGTACTTATATTGCTTAACTATTTCAATTTCTTTCCCTTCATACGTCCATTTCTCACTAGCGGCTAGTCGATGACGTTTTTTGAAAACTATTATTTTGGTTTTCTCGAGGTTCACAGTCAGCTTCCATTGAGTGCAGTACGCTTCTAAGTGGTTAATCATCTTTTGTAACTCGGGTGGTGAATTCGCAAAGAACACCATGTCATCCGCATATAACAATCCTTTCAATAATGTTCCAAATGCTTCCACACCACCGGGCATATCATCCAAGATATCGTTAATGTAAACAGCAAACGAATCTGAGCTAATTTTATAGCCTTGTCGGACACCAGTATTTGTAGTAAAAGTTGCTGAGAGCTGGGTTCCATTCCATACCATTGCTTTAGTATCTTCATAAAGATTTTCAAAAACTTTTCCAAAT
The DNA here is from genome assembly GCA_964017055.1 of Chloromyia formosa. NCBI lineage: Eukaryota > Metazoa > Arthropoda > Insecta > Diptera > Stratiomyidae > Chloromyia > Chloromyia formosa. The sequence continues at coordinate 49,025,746 of OZ024816.1, read as the reverse complement.
TTGGAGGACATGCCATTATTATACAATTTATAAAAAAGTCCACGACGGTCGACGGTATCGGAGGCAGCCTTGAAATCTACAAACAAAGCGTATAATTTGCGTCCTTCATCCATATGTAATCGGGCCAAATTATGCAATACAAAAATATGGTCATTAGTCGAGTATCCCTGCCGGAATCCTGCTTGGTTTTCGGATATTATCTTTCCTGAGTTTAACCACTTAGCAAACCTTGTTTGTAGAATCGTTGTAAAAAATTTTCCCGATGCATTTTGGAAGGAAATGCCGCGGTAACATGCGGGGTCATTTACATCTCCTTTCTTAAACATAGGAAAAATTACAGCATCCCGAAATTCTTCCGGGATATCACCGCTATTGAAAATTCGGTTAAATTCATTACACAATATGTCTAAGAGATGTTCGGTCCCGTATTTGTAAAATTCGGCCGGTATCCTGTTGCTTCCTGGAGCTTTCTTGTCTTTACATTTAATCAGGGATAATCGAACTTCCTCCTTCGTTATCTCTGCATCCAAAATATGGTGATTCCAATTGGGTCTTGCAAAGTGCACCGCATATTCCTTATTGTGACTTTGTAGAATTTTGCTGAAGTGTGCTTCCAGAAGCCCGACCTCGATACCATTTCCGATTGTATAATTTTCAACACCATTTAAACATCTTGCTGTTTTCCAAAAGTCTTTAGAATTTGTACATGCTCCTAGCATTTCTGCCTGCTGTTGGTAAAATCGGCGCTTCTTTTCTCTGCATACTTCTTTGTACATCCGGTTTGTTTGAGAATACATATCTCGAGAGAACGAACTATTAAATTTCCTGAATATTTTCAGCCAAGAAAAAGAGTTTCTTCTGGATTTTTCACATTCGCTGTCGAACCAGGGCTTTTTAGAAGTTTTTTTTTCGATTTTCCTGCCTTGCGCGCGCTCTTCTTGATGACTTCTGCTATACCTGCGATGTTTGCATTCGTCGATTCGCTTAGGTTTCGGTTCAGATTCGCTTTATACTGTGTAGCATAATCTTCACTCCATACCAGTTTGGGCAGTAGGTCCATTGGTTTAGTTTTCGTACTACCGATGCAATCTAACCCAATCGTTGTTATTATTGGGAGATGATCGGAGTATTGTTTATCTCCTACCATGAAATCCGCAATGAGGGGCCACCAGTCCCATCCGGCCAGGCACAGATCGATTACGGTGTGACCTTGATGTCCAATATACGGACATTCGCCCTCCGGATCGTTGCGCGAGCAACCATTCAGGAGCTCTAATCCATAGGAGTTCATAAGATCTAGAATTTTCCGTCCGCATGCGTTGATTGGACTATCTTTAGTTTTCCTGGTAAGGTTTTCCATTTGATTCGCAATTGGCTGCTCGGTGCCGACTCTTGCGTTTACATCGCCCATGATGAGAAGATTATTACTATTCAGTTTACTTAATATGTCAGTTAGCTTGTTATATTCGTATACCCAATGATTGCAGTTAAGGTAGGTAGGCACAATTAGCAGTTGTTTATCATTTATTCTTAACATAAAATAGCACCAATCATCTTAATATCTTAAGATATTAAAATAATAGCGGATCTTTTTTGCTTACTTATAATAATCTCAAAATGTGGACGATTGAAATATTTGAAAAATTGATCTGGATTTTTAGGCTTGATTCTTAAGAATGTACATCTCGATACTTTGTAATGGACGGTTGGGTGGCATCCGAAGATGACCGTAGGGGCGGAGCCTAAGGTTGTCATAATGACCGTGAAGAACAGGCAGTGCCATCTGGCGAAGAAATAGGCCCCTCAACGAACTAAGCAGCGCCTATGTTTGCTGTCGCTTAGTTCGGGAAGTATGAGGCGGACGTGCCATTTCGAATAATAATAACAATAATAAATAATCGATTATCCACAATATTTTCAGGTGTGCGTGAACGATGGGACATAGCACAACTCGTACCACATTATGTGGCGACTGCCTTGGCTAACATAGCAAATACATAATAACAATACAAACAAAAATTGATAAATATAGAAGCAAATAAATAAAAATATAAATAAATCAATCAATCACTCAATCAAATTAATTGAAACGGTAGTTTCACGAAACTATTTTTACGCAACCAAAAAGATAGGTTTCGTGTGGTTTCGTGTTCGTGTTGTTATTTTCTAGAGTACCAGGCCGGCGGGTCAGCTGTTTGTCAAAACACCGGCGACATGAAAACCACGTGTAAACGCGTGCAGTCGCCCGGTGAAATTTCGCGATTTTCGTGCGTAAAAGTGAGTTTAGTGTCGCGATTTTAAGTGCCATTAAAAGCAGTGGTTATCAGTAACGTGCGTAGTGGTTATCAGTGACCTTTTTATTCAGCCACCACCCTAAAATTCAATTCCATTTATTGCCGAAAAAATACTTAGAAACAACTAAATATTACATATTATAAATTATATACTAACTAGCTGTGAGAGCTCGCTTCGCTCGCTCTCTCATCTAGCGCTCGTTGCGCTCGCGTTGTTCGCTTCGCTCACAACTTGACACTAACTTTGAATATTTTTTTCATACATAATTAATTTGTTCTCCGCTTGCTCAACACCACGACGATAAGGCTAAACTTCAACTAAATTAAAAGTAACTTCACTTTCAGTCGGGTACCTTTACATACATAGTTTCGGTGGTTCAAATTTCTAAGCAGAATTACAGGGACCCCGCCTAGTTGCGCTTAGGGAATTTAAAAACCGGATAATGGGTAGCATCTTCTTGATCCATTACTCGGTTGATTGAGCTGTATTCAACACATTCCCCAGGAACGCATTTTAATATTTCTGAGTTTATCGCAGATGCCTGGTCGTTTTTTAAATACACAACATCTATTATTTAGGAGAATAACCTTCCCTTCTTCGTCCGGATACGTGCCGTCACCAATTTTCAGTAATAAATCTGAAAACTCTTGGGCATTTTGATTACTCCCAATTCGCGCCCGCAGATTGGTTGCCAAATGCATGGGTATGACAATGCGCCATAGATGTGAGCTTTTTAGACATGCCTTAATTTCATCAGCCCTCATCCCTCCGGGTTTTACTGGTAAAGTTTGCCTAAAGTTGCCACAGAGAAGTAATATAATACTGCCCATAGGCCGGTCGTTTTGTTTGATGTCACGTAAGGTTCTATCTATTGATTCAACCACTTTCCGATACGCCTTAGTGCACTCCTCCCATATTATTAAGAAACAATCGCGCAAAACACAGTCAATAATAGAATAATTTCACAGCAACGAACTTTTGCTCGTAGCAACTACAGTGAATTCATAGCAACATTCTTTCGCTCTTGGCAATTAGAACAATTTCATTTGTTTTTCTATATATATATATATATATATATATTTTTTTCTCAGTGACCTTCTTTGGTTCATGCACAACAACTTTGCTAAAGATCATCACATGATCAAATGCATAGCTTACGATTCTATAAAGCACATATGTACAAACAAACATTCATTTTTATATATAGAAATTATAATACTTAATGTTAAGCAAACAATTTTTCAATACTTGGCTATCCCACAAATTTATCTTATTAATTTTATTTTGTTGGTGTGATTCAAATTTCTACATAGTATATATGTATATATTACATTTATTTATTTATATTTATTAATTATATTTCCATAAAACGTTATAATTAAATCATATATTTCATTCGATTTGGAATAAATAATTCTTTAAAGTTCTTAAAAAACTTTTTGTATTTATTTGACTAGAGAGAGATACATTCTGGTAAACCATTATACAATTTTGGAGCAGAATAAGATGTATGATTGGATGCAACTGTTGAGTATCTTGGTTCTAGCAATAAACTACGATTCCGTCTTCTCGTTAAGATTCCTATTTCTCTTTCAACTATAAATTCATTTGGATGGTCATAAATGTAGGTACTTTAATTGTTTAAATTTGTATAAAGTTGATATTGTTTGAACTGCTTATTCCTTGTTAAGTTGTGATGTTGGATACAACATTGGTTTTCGCAATATAATCTTTATTATTATTTTATGAATTAGAATTAAAAGTTCCAAAATACTTGGTGCAACTCCACCCCAACTAACTTAAACATATTCTATCACAGATTGAACTAGAGCTAAAAAGACTGTTTTTCTATCTATTGATATGTAAATAAACGCATCATCTTCGCCAGAGGACATTATGAAACTGTAGAAAAATGGTTTCCTGTGTGTGCATCAAAACACGAAATAAGTTTCATAAAACCAGTTTCATGAAACAAGTTTTATGAAACTGGTTTCTCCGGTGTGCACCACGCCTTAGCTCTTTCATGGAGACTTCCTGGAATGACAACTTAAAATCGCAGTCGCTTAATGCTCGCAAAACAGCCAAACTTTCATTTCCAATTCCGGGGGCCGCACAAACTCTCTTTTTCTTTTTTGCTTTACCAGTATTTGATATGCGTGGCAAAGAAAATATCCTTTTAACACAAAAACAAAACAGGCCCTAAATAATACGCCGCAAGCGTAACGCCGCGTCATATCCGTGGAACTCGACACGGAATCGACGCGAAGCGGCTATGCCGCAAAAAACTCCCTCCTCGGTTGTCCTCCAAACTCGACTCCCCGCAAAACCCGCCTCAGTCTCTCCCCTGTCTGTAAAAAATCTCTCGTCCACAGTCCACTTGTCATCGTTTTAATAGCTGACATAGATTGCGGACAGTAGATTGGCTGCGTTCCTAAAACGCGAGCACTGAGTCAGCACCTAAAAGTGATTAGTGCTGCATGATGATTTTTCGTAGGAACTCTTGCGCTGAGCTAAGCGCTTTCACTTTTGGTCAGTATAAAATTTTCTCGCTTTTCTCATTCAGCGCAATATTTGACATTTGCCACAATTGTGCTGGTCAGCAATTGTGAAGCGCTGACTAAGCGCTGACTCAGCGATTTTTTTAGGGTCGCCGCCATTGTGGATACCGACAAGGTTTGTTAGCACAAACCTAATAATTCTTCACAAATTCATTTACTTTGGAAAAACCAAGACTTCTTCTTCTTCCTTCTCCTGAGCCCCAGTAGGGCTTGGTATTCTGATGTCACCGCTGTAAAACAGAAGTCCACAGGTGGGCTCCTAACAGGCACGTTTAGCTAACCCTAACGGGTTGTATAACCAGGTGTATATTTTACTGGTTTAAATCCACATAATTATGTAAACGGAAAAACCAAGACAAATATTTTTGCGGTAAATACTTCAAACCAAACGTCAAAGATTAGACATTACAAAGATATCGCACTTCAAGCAAATTAACGCAAGTGCCTAGTAGTTGCATATGCGTATACAAAGGGGTAATGCTGCCTAACAAGCATGTTACTCACACAATGAAACGTTATAGGCAGTTGTAATAACTGAAGTGTTGCCGTCTCTGCCTCTCTTAAGGCGATTTACCTTTGAAATATTCGCACCGCGAGGTTTATTTGTGTGCATTAATTTGTATGAAGTGCACTATCTTTGTTACGTCTAATCAGGGCCGTGCTAAGGGAGGGGCGAAGGGGGCGACCGCCCCGGGCGCCATTAGCAAGGGGCGTCGAAAACGAGTTTGATATTTGGGAATTTCAATAGCACAAATTGATATCATTGGGCGATTGGGGCGCCTGGTAGCTCAGCGGTGTTTGTGGCCATGGATGTTTGTGTTGTCTTCCCCCTGAGGTGTGGGGCGTAATAATAAGCCACAACATATCCGGACTTGTCCCAGGTAAACGACTAAATGGGATCAGGAGACGCATGCTGGCATCGTACTTCGTCCGAAACTGGTTTATGCCAACGAAACGTCAGCTAAGCCACGTGGAATAATTGGCGCCCTATGACCCACTAGGGGTTAGGGCAAATGAGTAATATATGGATATTATATATTTAATAAAATATATTTTCCCATTTTTTTGAGAAAGGTTTACAACGTATTATGATCGTTGGTATGACAATATCGTTTGTGCTGCTTGGGAAAGGACGGACATTTTGAGTGTGCTGTACACACATGTTGTTTCACCGAATATACATGCGCTTAACAATTTTGCACAAATTTCTAAATGCCATTTTTGTTCAAAATTATATGTACGATAAATTGTACAAAAATTAAACAAAAAAAAAACAGCTGACGCAACAGTTCAATTTTTAACCAAGGCCTCAAAATTAGTCAGCATCATCTCAGCAACACGCCCAACCGAATCATTTTACCTCAAATGCGTACTCATTCAACAGCATAATGGGCTCATAATCTGAAATGTAAGCCTCCTTTTAACGTAAAACTACTTCCTTCAGTAAGATCCGAAAGAGGACGCAGTTCATAGATGCCGAACCTGCTAACCGTTAAGCTATCTGGACTACATATGGCTTGCTGCATTAGAAAATATTGCATGCACTGTACTGATCAATGATCACATTTGCGCACTTTAAAGGCTGGTATTGTAGCGACCGGGAGCTCAGTGCAGTCTCACGGTCGTTACGGGCTCAAGTTCCATCTATGGCGTTCGTGGGTGTTTATTTATTATTATTTATGAGATATTTAATATAAAGCATTAATAAATAATTTGTAATACAAAAAAGAAAACATAAAAATTATATTATATTTTTCTATATATATATATGGGGGCGCCATATTAAATTTTCGCCCCGGGCGCCAAATTTTCTTCGCACGGCTCTGTGTCTAATCTAGGCAAACGGTCACGCAAAAATTGGTCGATTACAACTTGATGAATGATTCGATTCTAAACTGGTTCCCTCAATCGTAAGACCATTATGGTTGAATGTATGAGACTATACATTCATGACAATATCGAATTTTTGGTCCATTCACTTAGTTGACCCATCATTAGGCAGTTTTGTTTAAGTGCAAGAGATACATTAACTGTTATTTCCTTCAAGAATGGATCCGTTTATTCTGAGATTATTCTGAGAATACCATAACAAAAAGTGCAGAAAACAAATGAATCCGACCCCCCCCCCCCCCTATTTTTTTAACAATTGGCGCCTATCACTATAGACATCTTGACCAGGGCTGCCAAATATACGGAATTTTCCGTATATATACGAATTTTCCACCCTGTCTCGAAAATATACGGAATTTACGGATCATACCGAATTACTACAATATATACTGACTTTATACGAAATTATAAACATGTCCAACTGCCTTGCTCTTATCTTCTGTCTTGCATGAAATTATGTGAAAATTTACCAATTTCAGTTAAAAATTGGAGTCCGAAGCGTACATACCCTAGACTTGTACAGATCTAGTGGTGATACCAAAAATACCAACTGGCAACGAACATATGTATTAAAAGTGAGTTGCCTATATGGTCAGCTTATAGGGGAGGTTGGCACTCATTCAGGAGGATTTTGACCATTCTCAAAATCAATTAACTAACCCATTCTACAAATATTTGTCGAGTTTTCCAAGTGGCTGGCTTCATTCTATCGAAAGTTATTGCTTATTTGAAGTCTCACTTGTAGGGGAATTAGAGGTTTCTTTTGGCGAATCTTGCGCATTTTTAGTAACAACCAATCCCAGTGCAAATATTTGACCAAAATTTCAAGTCAGTAGCTTAATTTTATCGAAAGTTATAGCTTATCTGAAGTTTCATTTGCAGGGGAAATAGGGGTTCCTTGGGTCGAATCTTGCTATTGTTGCCACCAACCAATTAGATCATGCTGCAAATATTTAAACAAAATTTCAAGTCTCTAGCTTCATTCTATCGAAATTGATCGCTTATTTGAAGTTTCATTTGTAGGGGAAGTAGGGGTTTCGTTGGTCGGATTTCATGTATTTTCAAATACAAGCCAGTTGAATCCAACTACAAACATTTGACCGAAATTTCAAGTCGCCAGCTTTATTTTATCGTGCGTTACCGCTTATTTTAAGTTGCATTTGTAGGGGAGGTAGGGTTTCCTTGGGCCTGATCCGACCCATCTTTAATACCAACTAACTCAATCCTACTCTAAACATTAAACCAAAATTTCAAGTCGCTAGCTTCATTCTATCAAAAGTTATCGATTAATTGAAGGTTAATTTGTAGGAGAGGTGGGGGTTTCTTGGGTTGCAGCTTGCCCATTTTCAACACAACCCAACTAAATCCTACTACAAACATTTGACCAAAGTTTCAAGTCTCTAGCTTCGTTCTATCGAAAGTTATCGTGCTAACGGACAGACAGACGGACAGACAGACGGACAGACAGGCATGGCTAAATCGAATCAGGAGGTAATTCTGATCATTTATATATTTACATTGCTATACCTCCGGAGCCTCCTTTAAAGTGTTACATATTTTCGTCGTGACAAAAAAATATACCCTATACTATAAGTCTAGGGTATAATTAAATGAATTAACACCGTTTATTTTCAACAAGTCGACATAGTAACGGTCGTATTATGTTGTAAACCATACGTAAAAAATGTATGACCCGGAGGGGCTCACTTGGCTTGGAACGTGTTACGAGCGTTACGGCGGTATAAATTCAAATTCCTTTAATATTAAACTAAAATTTGTCGTTTTTACCGAATAATCATATTAAAGTTCCGGAGGGGTAGTAGGAGCTACCTAGCAACTCAATGCAAATTATTAATGAACCCATGCTCGACTGCTTTGTTCAGTAAATTGCAACCCTGTCAGTTTGACAAGTACTCGGCTGCCATCGTGTCAATAAATTGTATTATCTGTTATGTAATAAATAATTTTGTGGAGATTGTATGCTGACATACATAGCTCTCTCTATCTTACCTGTTTTTACCTTTACTTCTATTCAGTCGTTTCTCTTGTCACACATTCCTTACCCAATTCTTTGTTTTAAAATACAAACTTGTTCACACGATAACAGCCGAGTATTTGTCGAATTGACCGAGTTGCAGCTGAGTTGAGTACTAACTACGAGGGCGGTTCAAATATGATCGAGACAAATGCTGTAGATGGCGCGCCTGTATGCTTTGAAGGTCGCGGCTTGAGTATGTGATAGCTGGGTCGCTTACGAATAGTGTGGCATAGCTTTCGTCGCGAACGCACGTTTCACGCGCGTGCTACGACCATGAGTGAAAATCAAGTGCCGACCGCCGTTGTGAAACGTATTGTCATTCGTTTTTTGGTGTGGGAAGGCGTCAAAAACACGGAAATTCTTCGGCGTTTGCGAAATCAGTTCGGTAGTGAGTGCCTGAGTAGGTCTACTGTGTTTAAATGGGCCAAAGCGTTCAAAGATAGCCGCGAAACCCTCGAGAATGAGCCGCATTATCGTCGACCGCGAACCAGCATCACACCAGACAACATTCGTCGCGCAGAACAACTCATTTTGGAGGACCGTAGGATGAATGTTCGAAGCATTTCGGCTGAAGTCGGCATTAGTATTGGTAGTGTAGAGTCTATCATCCACGAACACCTTAAATATCGCAAAATAACGGTGCGATGGGCTCCCAAACTGTTGAACTTCGAGCAAAAATTCATGCGGTTGAAAATTTGTCGCCGCTTGCCAACGCGATACGAGGCGGAGGGGGACGGTTTTTTGACGCGAATCTTCACTACAGACGAGACATGGGTACACTATTACACTTCCGAAAGCAAGGTGTCGTCTAAAGAGTGGAGGAAGAAGGAGGAAGGGGCACCAGTCAAAGCGAAGACAACCAGGTCCGCGGGTAAAGTTATGTGTACTGTATTCTGGGACCGACGGGGAGTGCTGTACGTTGACTTCCTGCGCACACAACGTTCCATCAATGCTGCATACTACTCTAACCTTCTGAAAACACACATGAAACTCGCTAATCGCTCGAAACGGAGGAGCATTCCAGCGCGAAGTGTTATTCTTCTCCAGGATAACTCGCGCCCTCATACCGCGCGTCTCACGCCCGATACAATATCAGAATTGGGGTGGGAGGTACTAGAACACCCCCCCTACAGACCAGATTTATCACCCTGCGACTACCACATGTTTGGACCACTGAAAGAAGCCCTCGGAGGTCAAAGATTCAACACCGACGACGAGGTAGAGGAGTTCGTGAGAACATGGCTGTCCAAGTTGCCCAAGGAATTCTTCGATACCGGCATCAAAAAAATTCCGGAGAGGTGGCAAAAATGTGTAACAAGTGAGGGGAATTACCTAGGAAAACTGTAAATTTTTGTAAATATTTCCGATAATAAATAAATGTGTCAGAGCGTTTGTCTCGATCATATTTGAACCGTCCTCGTATCTTAACAACTTCGCACTCTTTTCTTTGAATGGAAAATGGTTTATATAGCTGCTTCAAGAAGGTTAAGTTAGGTAGGAGAGTTGCGACTAGTGCACTCACATTAAGCCTCCGATTTGGGCCTATTTGACACTTCTCGCTGGCTAATTAGAGCTACCAGGTGACTACTCCGCTAATTCAAATCAGCTAATTCAACGATACAGCACTGGCCGCCTCTGCTAGCTCTTGAAAGCTGTAAGCACCTAAGATTTGAGGAGGTTCCAATTTAGGGCTGGTCACTCACGCAACGTATGGATGGTGTCCTCTTCCACCTCACATCTTCTGTATACACTGGAGATCAATCCTAGTGAATGAGATGCGCTAAGGCGTGTCCTGTGAGTAGACCTACCCTAGTTCTCAGCCTATTTCTTCCAGGGTAGGAGCAGGGGAGGGCAGGAGCAAAGGAGAGCAGGAGCAGAGAAAGTGGAAACTACACTCCTCGTTCATATCTCCACAGTTTCTAGAAAAATCGTTGTAAGGAAGCCGAACTCTCCTGGCATGCCTTCCAATGAGACAGTGCCTAATGATAACTCCTACTAATGAACTAATATGCCTTTTACTTAGCGACAGTAGATTTGCGGATCTGGAGACGTCAACTCTGGGCCACAGCGACCTAGTAGTACAACAGGTATTGCCTCAAATGTGACAATCATTTTACATGAAGGGTTGGGCTGGTAGATATTCCCACACTGCAGCAACTTTTCGTTTGAGGAGCCGATTCTGCCAAGCTCATCAACCTGAAAGTTACCTTCCAAGCAGCTATGATTAGGAACCTAGCACAGGACAATGCTAAAATATCTTCCCATTTCAGAGAAGGAAGATCGAAAATTTGCCACTGTCGTGGAAGTTATCAAGACTAATTTCAGAAATCTGACTGCAGCTTGGGTATCTGTGTAAATAATAATAATGTCTCCAGCAGTTATGGCACGCCGTCTCAAGAAGCTTTTTGTTGTTGTTAATTGCCTTGACTCCTTGACCTCCAGGGCATGGGTGCGTCAACATCTCTTGCATTTCTATGCCTTGTTGATGTTTTGATAGCATATCCATTTTTCGGACGTGCAAGTGCTATAGCATGCACCGCATGCACGCGGATAGGAGTCCACGCCATCTTTATACCGACAAGTTCAGAGCGCAGTTTCGAGTTTCATCGATTCCCTGCTAGTTAGCTTTTGATCTAGAATCGATCCCCTTTCGATTCATGTCTAACTGGGGGCGTATCTCTCGTACCATACTTGAGCAAAGACAGTCTCTAGTCCAAATTATATATATAGGTATTATATATTATATAGTCCGAAATTATACGGAATTTTGGACGTTTCCTCTCCGCTCTTATTCCCAATATACAGATTTACATGGCAACAGATCTGGCAATATTTTAGCTTTTGCAGGAGAGACGGCTGTGCCACGCCACATGACTGTTTTGAAACCAACAATATAAGCATAATTATAAAACTGAATTATGAATAAAACATCTATCTATTAATCTACCTATTTGGAGCTTTTGCAATATTATTCAAAATATGTTTAAGAATTCACAACAGATAAAAAACGCTTTCTACATACGAGTGCGCCCCCACATTGGCCAGCAGTATTAAATTAGCATCATACAGGAACGATGTTCGAACTTAATGTGAGGCCGGTGATCGGAGCAGGGTCGTTCAGACAGTCTTCGTGTTTGTAATAACATACTCAAGCGATTTGATCCCTGACAGACTGTCAGTGAAAGTGATAATGTTTCCAGTCGCTATAACATTACACCCTATCCAATAAAATCCTCCCAAATAGGCGCGATATCAGTCTGTAAAATGCTGCAAAAATCATGGAGATATAATACATACATATGTCCTAGAACCATCAGTATAAACGCTTATGGCAGTTGGCTCCCGGAAAAAATTGTCTGTAAAGGTATTAGGCTTACAAAATTCCTGCCGAATATGTATTTGAGATTTATTTTAGCAGGAACATCTAGGCTGGTAAGAACGGGTTCGTGACCTGTAGCTGAGACGGTAAACTAACCAGTTTCCAGAATACGGAAGACATTACTGACGTAAGCAGGAACATTTATAGTTGAATAGTTCGCCTTGATGGCTGAATTATAGTATACGCGAACAACGCGGCTTCTGCTGTCAAATAAAGTTGAACCAATGTATTTCAGATGGCGATAAGTATACTGTGCGCGAACACGTCGCTCACGTCGCAAAAGTTGAGACGAGTTCAACTTTGTCGCAATCAACGTGCCGCGAAGTATCAATTCACAATAGGCATATTGTTTAAAACTGTGGGTGATCATTTGTTTTGTTGTAAGTTACTGTTATGCGCTTGGAAGTGCATGTTTCTATTCTTAAATCAAAAAAGTGTTTCAAGTTTGTTAGGAAGCCAGTTTTTGACAGCCCAAATGTGTCAAAAGTACGCGAACAAGAGATTTGACTATAACAGGCTGAACAGCTGATTTTCGTTGACTGCAACTTGTGGACGTAATTCGCGCACAGTATAATTCCGAGGTGAAAGACACGATTTTGACACATTCGATGCAACTGCGTAGTATATTGAAAAAAATATGTACTTGAACCTGAACATTTATGAAAATTCTCTAATGGATAGCGTGTTGGAGGAATGAAAATGCATATACGGGAATTACAATAAAACCCAGTTACTGAAATATTTTCTCAATGACAACGTTGTTACAAAAATATGATCAAAATGTTATTGGTAGGGTTAGCTATTGGGAATCACAACTAACTATATACTCCCGGCCACTTGATTAGGGGCAGTCGCTTCGAAAATTGTTTTATTCTTATTCTTCCTTGCCTTTTCATACCACTCTGTGCCTTCGCGTTGCTCTGCCTGTGGTGTTGGTACTTCGCTCATTTTGGCGGTATAATCTCAGCTTCCTTCTGCAGGCAGCTCGGTCTTGAATCGTATCATCGCAGAGATTAATGCGTTGTTGTTGCTTCGTCATCTGATCGATCCACGTTTGTTTCCGTCAGCCTCGCGGTTTGGGTCCAGCAAATGGAACATTCATTGATAGTGCCTTCATGACAGGGTTCTCAGGCGGACGCCATAGAACATGGCAATACCAATCCATACAACGATCTTCGAGCTTTTCAGTGATCGGTTGCTCAACAAACAAGCTGCCTTGGATGTGGGTACTTTTGATACGATCCTTTTTGGTCACACCGGCTGACATCCGTAGCATTTTCATCTCAGTTGCAGTGATTTTGCTTTCGTATGTCTTATACATAGTCCAGCATTCAGACGCATATATGAGTGCGGGACGTACGACCGTTTTGCACAACTTGCCCATAAGCTTTCGTGACATCTTCTTGTCGCAGAAAACTCCAGAGTTTTCTCGCCACTTCATCTGATGTGATGTTTGAGGTAGTCATCGCAGGTAGCTTCCTTGTTGACCATCGAGCCCAGGTATTTGAACCTTGTATTCGAAATCTCCAATCTCTTGTCGCGCTCGGTGGCCGTGGTCACTCGATCACCGCTCTACGATAGTAATCTAGAGCTCGGAGTTCAAATCTCGGCGCGATCAAAAACTGCCTGTGGGGTACTTATAGAGCTCTCACAGTGCTCCGAGCTTTGTCATTATAAAAACGGCGCGGATATTAGCTGCATGCTAGCAACTGCACTTCCGAAGAGTACATATGCTATCGAAACGTCAACAAGGCATAGAAATGCTAGAGATGTTGACGCGCCCATGCCCCTGGAGAGGTCAATGGTAATTATCACATACTTAATATACTTCCTGAGAGAAATTTGGGAGCGTTGATTAATAACAGTTGTATTTCGGTAACATTGTGTTGACGCACTAATAAATTATACGCTCAAAATTGGGCCACTCGAATAGGGATTAGCAAAATTCTGCTTTTACAACAAAAAATGGGCACTTGCAGTATGGACTTTTTTCTTAATGCGTACTTCCTCCTGCATTGATAACTGCGTAAAAGAAATTTCGACTTTGATACACATAAAGATTTACGGTAATTTAGCTAAATGTCACAAAGACCGACATGGAAGGCCTCAATTAGCTGATTTTTGTATCCTCGAAATGCATGGTTCCTTCGTCCTTTTTTTAAGTAAGTCATCCCTAAACATTTTACATAATATTTTAGTGTAGAATGCACGGGGATCGTTATAAAATAAAAATTCATATTTTGAACTTGGGTTCACATTTTTTTCAGTCGTGCTGTATCAATGGAAGCATGATCTTGCTGCTATGTACATCTAATTTAACCATAAATATTTTTTATTTCGAATTTTTCGAATCTTATGATACAATTTTGTTGGCATTTTGTACGCCGGACTTAGAGCGAAGCTCCCCAAAATATGAGGCAACTTATTTTTCATCCGAAAAATCTATCATTTCCAGAATCACGGAAAGAAATTTCGCTTTTCGAAGAGTCTTCACAGAACAGAATGTTTCGTCATGCTTGGAGGGTTTCGTCCTAGGTCCTGCGTACAAAGTGGCAACAAAATCGTACCATACTGCACGGAAAATACTTTTTCTATAATTCCGGAATATTTTTGGTCTACTTGGATGGATATACATAGAAGAAGGATGTTGCTTCCATTCACACAGCATGACTGATAAAAATGTGTACCCAAGCTCAAAATATGTATTTCATGACAAGATCTCCGTGCCTCTACACTTAAATATTATGAAACATGTTTGGGGATAACATACTCGAAAAAAGGTCGAAGGAAGAGTGCAGTTCGGAGACAAAAACCAGCTAATTGAGGCCACCCATATCGTTTTGGGTAACCTTTTACTAAATTACGTTTATGCCTTAGACATATCTAAGTCGAATAAAATTGTTTACGCAGTTTTCAATACAGGAGAAAATATTCATTATTATGAAAAAAATACCATACTATAAGTATCCTCTTTAGGGTTTTGTAGTAAAAACAAAACCCTTATGAAATCGGTTAAATGTCTGTCTGTCCGTCTGTCCATGGAATATCTCACGAACGGCTGAGGCTACATACATGAAATTTTGTAGGAATGTGTAGAATTACTATAATTCGCCGGAGAAATCGAATCGTCGTAATAGGTCAACTTTAAGGGGAGGTCCCCATAGAGAAGAAGTGAAGGTCGAAATCTGTTTGGTTTGTCAAGTGGGGTATCATAAGAAAGGTACCGTCGGGTACATACCATTTTTGGAATTTTTTTCAAATTTGGAAAAGACAGGAAAAGAGGGAGAGGAGGAAAATATGTGATCCGAGTTTGTCCCCTCCCCCTTGCATTTCGAGACCGTTATACTTAGAAATATGAAAATTTACAGAAGCGGCATTTTACTAGCGTAGAAAACCTTGATTAATAGAATTTTGAAATCTAATCAGAAAAGGTTAATAATAGTACATTTCTATAGTTGCAGTTAGCACATCCTTACACCCCTTAAGCGCACCCGAGGTCAAACATATTAATGGCCAATGATAACCAACATCATAGGCAATAATATCTTTAAGTTTCATTAAAATCGCATAACATTTAATAATAGTACAATACATTCATTCAAATTTTGACATTTTGACACTATCCACACAAAAATTCACATGACCGGCCTCTGCTACGTACTATGAGTACTTTGAATATTGTTTGTTGTTTTTCATAAAGTGAATTGGAGCTAACCATTTCTGAAAAGGTAAAGATTGGTGGGATAGGAGTGGGAGGGGAGAAAAGTGGAGGGGGGAGGTAGGAAACGAAGATCAATATTTTTTTTTCATCTGCTATAGGCAAGTGGGGCATCATGAGAAAGGTACTACCGAGTACATTCCATTATTTGCGTCTTCGTCAAATTTGAAGAAAGTGGAAAAGAGGTAAAAGGGAAAATATGAGATCATAATTTGTCCCACACCTTACCATTTCGAGACCGCTACACTTAGAAATTTGAAAACACACAGGAAGGTGGCTTTCAACTAGCACAGAAAACAAAAAAATATGGAATTTCGATATCTTCTCAAAATGGGTTAATAATAGTATGTATATTTCTATAGTTACAGTTACATTTCTCAAACTCATCGGAGGCTGAAAATATTGATGGCCAACGATAATCGACACCATGTGCAATAATGTCTCCAAGTTTCGTAATAATCACGTAATATTTAATAGTAGTACAACACATTCATTTAGATTTCGCCATTTTGATATCATCCATACAACAAATGCACATAACAGGTCTCTTGTACTACATACTAGTACTACGAGTACAACATACTTGCATATTGTTTTCCGTAGAGCGAATTGGAGTTAACCATTTTCAAAAGGGTAAAGATTATTGGAAGAGGAGGGAGGTATGCTGGTCACAGACTCTACTTTCTGTAATTATTCAAACAATTTATTTTCAATATTTTTTACGCAAGCTTGCAATTTGCAATACCGTCTTAACATGAATGGTTAAGCACCTCCAAGAGTAGGACAGTTCATCTCCTATTGGCATGGGACCCTACAAAACCCTTGGAGTGTGGGCGTAGCCCTCTATTTTCCGGTTTCGTTTTGGTGTAAAAGCAGAGTTTTGCTAGTGTCCCTATTCAAGTGGCCCAATTTTGAACGAAAAATTTATTTGTGCATCAGCATAATGTTACCGAAATATAACCATTATCAATCAAAGCTCCCAAATTTTTTTTTTTATCAGCATTATGCGGGAATTTCATTGCCGCCAGAAGCAAAGCTATCGCAGCAGCAACATCGTCTTTGTCTTGGGTAAGTGTGTGTTCTTACACCTACTTCGCACCTTCGAAGTTTTTGTACCAATCTTAACCTTTTTCAATTTTTTTTTTTTCATTTTTTCAGGTGCGAGCTAGATGTAAGAAAGCGCTCTTACCCAAGACACAGACCATGCTGCTGGTGCTTTGCTTCCGCCGGCAATGAAATTCCCGCACTAAACCAACTCTTCCACTGTCCCTATTATATAGCTTTTAACACTTAGGTGTCACGGTCTACAGTCGATAACGGATAAGTGCAATCGCCTCTGGCAGGTAAATTTATTGCACTTATGCGGTTTTTTCTTCACTTATCCGTTGCAAAGATAGATCGGTAAAATTCAATCAATTTAGGGGTTTTATAGGAAGTAATTGGGAAATATCTGGGAATAATTGTAATCCCTTCTATAGGTTCCCAGTCGGACATTTGTCTCCGATCCCAGTGGAATCGCAAAGTCTTCGATTCCTTACCGATTCCATTCATCGGTTTGTCTCCGAAGCTGGACAAATTCAAATGTTTTCAATTATGTATCGAGTTAGCCTGAAATTTGAATTCATTTGAAAGTATCTGGCATTTGGCGGCGTATGTTGTCATATATGAAATATGGAATAAAGGAATATGTATGTTTTGTAAGCCATGAATACAATCCGCCGTTAAATGAAAAGTGCCGTGAAATCAATCACGACACTTAATTTCTGGACGAATTGTATATCAGGCTAGATTCAACCCATTTATACAGCCATGGATCCGAATTCGATCTGTGTCGATTCCTCGTTGGCTACAGTCATCGGTCCGGAATCGATTCCAGTCATCGATCCGGATTCGATTCCACGTTGACTACAGTCATCGATCCCAATTCGACCCCAGTATCGATTCTACGTCGACTCCAGTCATCGATTCTCCATCGACTACCGTCATCGATTCCGGATCGATTCCTGTCCTCATTTTCGGTATCGCAAAAGCGGCCATGCCCATACAAATATCTCCGACGTGTCTCCGATAAAGTCATCGATTCCTTAGTAGACAGTCATCGATCCAGGACCGGTCCAGTATCGATTCTTGTCCGACTGGGTTCTGAATACAGTCGATAACGGGCAACTGAGAGAGAAAGAGAGAGAGAGATTTTAAGGAGTGTTGAATTAGTCGTCCAATGCACTGCTCAAAGTCAAATTTCGATTCAGCAGTATAGTCGAAATCGATAGTCACAAAATGATAATTTTTGAGGCTTAGAAGAACCATATCTTATCAATTTTCAAGCTCACAGATTTGGCCTATTTTTACTGTGATTGTAATTTGATGTAATGCAAAAATGTATGTTTAGCGATTTCAACTTTAATGGCTGTATTTCGGTAAGTATAACAGCCAGGAATTTAAGCGATTGTTTCAAGACGGCGGCCTCCGCGGTGGTGGGGGAATTGGAAAACTTGAATTTTTCAGCAATGTGCCAACTTATGCAACATATCAAAAATTCGAAACTACCCTAATTAATACAATCAGTGTTGTAACAATTTGACAGGGCACAGGCAATTTCCCTCAATTGCCCTAACCCCTTGTGGGGCATAGCACTTCAACTGTTCCATGTGGCCCAGTTGACGTTTCGACGGCATAAACTGGTTTCGGAGAATGCAGTTGTCAGCATACACCTCCTGCACATCCATGGCCACGAACGTCGTCGTGGACGGAATTAGTCGAACCCGAAACGCCGGCAGTCAAACATAAGACTGATGCCTCAACACACTGCGCTACCGGTCGCTCGGCAATTTAGTATTTGCCAAATAGCCGACCATCTGCTGCCACTGCTGCTATAGGATTCGATTTCAGCTCAATCTGGCTTGTGTGAACCCAATGTCACATTAATAAAAGGCAATAACTCGAAAACTATATTATTTATTTATTTATTTATTCATTTATTAAAACACCAATACATATTGACATAGATTTTCAAAAATAATTACAATGTGAGAGAATTCGATGTGTATTGCGACCACAAACCACTATCATTCGCATTTGATGCCAAAGATGGGAGGCCGATACCACGACGCATAGCCCAGCTACATTACATCAGCCAGTTCACAACGAGCATAAGACATGTGTCCGGAAAAAAGAATGTAGTCGTCGACTTTCTATCCCGAATCGAATCGATAGAGTCAAAGGTATTCGACTTCAAAAGGATGGCCGAAGCTCAAAAAGCCGACGAATCGTTACAATCACTACTGAAGGACGAGAATACCGCGCTCAAATTGAAAGCCGTCACGTTACCCAACTCCGATGTCGAACTTTTCTGCGACACACCAGGTGATTGTATTCCACCTTTTGTTCCTAACACATTTCGCTCCCTCGTTTTAGAGAAGATACACAATTTGAGTCACCCAGGTATTAACGCCACAACGAAACTTATCCAAAAACGTTTCGTTTGGCCACACATGCGAAGAGACTGTAAGAGGTTTGTGTTATGCAAGCCATAGACGCTCGTACCAATCCGTCGGATTGGTCGCAAGTCAACCACTGATACGCGAACCGTATTCATACAATTTTACTCAAGAAAAGTAGTCAACCAAGTTATTCTCTATCGCCGCGACACGCTCCGCATAAGTGTACAGCGACAGCCCGCGAGTTAAGGCCTCTGCCTTATCAACAGTTGACTCAGCAGCAATATCAACGACCTTTTGACCTTATCAACAGCGATATAAGAGTTAAGACCTTTTGACCTGATCAACATATGACTCAGCAGCGATATGATCATATTTTATTTATCTGTGGTAATGCATTTGTGGTTCCTGCATACACCACCATAACATGACGTGACCGAGTACGTATGACCATTTAGTGATAAGCCGAATAGTATAAATAGTATATGTATTTAGAGTAAGCATTGAATTTGTAATAGAAAGTAATATAAAGCGGACATGTTGTCCGGTTAAAACAAAGATATTAATAAATGTGTGATTAAAAGAAAGTATAATCATTAATTGGGGGCTCAACCGGGATGGTTGTGTCTTGCTCATATAAAAACTAGTTGTGTAAAAAAATCGCGAAAAATACATAAGCGAAGTAATTACGCTAGGCGCAAACCCTGAATATCTGCA
The DNA here is from genome assembly GCA_964017055.1 of Chloromyia formosa. Classification (NCBI taxonomy): domain Eukaryota; kingdom Metazoa; phylum Arthropoda; class Insecta; order Diptera; family Stratiomyidae; genus Chloromyia; species Chloromyia formosa. The sequence goes on along the minus strand of OZ024816.1, from coordinate 49,005,714 downwards.
ATTCTACACCATCCAGCCAATTGTTTGAGTAGCATTCGCCAATCAACATTGCCAAGCCGACTAAAAGGAAATTGGACCAGATTGAAGCAGCTGCCGACGTCTAAGTAACCATCCCAAGGACGAAAATTAGGGGATCAGTCGAAGCTATCCAGCGTACAGGAGAACACATTGGAAGTAAGACATTAGAAATTTAGAATATAGAATTTAAGAAGTGAAAAGGAAATAGGTATTTTAAAGCCTGGAGGAGAACTCCCCCAAAATTGTGAAGTGAATCAATAAGTCAAAATTGAGGAAATTATAAGTAAATTAAGCAATTTAACAATAAATACAGAAATGGAACAAATGGAACAAATAGGGGCTTTAAAGGCTCAATACGAGCTCTTTCAACAACAGTTCCAAATAGTTCAAATGCAGCTTCAGAACCAGGTATCAATATTCATATGGATATTTTCCATATCTCAAACCAACTTTACATTTCTTGCCTCGACAAATATTCTAAGTACCTATACTTTTATCAAATTCCTAATAAAATAAACGTTACATCGCACCTAGAGCAAATATTTCGACTAACTTTTCCAAAATGTAAATGGCTAATCACGGATAATGAAAGTATTTTCACTAGCCAAATGCTACAAGCTCTTCTTTCAAAGCTCAAAATTCAACATTTCCTAACCCCTGTCCAGCATTCCACTACAAACGGGCAAGTAGAACGTGTGCATTCCACCATTTTAGAAATTGTCAGAACCCTAACCTCACAAAACAAATCCCTACCCGAAGAAGAAATAATTAATGCAGTATTCGAGTACAATAACACGATCCATTCGGTAACAAACGAAAAACCAATGAATGTCTTCTTCGACCAATCTAGTTTCCAACATATTAAAGATAAATTAGAAACTGCCCAATTAAGGACAATTCAATACGAGAATAAAAAACGTACCGCTAAAACATTTCAGGTCGGAACGCAAGTATTCGTAAAAGAAAATCGAAGGAATAAAACAAAACCCAAGTATAAGAAATACACTATTCAGGAAGACCGTGAGGACACGATCGTAACAGCCACGGGAAGGATTATCCATAAAGATGATATCAGGAAGCACAATATCAGCGCTTCTTCTACTGGCAGCGACAGCAGTAGCCACAGTTAACATGACAAACTTAAAAAACAAAAAGTTCATATTAATAAAAGGTGATAACGCGTTCACTTACGAAAAGACAGAATTCCTCTACCACATAACAAATATATCACACTACGAAATGACACTTAACGCGATCAGAAAGCATAACCTAATAGATAAAACTGATGTTCACACGGTAGACAAAATAGAAAATCTACTATTGCAACTAGCCGACCACTCAAGAAATCGTAGGGCACTAAATTTTCTTGGATCTATAATAAAGTTCATCACTGGTAATCCGGACCATGATGATATGATAGAAATCAAGACGACTATAAATAACCTAATTTCCAATAATGAACAGCAACGTGTCATAAATAACGAATTTGACAAAAGAATAAAAGCCCTCGAGAACATTGAACTCCACTACAGCTTCATTTTAAATGAGATCTATCTTGAATTGAAAAACATTGTAGATGCAATAAATTTAGCAAAGAACGATAACTTCCTCTCCACGGTAATCGATTTTAATGAAATTAAAAAGATCATAATGCACAAGAAAATAGACATCCCTGTAATAAACATATTAGAATACGCTAAAATCCATGTATTAAAAGTAAAGGACATTGTAATTTTTATCTATAAATACCCCATCATCGAACAAGAAATGAAGTACTATAACATGTTAGCAATTAAGCATAGATTCGGCAAATATGTTGTAAATCAACACATAGGATATACAAATGGAAAATATGTAACATTGACGAAATGCGAAAACTATTTGAGTAAGAATATTTGTAAATTAGAAAAAACTGACAAATGTAAAATAGTATTCAACTGATAAACGGTCATAAAGCACAATGCAATGTAATACAAGAGAACAATGAGAATTTCAAAAGGATCAATGCTAATAACGTTTTAATTGATGGAAGACACAAAATAAATAATCAAACATTAAAAGGAACTTTCTTAATTACATTCTCAAAGACAATCGAAATAGATAACGAAACGTACACTAACTATGAAGAAATCACAAGAGAAATATTACATGATTTTGAATTAAATAACGTAAAGATATTAGAAATTTTCGAGTCAGCTCAAGATCATAAGTTCAGCAATATTCAATCATTAACTAAATATTTGATACCTTACGAAGAGCATCCTGTAAAGACTACGCTCATAACAATAATTGTAATAATTTCAGTAATTTCGATCATATATTTTGCAATCAAATTATTCAAGCGCATAAATGAAGTCAGGCAAATCAAACAAAGACAAAGAGTGAACCAAGCCTACTTCCGAGTCCTTAAAGAAAATAATGCTGAACATTTGTTCAAAAATGAGGACATTTTGTCTTAACAAGGGGGGGAGTTAAGGCCTCTGCCTTATCAACAGTTGACTCAGCAGCAATATCAACGACCTTTTGACCTTATCAACAGCGATATAAGAGTTAAGACCTTTTGACCTGATCAACATATGACTCAGCAGCGATATGATCATATTTTATTTATCTGTGGTAATGCATTTGTGGTTCCTGCATACACCACCATAACATGACGTGACCGAGTACGTATGACCATTTAGTGATAAGCCGAATAGTATAAATAGTATATGTATTTAAAGTAAGCATTGAATTTGTAATAGAAAGTAATATAAAGCGGACATGTTGTTCGGTTAAAACAAAGATATTAATAAATGTGTGATTAAAAGAAAGTATAATCATTAATTCGCGCAACTACCTTTTTTTGACCCCATATTGTAGTTGTTGTTTGGGTTGGCTCTGAGTTCGTGTCTAGCTCGATGCTCAACACTTCGAGCCCAGACCCGACCAAACAACAATTTCAATATAGAGTCCGACCGGTATTTGAATAGGTGAATTGTTGTGAATGGACGATTACGGTGTGTGTCGAAATACAGTATGGTCTGCTTATTGACGAATTTTTCAATGCAGAATTTATAGGCACGATATTATATACGTATACATGCACGTCCATATGTGAGTATTATAGAAGTCTCGTTGTTATTATGATTGGGTAGATCTTCACCGTCTCCTTAATCAAAGTTGAACAGGTGCAAGAATAATTACAGCCTGCAGGTAAATGGGAATAGTAGTAGTAGTAGTAGTAGTAGTAGTAGTAGTAGTAGTAGTAGTAGTAGTAGTAGTAGTAGTAGTAGTTGTAGTAGTAGTAGTAGTAGTAGTAGTAGTAGTAGTAGTATAGTAGTAGTATATGTCTATGCCAAAGCTTTAATATCCGGATGGTTTTCCCGATTCGGTATTCCAAAACGCATTTCCACCGATCAGGGAAGACAGTTCGAATCGACATTATTCAAGCAATTGAGTGACACACTTCGAATCAGTCACTTACGAACGACCCCATATAATCCAAAGGCTAATGGCATCATAGAACGATGGTACAGAACGTTGAAAGCGAGCCTCAAAGCGAAATTCAACGAAAATTGGATCGATGAACTCTCAATGATTTTACTCGGATTGCGGACGGCGATCAAGGAAGATTTGAAGGCATCACCCGCGGAATTGACACTAGGTAAAACGTTAACAATACCTGGCCAGTTTTTCAACGAAGCAAAGGACACGATGTGGACTTTGTTAAAAACCTCAAACAAGTAATGCGAAAAATACGACCAGCAGAGATCACGTATCACAACAACCCGTCAGTATTCGTGAACCCGAAATTGCAAACTTCGAAATACGTTTTTGTACGAACTGACTAGCATAAAACCCCATTACAAGCACCATATACAGGACCATTCGTCGTCGTCAAACACGGAAAGAAGAATTTCGCATTTGATATCGACGGCACGACGAAAACGATTTCAATCGGCCGATTGAAACCGGCGTACGTGGAATCGGATGACGTCGCAACCACAAAAGCACCACCAATCGAAGCTCCGTCCCAAACCAAACAAACGAGATCAGGAAGACGAATAAAATTGCCCGATAGGCTTACATATTAGGGGGAGCCATGTGGCGAGTCGAGCCACACACCATCTCACGTCAACATGAATCCTATCGGAAACGCTGTGCGACGATGTTTCACTCGCTATGGATATTGATACTCACAGTGTTTGCGAACCGACAGTTTCTTATCGCCACCGACGCGCAACGCATCGTTCGATCGCGACCTTTACCCTTGTATATCATTTACATTTGTTTTACATTAATAGACTATCCTGTTCTTTGAACTGTGCGTTTTATTTAAATTGGACCTAACGTCCAAAATTGTGATAGAACATTGTAGTAAATATTGAATCGCAGCTAATGTCCCATCCTAAAAATTAAAAATAGCCCGTAGAAGTAAGATTAACTCTTTTAATGAGAGCTTTGAATTTATTACCGAAGCATAACTCCGTGGTCGTCCAATCTGATCTTAGGCAAATCTGCATGCCAGGAATTTGTTTCAGGATAGTCATGTGACCAATATCACTACGGCATACATTGGAGGTTAGACTTATCCTAAGAGCATTGAGAGCTGCTGTTTCTTTCTTACTAAGTATAGCTTTGTTGTGGGTTGTGTGTTGTGTGTTTTGTTTTTCAATAAACTTAATTAAGATTACATAAATTTATCACAATTTATTTACAACAAAACAGGGATTTTTTATTTCTACAATAGTAAAATTAAAATGATATTCAGGTGAAAACTCGAGAAAAATAAGGTAAAACAGCAAAATCTAAATTGTGCACACGTTTTGATTTTATTTTTCGGAGCTATATTTAGTATTCAATCAATTTATCTGATCTCCATTTTCACGGTCTATTTTTCGTTTTAAAGTAGGAAATTATCTGCGATTCCGTGTTTACCTCAAAGTTCTACCGGGTGTAGTTTTTGAGTCACCGGGTTTTAATTAAAGTAAGGTAAGTAGGGATTTTGCAAAGCTTACAGTGCTGCTACAGACGCCGCCATCAAGAAAAAGTCAGTTAAAAAATTTAGTAGAGTCTTTACAAACTAAAGTTAATTATTTATTATTTAAGACTAAAACGAAACTTCTAGCTGTTATACTTATCAACATATTAAACTATTAAGGCTGAAATCGCTTAAGAGATATTTTTTGCATTTTCGCTCACAGCCGCACTAAAAATGGGCCGAATTGAAAATATATCACTTTAGACTTGAAATAGAATTATCTTCATCTTTGATTTTATCAGTTTTTCATTTTGAGCATCCGCTTCAAAGATTTGTGAGCTCGAAAGTTTATAATTGTAATTTTTCTCCTAAGCCTCAAAAATTGTCATTTTGTGACTATCGGTTTGGACTATACAGCTGAAACGAAATTCTGCTTTGAGCAGTGCATTGGACGCACAATTCAACGCTCTTTATTTTACGTCCTATTAATTTTTTTCGATCTAAGGCAAAGGTTTGAAGTTATAGGGAAAAAAGGTTCAAACTTCTCGGATTTTCACCTACCAAAAATTAAGCTCACCTATGCATGATCATAAAAAAGCGATTAAAATTATTTCCAGATCTTTCAGAACTATTTCCTCTAAGGCCCAAGAATTGACTTAAATTTACTGACCTACGAGTATATGCGCATGCAAAAACCATTGCACTTATCCGTTGCAATTTGCTTGTGTTTTTGATATGCCTGTCATACATTTGCATGTCACTCAAGCGTGTTTTGCAGTTATGCATTTTGCACTTATAAAGACAATATTATATGAAAAATAGGTGAAAAATTATCGGGCTTTTATATATTTTGCACTAATGCGGTTTTTTCACTTAAGCGTTTTGCATTTACCCGTCCTCGACTGTATTAAGTTCGAACATCGTTACAACACTTGAAAGTCACCTGTTATTTTTACATTTTTGCAATACATTTTAATTTAAATTTCACTGAAACTCCTTAAATCATCCATGCTCTTTTCAATTCAATACAATATTTATAGTAAAGCACTCACCAAAGCAATTCCCAACCATCTGTTGCTAGTGTTCAGAACAATAAAGGCCGCATTATGAGCTTCCAATTTCTTGAATAAGATCTCCGTGAATCTCGACTCTTGGTTATAGGCTCGTATTGTAGTCACTCCTTCAATAGTTTCAGTGAAGTGTGAGAGCACCGGGGAGCTGGTAATACTTTCGATCCGTTGTAGTTCCCTGCAGGGATGTATAAGTATGTAAGTGCATCCCAAATTGACATAGTAAGTTTGTGGTCATGCTAAGGCGAATAACCACAAAATGGTATCACCGTGAGAGTTGACGGGTGAAAGCATGGATGAGCACATGAAATATATAGGAGTATCTTTATATTCACAGTTATACACACACAAGTTCACCCAAAAGGACTCTCGACCGAAAACCTACCTAGACGAACACCGGTAGAATTTCTGTATGAAGAAGTATGCTGCACAAATGGGTATTGTCAGGATCATGAACCATGGAGTGATGCTCGTGTTAATTAACACAGCAAATAGACACAGAAGCATAAATTGCACTAAACGTTGGATTGTGGCGGCAATTTTCTGGAAGAAACAAAAGTCAATAGTCGGTTAATTTGCGTCATTTGAACAACACATACACTAATGATGTTTGGGTCTCTGGGTACGAAATGATAAGAGGCATTCGTTTTAATATTACTGTTCGTACCTTATCAACGATGGCCATGTCATTACTAAATCGATTCAAAATTCTTCCCAGGGGCGTGGTTTGAAAAAAATAAAAGGATTTGGAGAAAATTGCCTGGAGCAGATGATGGTGTAGCATCTTTCGGGCTTTACTTCCGGCAATTTGTCCCGCCGATGTCGATAAAAGAGCTATCACTATACACAAAATGGAAATGAACGCATACATTTGAAAATAATACATTTGCTTGTTGCTGTCGGCATCGTCCGTCCAGTATCGTAGCCAGAAATCTGTATAAACTTTAATACATTGCCAAACAAGAACAGATATAAAATAGAAGAGAGCGATGATAATTCCACACGATTTCATAAAATATAAATACACTTCGATTGGAATTTCTCCATACTTTCGTTCTTCATCATAAATAAAATTAGCGGATTCGCTTTCAGCATCAAGATCTGAAATTGAAAAACGTAGAAAACATTATTAACTCAAATTTATGATTTGTCGAAAAAAGGAACAAATCCAGATTGTCGAAATTTATTACAAAAATTAGCGCAACTATACTATGTTACCACAGGGTTAGAAATTTCGGTATTAAAATAATACGATTTTCGTCTTCATATACTATAGGTATACATGTGCTGGGGAAAGCAGTTGCTCAATCCGTTTGAGCTGAGCCCTTTTCGAAAGTCATTTAACGGATCGGGTGCTTTTAGTAAGGAAAAGTCTTTATTATTTTATAATGCCTAGTACTAACCTTGTGTTTTCATGTGAAATTCCATAGAAATACTGTCAAAGGACGAAACTTTTGACTGTATTTCTATGAAATTTCGCACGAAAAGAAAAGGTTAGTACTAGGACTAACAAACAAAAAGTTCGGTAATTATATTTAATAACTACTTCACTATGGTGTTCTCCTGATGATGCTGATCAAGAATATATGCACATGATGGGCGCGGAAACCATTTCTTCAAATAGTATTTTACTTTAATGTTGAAAATGCATAACCGTATTAGACTACTTCGTTCAATGAAAATGACAACATTGCGTAAAAAATTTGCAATTTGCGTAGTAAATATGTTGCACCCAGAGCGATCGAAGCGAGCAAAGCGAGCGTTAATGGTTGTACGATACCGAGGAGGAGCGAGCGTTTATGTTAGTGCGGTTCTGAGGGTTGTGATCCCTTAAGCGCGGAGCGAACGTAGCGAACGGAGCCCGCACAAGAGACAATTGTCAATCCACAATCTCTTGTGTGGGCTACGCTCACCATGCTGCTTAAGAGACCACAACCCTCAGTATCGCTAAAACATGAAGGCCCGATTTGTTCGCTCTATACTCAATTGCCCTAACCCCTTGTTGGGCATATTTACTGCGCCAACTGTTCCATGTGACCCAGTTGACGTTTCGTTGGCATAAACTGGTTTCGGAGAATGGAGTTGCCGGCATGCACCTCCTGCACATCCATGGCCACGAACGTCGTCGTGGACGAGACTTGAACCCGAAACGCCTGTAGTCAAACATGAGACTGATGCCTCAACACACTGCGCTACCGAGCGTTTATGTTAGTGCAGTTCTGAGGGTTGTGATCCCTTAAGCGCGGAGCGAACGTAGCGAACGGAGCCCACACAAGAGACAATTGTCAATCCACAATCTCTTGTGTGGGCTACGCTCACCATGCTGCTTAAGAGACCACAACCCTCAGTATCGCTAAAACATGAAGGCCCGATTTGTTCGCTCTATACTCAATTGCCCTAACCCCTTGTTGGGCATATTTACTGCGCCAACTGTTCCATGTGACCCAGTTGACGTTTCGTTGGCATAAACTGGTTTCGGAGAATGGAGTTGCCAGCATGCACCTCCTGCACATCCATGGCCACGAACGTCGTCGTGGACGAAACTTGAACCCGAAACGCCTATAGTCAAACATGAGACTGATGCCTCAACACACTGCGCTACCGGTCGCCCGCTCGCTCTGGGTGCAACATAATCACGGTATATCGCTTCAAATTTTCTTTGTTTTCCAAGCTTGCAAACTATGTGAAGATATGATTTCCGCACCCAACATGTATATACAATACAATCTTGTTCAGCATACTGAACTCTACAGCAAACTAAAACTTCGAGAAAATCGGAGATGAGGTAGTTAATCTGCATCTTCTTCTTCCTTGCCCTTTCATACCACTCTGCGGCTTCGTGTTGCTCTACCTGCGGAGTTGGCACTTCGTCCATTTTGGTGCTATAATCTCAGCTTCCTTCTGCATGCAGCTCGGTCTTGGATCGTATCATCGCCGAGATTAATGCGTTGTAGTTGCTTCTTCATCTGATCGATCCATGTGTGTTTACGTCTGCCTCGGGGTTTGGGTCCAGCAAATGAAACATTCATTGATAGTGCTTTCTTGACTGGGTTCTCAGGTGGACGCCTTAGAACATGGCAACACCAATCCAAACGACGATCTTCGAGCGTTCCTGCGACAGCCGGTTTTTCGTACCGGAACGACCCGTTTTTCAGCGGCCAAGAACTGCCAAACCCCCTCGATGCAAGAAGAATTGCAGTATTTGAAGCATCGCTACCACAACAACAACAACGATCTTCGAGCTTTTCAGTGATCGGTTGCTTAATAAACAAGCTGCCTCGGATGTAGGTACTTTTGATGAGATCCTTTTTGGTTACACCGGCTGACATCCGTGGCATTTTCATCTCGGTCGCAGTCATTTTACTTTCGTATGTCTTTTCTTTGGGGCGACCGGTAGCGCAGTGTGCTGAGGCATCAATCTGATGTTTGACTACCGGCGTTTCGGGTTCGAATCCCGTCCACGACAACGTTCGTGGCGATGGATGTGCAGGAGGTGTATGCTGGCAACTGCATTCTCTGAAACCAATTTATGCCAACGAAACGTCAACTGGGCCACATGGAACAGTTGACGCGCTATGCCCCACAAGGGGTTAGGCCAATTGAGTAGTATGTCTTGTACATAGTCCAGCACTCAGACGCATACATGAGTGCAGGACGTACGACCGTTTTGTACAACCTGCCCTTAAGCTTTCGTGTTGTCGCAGAAAACTCCAGAGTTTTCTCGCCACTCCATTCAACCGACACTGATGCGATGTTTGATGTCGTCATCGCATGTACCTTCCTTGTTGACATCGAGCCCAGGTATTTAAACCTTGTACAGGACTTCAGCAAAGGTACTCAGTCTTTGGTATGCTAATTCTCAGTCCATGATTCTCCAATATCTTACACCACTTGGTAAGTGCAGCCTGCTAAGCAACGATGTCTTTGTTACCCAGGACAACGTCATCGGCGAAGAGAAGGTCGTCAGAAATGAGTGTTAGTAAATAGAGCAAGATGATGTTGAAGCGCAAGTGACTCAATACACTGCCTTGATGAACTCCGACTTTAACCAGAAATTCTTCAGACTCACCAGCTGTGCATATAACTTTAGCAGTTGCTCCAACATACATGTCTCGTATCATAATGGAATCGAAGCATGTGCACAGAATCACGAAGCTCCGCGTGAGTAACATATCAGTCGGATAATGTTAACATACAACCAACCCCAAAGTCATCGACCCAACATGAATTGGCTATCATTGAGAAATCACCTGTCCAAAAGTCATCGATCGAACATGAACCGGCTAAGTCATCACCGATTGTTAGACTCACCTAGTACGGTATTTCCGCCAACTTAGCAGATATCGACAATAAATTGCAAACCTAAAGAATGATGAGTGGCTGTTACACACTGATTGATTTCGAAGAAAGATCTGATTGCATATTCTGTTAATAACGCTGTTGCTTATTATTTTATTGGCGCAGTCGGTACTCCACTAGTGCTTATAAGTGGAGAGTGACCGAATTAACATTAACATAACAATTATTATTATTAACATTAACCGTGATCTAATTTTCACTAATAAGTCGCGATAGTGATAAAGTGGAAAAAAAGTTGACGAAGTGAAATTTACCGTCCAACATATTTTAGAAACGAAGCTGGAACAAGGTAGACAAAGAAGCAGACAAAAGGAAAAGGATCGATTGAGGAACATTGCAGAGCCAACAGTGGAACAGTGTTTGGCAGTATTAATGGAGATACTGGCAAGGCAGTCAACGCCCCAATCATCCCGATCCAGGATCGAAAAACATATAAAGTACATTCCTGTGTTCGAGGGACAACCCGGAACGTTGCCATCATTTTTGGATACAGTGGACCAAGTACTGGAGCAGTTTGGAGCCCAGGCAGCGGAAGCTTTTCTCATTAGGTTAGGTTAGGTAGGATGGCACCCTAGACGACTCCGAATAGACCGCTGAGGTCCATAGCAATACCACATATAACAGGCACTCATTCCGTGTCGTTGCTGGCCCCTATCAGAAGATCGTCGTTGAGCTTGAAGGAACGTGACTCATTGGCGAAGCTCAAGAGGCTTCTCCAGCTTAGTCCTGCGACTCCTTCAAGATCGTTGAAGAAGTGAGCTCCTAGGCACCTTAGTCTCCTTCAAGCGAGTGCAGGACAATCGCATAGAAGGTGCTTTAGAGTTTCTTTCGTGTTTGGTATTTGGCAATTCCTGCAACCATCGCTGGTTATTAGCTTTAGTCTGTGAGCGTGTTCCCCTATCAGGCAGTGGCCCGTTAGTATGCCCACTAACAGTGCACACTGACTTCTGGGCAGTCCCAAGAGGCTTTCAGTTTTCCTTTTGTCATAAGAATTCCAGAATATTATATCGTTACTCTGAAGTCGTTTGTGTTAAGCCAGTTAGCTATGGCCTTCTCACGCATACTGTCGTCCATTATCTTCTTGCATGTTTGTATTAACGTCGGCAGCTCATGGGCTGCCTCTCGTTCGAGGATAGCCCCCTATTTGGCTAGTCCATCCGCTATTTCGTTACCTAGAACCCCGCTACGGCCCAGAACCCACCAGAGTTCCAGGGTCCTAGCTGATCCCAGAGCTTGTAGAGCTGTTAGGCGGTTAAGCACTGTCTTCAATTGTGACGGACTGTAGCGCCTTTAGTGCTGCTTGACTGTCCAATTGTATGACGATTCCACCCTTTTTCCGGGATATCATCACCTCAACTACCTTTAGATCGCACGCACCTCCGCGTGGAAAATGCTGCACTCATTCGGCAGTCTGTAGGAAAGGTTGCTTGGAAGTTCCGACGAGTAGACTGCTGCTCTAACTCTGGCTTCCATCTTGGAGCCATCCGTGTAGAGGTTCAGCGCCTTTCTGCATCGATAATCAACTACCGGGATCTGTGCTCCCTATCGGGTATATTGACCACGAAGTTTGTGTTGAAACCTTATGCTTCAGATATAGGTCGATCGGAGGCAGGTTTAGAAGGGTGTTCAGAGAGAGCAAAGATACTTGTTCTTAAGGCACCAGTGATCCCTAAGCAACATAGTCTCTGTACCCTCTCCATTTTCTGTAGGATTCTTTTCGTGTTGAGTGCTGTCCACCAGACCACAGCTACATACGTTAGTATCAGTCTTACAACAGCCGTGTATATCCAGTGAGTTATTCTCGGTTTGAGACCCCACTTTTTGCCAAGCATGCTTTTGCAGGTGTAAAAGGCGATGCTGGCCTTCCTGTTTCGTTCCTCGACGTTACGACCCCAGTTAAGTCTACTATACAGGATCATCCCTAGGTACTTTGCACGGGTCGACAAAGTTAACTCGGTGTCACCCACCTTTGGCAGGATAAATTCCTGAATTCTGGTTCTCCTTGTGAAGAGGTCTAGTTCAGGTTTCCGAGGATTTACAATACATTTAGACCTCTTCTATCCGTCCACCTTAGTATCTTACTGAGGGCCATAGTTGTAAGTTCTGACAGTGTGCTCGTGTGCTTGCCTGATACGAGTATCACAACATCATCCGCATAGGCTACCGCTCGTATTCCGGACGATTCGAGGGATGTTAGTAAATTGTTCAGTATGAGTATCCATAGGAGCGGCACTAATCCTTGCGGGGTGCCTCTCATCATACTCTTGCTGGCTTTAGCACCTCCCCATTCAGACGTTACTAGCCTATTCGAGAGTAGTGCTTAGATTCATTTTCTAAGAGTAACATTGACCTCAGCAAGTTCCAGGGCCTTCACTATAACCTCCATAGTGACATTGTTGAAGGCCCCTGCTATGTCCAGGAATGTACCAAGAGTGAATTCTTTGTAATGAAGGGATGTCTCGATCGTGGAGACCACCTCGTATAGAGCGGTTTCTAACGATTTCCCCTTCATGTAAGCGTGCTGAGTTCTAGATAGGTACGAAGGGTGGATGGTTTCCCTAATGTATCAATCTATGCATTTTTCCATTGTTTAAGCAAAAAGGACGTTAGACTGATAGGTCTAATGTCCTTAGGATTGACATGGCTGCCCTTGCCTGCTTTGGGGAAAAACACCACTTTAGACTCCCTCCACGCCAGAGGTACGTAGCCTAGTCGGAGACATCCCTTTAGTATGGCAACCAGCCAAGGAGCTATTGTGTCCATGGGTTCTTGCAGCATTGCCGGTATGATTCCGTCAGGGCCTGCCGATATGCACGCGTCAAACGAGCTTATAGCCCATTTTACGCGTCTGCAAGTGAATAGCTCCGGAATGTTGCTTTTTCTTGAATCGCCATTTCCTATTTCCGGCCGTGTTACGAGGGTGTGATGGTCCTCACAGCCAGGGAAGTGTGCGTTTAGAAGTTCATCTAGTGTATCTGCGCTGTTTCGTGTCCAACCTCCATCCTCCTTGTTGAGGGTGGAGGGTGGTATCGGATTTTTGGAGATGACTTTTCTTAGCCTTGAAGCTTCCGTCGTGCTTTCAATTTGGCTGCAAAAGTCTCTCCAGGCATTCTTCTTAGCCGCTCTTAATTGTTTCTTAAATGCTTTTAGTGAGTTCCTCTACTCGCCTCATGCATCGTCATGCCTCGTGCATTTGGCGTTGCTGAACAGCTTCCTTACCTTGCAGCGGGCTTCCCTAATCTCCATGTTCCACCATAGTGGTTGGGTCTTCCTTCTTAGGGGGTTTTCTGAGGGGACATGTAGTATTATATCCTTTAGTAAGTATGTTGGTAAGAGCCTGGGTCGTGCGCTCCAGACTTTTAACGTTACGTATGTACTTCGAGAGCATACTGGAGAGTCCTTACTTATAATGAGAAAATAATCGGAGCAGCGAAAAATTTCCTAGCAGCGGAGAAGCCAAGAACGTAGGATGAATGTAAGGCGAAGTTGAAGATTCACTATCGACCCAGAAAGGACGAAAAAACGATAGCAAGGGAAGTACAATTTTTAAAGGTACGTTCGATTAATGAATTACTAGTTAGAATTCAAGAAATTGTAAGTGATATTGCAGAGTGTACAGCATTTAATGAAAATAGGGAAGTGGTTTCTAGTAGTTTAAAAACTGTATTAGTTTTCAAAATTAAGGATTTGTGTGCTGGAGCTTTAGCGGTAGAATTACAAAATCAATACGAAATTTCGAAAATTAGAACAACCATACATATATTTGGTGGTCATGATAAATATAATTTGAGCATAAAAAAAATCAAATTCAAGTGGAATACAGAATAGACCAAATGAACAGTTACGACAAAACTACAAACAAAAACTAATCACAGACAGACAAATTTTAATCAGACAGCACAGCAAAATAGGGGAAATTTCAAAGGTAACAATCAGAATAAGCAACTAAATAGTGGAAACTTTAGAAATCATAATAATCAGACTAGGCAACAGAATAGTGGAAAGCTTATGGGTACTTATCAAATAGGACCACATAATAGTGCAAATTAGTGATGTGTAACACAGTAACGAGTCGCTCTTTTTTAACGACTCAACAGGATGAGCGAAAGATTCAGCACAACGACATAGCCTTCGAGTCGTTCAATTTAAGAATGACTCACTGTAAAATTAATTCCCCAACTAGCCCATCGCATAAATATTACCCAACGCATAACCAATCCACGCTCATTTCTCATTACATACGAGTATAATGTACTATTGTACAACACATTTATTCACTCACATCCCATCACATTATCTATCTAAAAGCAAAACCACCATCATTTATCTACCAAAGCAATCCCATCTAAATCCATTCATATTCATCTCTATGCAGTATGCAATGCACGCATTGTGTATACTTCTAAATATATACGCAACAACCCATGCTGACTGCAAATGCAAACATTTCAAAAATAATTTACTTTCGTCGCGTCCCACCGTACGGCCAAGTTTCTCCAAATACAGAAAACAATCCCAACATTCTAAAACAAAAGTATTCGTCTTACGTATCATCTTCTCAAGCTAAACTTTAGATGAAACCAAACAAAAACCCATAGCTTCCACTTCCACTACAGCTACAGTGTAAAGCAGCGTTCTGACGGGGCAAACACATGACATCGTGGCACGCTTTCGATCTCATGCTTGTATCGAGCGTGAACTGGAAAGTGAACTGCCTTGGGTTGTGGACTGTTCACACGACCACAATTCAGTTTATCCCATAAATCATTCTGTTTCAAGCAGTTACACCACTACTATACCCTAGTTTTAAATAAACTGTTTTGTGGCCATAACTTCTAAAATATAAGGAATTTCGCATTTTTGACACCATTTTGACCCCCCTTTAGAACCCACATCCGGGCTGAGGAGCATCCATTCCCACTATTTGGATGCTCCTCAGTCCGCATGGGGGTTCTTAAGGGGGGTCAAAATGGTGTCAAAAATGCGACATTCCTTTTATTTTAGAATGGCCACATTTGGCATTGGCCACAAAACATGGAGCATTCATCCCCACTATTTGGATGCTCCTCAGTCCGCTCCTTCCCTATCCCCTTCTCCCTTCTCTATGTAAGATTCATTCAAAAAGAGCGATACAAAATTGTATCGCACAAAAAGATTCGTTCAAAAAGAGCGACACGAAATCAATTCGCACAAAAAGATTCGTTCAAAAAGAGCGATACAAAATCAACTCGCACAAAAAGATTCGTTCAAAAAGAGCGATACAAAATCGAACCGCACAAAAAGATTGGTTCAAAAAGAGTCAAAAGAGTCAAAACAACCCGCCCCAGACTGGCTGCCCCGTTTTCATGGGAAATAGCCCTGGTTTAATGGGAAATAGTGGTCCGATCGGGGTATTGGGGGGTCGCTAACTCCGAATCTGGGGTCAAAAAAGAGAAAAAAGAAGTGGGGTCGCCCATATCAGACTGGAAGCCCCGCTTTCATGGGAAATAGTGGTCCGATCGGGCTGGCTCGAACTAAAGGGTATTGGGGGGTCGCTAACTCCGAATCTGGGGTCAAAAACGAGAAAAAAAATCGGGGTCGCCCATCCCAGGCTGGCAGCCCCGCTTTCATGTGAAATAGTGGTCCGATCGGGCTGGCTCGAGCTAAAGGGCATTAGGGGGGGGGGGGGGGTCGCCAACTCCGAATCTGGGGTCAAAAAAGAGAAAAAAAAAGTTGCGGTCGCCCATCTACGACTTTTATTGAATATGTTATTAACCAAGTTTCAGACTCTTTGCATGACTCTTTTTGAAGACTCTTTTTGAACGACTCATTGGAAAGAGTCAGAGCTTATGTGCTGGCACAGTGAAAAGAGTCGTTATGCCCATCACTAGTGCAAATTAAAGGAATATGGGATATTTTGAGAGACCTCAGCCGGTAGAGCCAATGGTGACGGAAACAATAACCCACGATACGAATGGACACGATTTTTATAAACTAGCCTTGGATAAAATGAAAATTTTTATTAGACTTACTTTAACAAGTAAAGAGTCCGAAGCGTATATACCCTAGACTTGTACAGACCTAGTGGTGATACCGAAAGTACGAGTACCAATTGGCAACGACCATATGCATTAAAAGTGAGTTTCCTATATGGCCAGTTTATAGGGGAGGTTGGCACACATTCAGGAGGATCTTGGCCATTCTAAAAATCAATTAACTTAACCATTCTGCAAATATTTGTCGAATTTTTCAAGTCGCTAGCTTCATTCTATCGAAGGTTATTGCTTATTTGAAGTCTCACTTGTAGGGGAGGTAGAGGTTTTTTTGGTGAATCGTGCGCATTTTTAATAACAACCAACAAGATCCCAGTACAAATATTTTACCAAAATTTCAAGTCACTAGCTTAATTTTATCGAAAGTAATCGCTTATTTGAAGTTTCACTTGTAGCGGTTTTAGAGGTTCCTTGGATCGGATCTTGCCCATCATTGCCACCAACCAATAAGATCGCCCTAAAAACATTTTAAGAAAATTTCAGGTCTCTAGCTTCACTCTATCGAAAATTATTGCTTATTTGAAGTTTCATTTGTAGGAGAAAATCCGACCAATAAAACACCTGCCATTGGTCGGATTTCACGTATTTTCAGTATTAGCCAACTGGATGCTACTACAAACATTTCATTTCAAGTCACTAGCTTTATTTTGTCGTAAGTTATCGGTTATTAAAAATTTAATTTCTAGGGGAGGTAGGGGTTACTTATTGTGTCGGATCTTGCTCATTTTCAATATCAACCAAGTATATCCTACTGGCAACATTCGAATAAATTTTCAACTTGCTAGTGTCATTCTATCGAAAGTTATCGTAATTAACGGAATATTTATTTTTTTGAAATTTGTAGGGGAGGTAGGCGTTTCTTTGATCTGATTACGCCCAACTTCCAAAAACCCAAGCAGCTTCTTACTTCAGGGAGGGTTACATGCCAAAAATCAGGTGTCTACGTCAATTGGCTTAAGAGTTATGGACAAAACACCTGAAAAGTAGGGTAGTACGGGGCTCTTTGTAAGAAAATTACCATTAGTTTTTTCCGTCGTGTCAAAAACAATATACCCTATACTAAAAGTCTAGGGTATAAAAATGCTAAGGCAATACATAGATGTGAAAAATCAAGAAATTGTGTTAGCTAATGATAATCGGATTCCATTTATTTCGAAAGAAGTAGGAGAAGAAGTGAATGTGTTAGAAGAAAGTACTTTCGCAAATATTAAAACCGATCATCTAAATGAGGAAGAAAGGTGTCAAAAAACTGCTTAAAAAGTTAAAAAAAAAAAAATATTTTTTAGAGAAGGGGATCAGTTAACAAACACGATTGTGGTAGTACAAAACATTAAAACCACAACAGACTACCCAATTAATTCCAAACTCTATCGGTATCCTCCAATTGATGATGAATATTCATTACCAAGCATTTGGGATAAGTTAGGAAGGGCTCTGTATTTTACTAAATTAGACCTTGTGAGTGGTTACTATCAGATTCTTATGGCTCAGGAAGATATTGATAAAACCGCATTTATTACACCGATGGGTTTGTTTGAATTTTTGAAAATGCCATTTGGTCTTAGGAATGCCCCTCGGACATTCCAAAGAATGATGAACAAGATTTTGGAAAAAGAGTTGAATGTGAGTTGTGTAGTGTATTTGGATGATATTTTGATTTTTTCTGCAAGTTTGGAAGAACATCTAAGATCATTAGAAAAAATATTCGGCATTCTTCAAAAACATAATTTGAAAATTCAGGAAAATAAGTGAAGTTCCTGCATACGGAATTTTTAGGTCATATATTAGCCAAAGAAGGAATGAGTCCGAACCCTGAAAAAATTAAAATTATTGAAGATCTAGCATTACCGAGAACGGAAAAACAGTTAAGAAGTTTTTTGGGCATGACCGGTTTTTATAGAAAGTTTATCAGGTATTTAAAGAAAGATGAGAAAATTAACATCCGAAATCCACAATATATAACTTCATTTGAAAACCTTAAGTCTTTGATTACAGCACATCCAATTTTGAAATATTCGGAGTTTGATAAACCATTTACTGTAACAACGGATGCGAGTAGCATTGGTGGTATTGGTGCTGTTTGTTTTGTTTCTAGGACACTTAACAAACACGAACAAAAATATAGTGTTACAGATAAATAATTTTTGGCGATTGTATATGCAGTTACATATTTTTATCCGTATTTATACGGGAACAAATTAAAAATTATAACCGATCATGCACCCATAAAATACCTTAACAGTAAAGGGCGAAGGATTATCAGAAAAAGATCAGAGATGGATTCTAAAATTACAAGAAATAGAATATCTTAAAGGCAAGCAAAACGTAGAAGCAGATTTTCTTAGTCGATTTAAGAATGCACCTGTAGCGACTGACTCGGGTAACGATCGAATAAGAACACGGAGGTTTTACATATAATCAGGAAACAACTTTATTTAGACTGACAAACAGTTGGCTTACAATACCGCGTGTACCCGGGTGACGGACCGTGTCGTGTTCCTCTTTTCGTGCGACGCGCTTCCTCTCCGCTGCGGTGGTTGTGCAGACTACATCTGACAGCAGCCGCTACACACCTATGATAGCAGCAAATAATGAAGAAGAATCAAATATAGAATTGACTGAGACAAAGCATTCGGTAGATGAGCAGGTATTAGACCATATATGTACATAAGTATCAAAGAGGATATTGTCAACAAATATAAACTTCTTAACACTAACTTAACATTTAAAACGGATTATAAACTAGAGGATTTACATAGACACGGTGAAATGGTCAAATTACACAGAAATCCGAGGAAGACGGATTGGGAGTTATATGCCGAGAATCATACGCGACAAACTCACCAATAGACGTCCAGATTATGCACGATATGTTAAAGACATCGAACATATAAATAAGTTCTCAAGAACACACTTATCAATGCATTCAAGGCATCATGTCCGTGCAGCAAACCTCCTAAAAAGGCCCAGCCAAAATGGTGGAATAAAGACAATGCGGTGTCTCGTCGCAAGTTGCGGGCGCTTTTCAGTGTTGCAAAACGCACAGGTGAAGATGAAGACTGGAGTGAATACAGGAACTCACTGAAATCCTTCAAAAAACAGCTGAGAACGGCGAAACGGAAGAGCTGGCGAGACTTCTGCAGTCAGATTGAATGCACATCAGAGGCACCGCGACTAACGAAAGTAATCCCCAAAAATCCAACTCCACCCTCTACACTCAACAAGGGAAATGGTTGGACAGAAGGAAGTGCGGAAACATTGGAATTACTCCTTGCAACGCACTTCCCGGATTGTGAAAAACCACCTACCCTAACAGCGGTGAAGCGGACCTGCAATGCTGCAAAGGGCTATCGACTCTATAGGAGTCTGGATTGTGGCCATCTACAAAGGCTGCATCAGAATGGGCTATGTACCACACGCCTGGCAAGAGGCAAGTGTTGTGTTCATACCCAAAGCTGGGAAAAGCAGTCATGATAACGCGAAAGACTATAGACCTATCAGTCTCACATCCTTCATGCTGAAAACCATGGAGAAACTACTTGATGGGCGCATTAGGGAGTCGCTCGAACCCGGTTTCCTCTCTAACGCAAAATCAGTGGAAACAGCTCTGCACGAAGTGGTTGCCACCATTGAAAATTCTCTTCAATACAAAGAATACACGCTCGGCACGTTCTTGGACATAGCCGAGCCTTCAACAATGTCACAACTGACGCGATCTTGGACTCTCTCCATAAGGCAGGAGTCAACGAATCCATAAGGATCTGGATCAAATCATTGCTTTCCAACAGACTTATATCGTCTGCGTGGGCCAACGCGAGGGCTACTAAAACAGCCAGAAGGGGTAAGCCACAAGGAGATGTGCTATCACCACTTCTATGGATACTAGTAGTTAACACTTTATTAAAAAGTTTTGAAGCGGTAGGCATACGTGTGGTAGCCTACACAGATGTAGTAATTCTTGTATCCGGAAAGGACACTGGTGTTCTATCGGACCTCACATAACAATGGCTCTAAGTAAGCTGCTAAAATGGGCAGGCAAGGTGGGTCTAAATGCGAACCCGCAAAAGACTGAAATAGTTCTCTTCACACGGAGAACCAAAATTCAGGGCTTCGACCTGCCAAGGATGGTGGTCAACGAGTTAACTTTGACAACTCATGCAAAGTACTTAGGGTTTATTCTAGACAGCAAGCTTACTTGGAAGCTCAGCATCGAAGAACGCACCAAGAAAACAACTATCGCTCTATACACCTGCAAAAGCTTGCTTGGTAAGGTATGGGGGCTGAAACTTTGCATTATGCACTGGATGTACACGGCCGTTGTCAGGCCAATTTTACTAAACTACCGGCGACAATGTGCCAAGAAGATCAATAAATTTTTACACTGACGGCTCAAAGATGGAAGGGGGTGTTAGAGCGGCAGTTCATTCTCCAGAACTCCTGTATAATTTATCCATCCGACTGCCGAACGAATGCAGTATCTTCCCGGCGGAAGTGCTAGCGATTCAAAAGGCAGCAGAGCTAGCCTCAACAACTTGCAGGAAGGGAAAAACGTTTATTTACTGGGACAGCTAAGCTGATTTAAAAGCGCTACAATCCGACACCATAAGATCGAAGACAGTGCTCAAATGTCTTTTGGCTCTTCAGATGCTAGCTACCTCAAGGAGAGTAGAGCTCCGATTGGTACCAGGCCACAGCGGCATACTTGGCAACGACATAGCGGACGGGCTTGCAAAATAGGATGCTGCTCTTGATAGCGCAATGGCAATAGCAATTCCAATACCGATGCAGGCAATAAGATCAGAAATGGACTGTAAGATGATGTCACTGGCCAATAATGATTGGAACAAGGCCATCAATTCCAGGATAACGAGGGAAGTCTGGAATTTTTACAATCCAAGGAAAACTAACATACTCCTAGGACTATCCAGAGGTAAGTCTGCGATGCTAGTCGCATTAGTTACTGGCCATTGGCTAATAGGGGAGCATGCCTATAGGCTAGGATTGATCACTTCCAGTGGCTGCAGAAACTGTCACCTGCCTAACATTAAAGAAACTCTGGAGCACCTCTTGTGTGAATGCCCAGCACTCGCAAGAACAACACAAAAATGTCTTGGTGCCTGCTTCTTCCGCAACATGAAGGCGGTCGCGGACCTCAGTATAAGGAGTCTTTTGGAATTCGCAAACGTGACGAAAACCTTCGAATTCAACAATGACCCAACGATATTAAGTAATCCCAATACGTAGTTCCTTTGCCCCGTTGTCAATTCGTGGCATCGCTATACTACTTTGCCTTAACCCCTAGTGGGGCATAGCGAGTCAACTACTCCTGCGCGCTATCGTACTCTGTTCTGGGCAATGGGGCGCAACTCCCCAAAAGACTTACCCAGTGCCTGACACTCCTTTGCCACAGATCGACGCCATGTGATTCGAGGACCCCCTCTTACTACTTTACCTTAACCCCTAGCGGGGCATAGCGCGTCAACTACTCCTGCGCGCCATCGTATTCTGTTCTGGGCAATGGGGCGCAACTCCCCAAAAGACTTACCCAGTGCCTGACATTCCTTTGCCACAGATCGACACCATGTGATTCAAGGCATGCAAAGCAATCCAGTTATCACTCTTCCGCAATGTGTGACCTATCCACTGCCATTTTCACCTGCGTATCAATTCGTCGATTGACAACTGACCCGTACGCCGACTAAGCTCTTCATTTGATATTGTTTCAGGCCAGAATATTCTTACAATTCGACGAAGACATGAGTTGACGAAAACTTGCAACTTTCTGGTAACTCCTACAGAAACTTTCCATGTACTGCTCCCATACAAAAGCACTGATAGCACCAGGGAGGAAACAGGCCCAGCATGGCCTTGATGCTGAAATAACTGCTCTGCCAGATTTTGGACAGCATGCCGTATGCGCGTTTAGCCTGGTTGATACGACGAGCGATGTCCTGCTCCGTACCACCATTTTCGGCAACAATGCTACCCAGGTAGACGAAGTTGTCCACCTTCTCCACAGGCTGCCCATTAATATTGATGGCAATAGGTGTCGGATTTCTTTTTCGCAACGGCGGGCTAAGAACCTTGGTCTTGTTGGTATTAATCTTTACCCCAACCTTGCTTGCCTCCATCTCGAGATCTAACGCCATTGCGGACAGATCCATGATTTTGTGGGAGAGTAGGCATATGTCGTCAGCGTAGTCAAGATGTTGTAGATAAGATGTCAAAGTCCATTGAATTCCTCTGTCGAGTCCGGATAGGGCTGCATGCAACACATCGCCGATCACAATGAGGAATAGGATCGGTGAGAGGATGGACCCCTGCCGAACTCCACTGCGAATCTCAAAGTCCCCCGACACCTTACCTTTATGCAGAACGCGACATTTCGCGCCGTCATGGGTTGCCTTAATAATAGCCACAAGCTTCTCAGGGATGCCTCTCCTGCGCAAGGCCACCCATATAGAATCCCGGTTCACACTATCGAAAGCCTTTTCGAATTCGATGAAAAGGATTTGAAGCGGAGAATCATACTAAGCCGATTGCTCGATGATGATTCGCAAGGTGTTAATGTGATCGACACAGGAGAATCCGGATCGAAAACCAGCCTGCTCTTCATTAATTGTGCTTTCTAAGTGGGCCTTTAGTCTTTCCAGGACTATTTTAGCTATTGTCTTGGCAACGGCAGGAAGCACACAAATGCCTCTCCAATTATTACAGTCTGTGAGGCTACCCTTCTTTGGAAGTTTGATGATCAAATCGGCAGTTACGCTTGGCACTACTTGATAAAGTTCGGCAGGAATACCGTCAAGTCCGGCGGCCTTCCTCATTTTAGTGCAATAATTGCAGTGACTATTTCCTCTTTAGTCGGGGCAGTGGACCGCATACGCATATTTTGATGGTTAGCTAAATTATCTATATGAGGGGGAACTTCACCACAGGTTGCGACGAAGTGTTCTTTCCACCGCCTCATTTGATCTTCTTCCAAGATAAGTAGCTTTCCATCACTATCTTTCACCGGATGTTGGCAGGAGTTACGACCACCTGTAAACTCCTTGATGACACCGTATACGGCGTTTAAGTTGTTACTTCTAGCGGCTTCTTCTGCTGACGCTAAAAGAGAATTCGCATAAACTCTTTTATCGCGTCGCACACTACGCTGAACTTCTCGAGCTTTCTGACGGTAAAGGAGTTGGATGCTGCTTCGATTGTCGTTTGATGCTGCAGCCAAACGAACTTTCAGCTACTTTCTTTCAACAATCCACTGCCATGAAGCGTCGGACATCCAGGGCTTATTCCGGCAATCCGTGTTTGTTCCAGGGATGGTATCTGCGCTATCAATGTACGTATTTATGGCATCCCTGTTTTCGTTTATTATGTCACTATCTGGGAGACTAGTTATCTCAGCTGCTTTTTGCGGAAGATGGTCATTATATTGTTGTAAGACAGCTGGATTTTTTAATGGAGCAGTGTTGAATTTGCGGCCTCTGGATCTTTCGTCGCTAGGGCGACGCACGGCTGCAATACGCAATCGAACTTTAGTGAACATAAGATAGTGGTCTCTTCCCATCCCAATATCGGCACCCTTCTTGTTTCGCACGTCCAGGAGGCAACTCTTGAATCTTTTACTAATGGTAAAGTGGTCGATCTGATTTTGTGCTCTGCGCCGATCAACTGAGGACCAACTGATTTTGTGGTGGTCCTTATGCTCGAACATAGTACCACCGATGAAGAGACTGTGAAAGTTGCAGAACTCTACAAATCTTTCACCGTTGTCATTACGGTCACCAAGACTGTGTCTCCCCATCACATGTCTGAGCCCATAGTTATCAGCGCCAACTTTCGCATTCAAATCTCCCATAACCATTATAATGTCACCATTAGGTGTTCTGCTCTGAACGGCGTTTAGTTCTTCGTAGAAGGAGTCTTTTGCCAAGACATTGTAGGGTTCAGTAGAGGCAAAACATTGTATTATTGAGATGTTCCTCAGTGTGGTCCGGAACCTGTCAGAGACCGGCTCCCAGAACAAGAAACAATTTCGCGCGGCTCTGGTTAAAAGGAACCCCAGACCTGATCACGACGACTACCGATAGCTTTACCGTAGTACAACATTACAGTGCTGCCCGTTGTTCCACCATCTCATCTCACTAACTCCTAAGATGTTTAATTTCTACGTCAGAAATTCACTCTCTAATTGAAGAAATCGTGCGTTCTGGGGACCTTCTGATCCATTGTCCAGGAGAGTACGCACATTGCAGAATCCAATCTTTGTCATTGTACGTTAGCCAAAAGTCGTAACCGTTGAATCAGTTCTTATCCGAGGCATAGATGACGTTTCGTTAGCGTATAAAGATTTCGGATAGTGCAAGTTGCTGGATACACATCCTGTCCTTTGATTGTCGGTTTTAACGACAGGCCCTCAAAGGGAAAGGCCGTGGTATTATTTTTACACCCCACACCACAGGGGGAAGATTTACCAACCAAATTATCGCACCGCCATTACTGGCGGCTTGGCGTTGGTTAGCAATGGCCAGTAACCACTGCCGTTCCAGGGGGCGCCCACACGGAGGACTATGGAAGAGGAATTTTCGCCCCCCAAGGGGTCTATGCGGGGCTATAAGGCCGCCACCTAATCTAACCTACATAGACACAAAATTTTATATTTAAATCCATTACAAGGAATAGTTATATATGTACCTATAGATAAAATTAAAGGTATACTAAAGAATGTAACCGGAAAGGTGTTGTAGGTATTTATTTGGAAGTTAATAATGGGGATTATAATATTGTTCAACAGATTATAATACAACTATTTTGACATGATGGAAATATACGATTTATTAAATGCACTAATATGATAATAGATAATAGATATGAAAACCGAGGAGGAACTTCATAAGCAAATCGCAATATACCATACCAAAGAATCAATGCATAGTGGGATAAATGAAACATATCATACACTGAAAGATAAATTGTATTTTACTAAATTTTATGAGCATATTCAATTAGTTATTAATAATTATAGAAAATGTCAGGAAATAAAATACGATAGAAACCCAATTAAGCCGAAATTAAATTTAACCGAAACACCGACTGAAAAAATGAGATTGTACATCTTGATATTTTTCATATAAAAAGGAAAGCATTCGTGACAATAATTGACAAACTTTTTGCCGTAGCGTATAATATAACAGATAGGATTTGGAGAAGCAAGAAAGCGATCTTAATAGAACCCTTTGCTAAATTTGGTAAATCTCAATTGTTAATTACAGATAATGAGTTAAATCTGAGCATATTAAAGAATACCTTTGTACAGTTAGTACTAGAAAACTATAATAATAGATATCATACCACTATTGGGACAACGCCGAAAAAGGCCAAGGGAGAAGTTTGAGCGAAACAATTACATGATTTAGTGCAAAATAATAAGACAAAACGTATTGAAAAGTTAAACGAAAGAAGAGAAGATTACACTGAAAAACGAGTGGACGGACCGATTAAAAGCTACAAACATGTTAGACGTAAAGAAGAGACCAGATATAAGATTAAAAAACTAAGAAATGTGCACTTAACCAGTATTAAACAACCAATTAAATTTACAGGTAATACTTTTACTAATATTAACAACAATGGCCACCGTACAGGCGACATTACATGTAACTCGAATTGATGAACAATTAGGATATTTGAAACTTAAAGTCAAGAGAGTGCTAATAGCCAACCAGACGAATACGATTCTGCATATAATTAATCTAAGCAAAATTCTAAAAACAATTTTTGAGATAAAGGTAAATTGAAAACATTTAGATTTTGATAACAAAGATATTTTTGAAAGAAAGATTAAAACTATAATTGCTAAAACGAAATC
The DNA here is from genome assembly GCA_964017055.1 of Chloromyia formosa. Lineage (NCBI taxonomy): Eukaryota > Metazoa > Arthropoda > Insecta > Diptera > Stratiomyidae > Chloromyia > Chloromyia formosa. The sequence continues at coordinate 48,979,404 of OZ024816.1, read as the reverse complement.
AATTATTCCAAAGTCCAATGGTAGAACAAGACGAGGACTACTAAATATTATAGGAACTGTACAAAATTTTTTATTTGGAACAATGGATAATAATGATAGAAAGGAAATTTTAGAGCATTTAGAAATAACTGAAGGAAGTAATCGTAACGCAATTACAGCAATAAATCAGCAAATTAAAATAAACCAGCACTTTAACGAACCAGCTGGAAACTTAAACAAGCTAGCCTTAGGCTAGCTTGCCGAAGGTATGATACCCTACACGCGTTGTGATTTATGGTGCATTTGCCACTTTGAAATTAGTAGTAAAACTTGTTCCGATTTCACTGTTCATTTAAGGACGTAATTTGGCAGTCAGTGCAATGAAATAATATGAAATTTGTTAAAGATATCTTCAGAAATAAAAAAGTTTTCCTAACAAAAACCAGCTTTTGGAACTGTTGTTCCTATGACAGCTATATGATAGAGTAGTCCAATTTCAACCAAATTCCGAAATATAGTATGACTGTATTTATTGATTATTGCAAGATTTGAAAAAGATAGCTGTAGAAATAAAAAAGTTTTTCTCACAAAGACTAATTTTTAGACCGGTCGTTCCTATGGCATCTATACGATGTAGTGGTCCGATTCCGTTGGTTCCGACATATTTACAGCGTGCAATAGAAAGAAGGCTTTGCACAAAATTTCAGCTCGATAGCTTTAAAACTGAGGGACTAGTTTACATAGAACCGGACAGACAGACGGACGGACGGACAAAGCTTAATCGACTCGTCTCATCGTACCGACCAACAATATATATAGTTTATATGGTCAGAGATGCTTCCTTCTGTGCGTTGCAAACTTCATGACAAAGTTAATACACCCTATCACATCCGTGAAGGGTATAAAAAAGTGATAACAGATGATAGAAAAATAAAAGATATTAGAGGCAATAAAAAATGTTAACGATGTGAATAGAAAAATCATACATCAGCAATTATATTTATACCAGATGTTAAAATTAAAATTTTTGGAAGATAAAATAAATCAAATACAAGATAATATTGTGTCCGCAAAATATAACTTATTACATCCTAGTATGTACAATATATTGACACCTGAAGAGATAGAAGCATATAAATTAGATTTTTACAGGCTAAAGTTGGCCAGAATAGCTATTTTAGACTATAAGAATGATTCCATTGTAATAGCAATAAAAATCCCTAAAGATTATATTTCAGTGGATGTTAATATGATAACACCATTACCGAATAAAGATTATTTTGAAATTAACAGCCAAAAAGAAATGATTGTAGAAATGGGAATTAATACCTACACTTATGAACCACAATCTATGCTAAACGAGTTACAAGTTAGTGAAAATCGTATTTTAACAAGAACTTGCACGTTAAGCTATAATAATGTTACACAAATTCAGATAATATAGTAGATGAAAAAACAGTAATCGTTCAAAATGCCATAAACCTCAAGTTAAATCATAATTGTGATGGCCGAGAAATTGTCTTAAACAGGAATCATCTTATAAATTTCTATAATTGCGAATTAAATATTTTGAATGCGGCGTTTTGCAATAACACAAAAAAACAATAGAACAAAAATATTTTTATCCTGAAAACAAAATAAATTATACATTTGAAAAAGCTTTAACCTTTTCCAATACATTTCAGAATCTAAAGCATGTAAAAGAATTGAAATTTCGTAAAGATGTATTATGGTATACTCAATATTCGATTATCATAATTGTAATAGCTATTGTATTACCAATAGTAATATGTGAACGAGAAAAACTTTTACTGTCAAGGAAATTCGGGAGAATTACCAGCTAAACCGATGAGGAGTAACATATCAATCGGATAATGTTAACATACAACCAACCCCAAAGTCATCGACCCAACATAAACTGGCTATCATTGAGAAATCACATGTCCAAAAGTCATCGATCGAAATATCATCACCGATTGCTAAACTCACCTACTACGGTATTTACGCCAACTTAGCAGATATCGACAATAAACTGCAAACCTAAAAAATGGTGAGTGGCTGTTACACACTGATTGATTTCGAATAAAGATCTGATTGCATATTCTGTTAATAATGCTGTGTATTATTTTAATAGTGTACACAACCATTATACGACCATGCTATGGCTGCGAAGCATGGACCCTAACTTAAGCCTCCGGAAACATGCTAGACACATTTGAACGTAAGGTTCAACGGAGAATTTTCGGGGCTATTTGCGATCGAGATGGATGCCACATCCGGTACAACCATGAGTTGTATGAGCTGAAGGATGAGCTGGAATTTTCGAAAATTGTCAAACTACAACGACTTCAATGGCCAGGGCATGTCCAAAGAATGGACAGTGATCGCATGCCAAAGAGAGTGATGAATGCAAAACGAGTTGACGGAGCGATACTGCCTAGACGACCGAGATCTCGTTGTGAGAGCTCAGTATATGTGGACGCCGAGCAGCTACTAGGCTTCCAAGATTGGAGGACGCGGTCAGGTGACCGAGATAATTGGAGAACAACAATCCAGGCGGCCAAGACCCGACGTCGGGCTGTCGCGCCACGATGATGATGATGATCAGGTATTTCGCAGAGAAGGTCGTGGGATATAAAGCCCGTCGAGCGCGAAATGAATGGTTCGACAAGAATGCAAAAATTCACTTGACGCGAAAAACGAGGCCTACAGACAATGGATTCAACGAGGAACCAGAACCAAAAGAGATAAATATGACGAGATCCGGCGAATATCGAATAGAATAATTAGACGTAAGAAACGTAAATACTTTGACGAGCAGTTGCTGAATATAAACGAAAACGTAGCAAACAGGAATACCAGACAAGCGTACAAACAAGTAAATGCAATTAAAAAAGGCTATCAACCCAGGACTAAGGATAAGGATGGAAACATCATCAGCGACACCGGTGGGATCAACAAACGATGGGCCTCTTATTTTGAAGAGCTTATCAGCATTCTATGTTACATCCCCACACAAGAAGCTCTCGACGATATTGTTGATCTAGGCCCACCCATGCAACCCCCGACAATAGAGGAAGTTGATCTCGCGTTGCGGTCACTAAAACGAAATAAAGCGCCGGGCGCTGACGAGATTCCAGCTGAACTGCTAGAATTCGGTGGAACGGGTCTGGTTGATGCCATACATCAATTACTCCTGCGAGTATGGGAGGACGAGGTGATCCCAGAAGATTGGCGCAGAAGCATCATCTGTCCAATTCACAAAAAGGGAGATAAACTGCGGTGTGAAAATTACAGGGTCATATCAATACTTTGTACGTCCTATAAAATTTTGACGAAAATTCTGGAAAATAGAATAAAACCGTACGCAGAACGAATCATTGGCGAATATAAAAGCGGTTTCCGACCTGGTCGCTCCACAACCAACCAGCTCTTTACGGTCAAACTGATACTCCAGAAGTGCTGGGAATACAACGTAAACGTATACCAAATCTTTGTCGACTTCAAGCAGGCATACGACAGTATCGATCGTGGAGTACTGTACAACATCATGCTACAATTTGGTATACCGGCAAAATTAGTGCGACTGACTAAGATGACGATGACCAACTCCATCTCACAAGTCAGAGTCCATAATAGACTTACTGATCTATTTGGAACACGCACTGGTCTGAAACTGGGCGATGGACTAGCACCGACGCTCTTCAACTTAGCACTGGAATACGTTATTCGGGCTATGAATATGGACAACAGTAAGACGCTACTCATCAAGTCGACACAATTAGCAGCGTACGCCGACGACATCAACGTCATGGCCGACGCAGAAGAACTTCTGTATACGCTCGATACCGCTGCAAAACAAGTTGGACTACGTATCAACGAGGGTAAAACTAAAATAATGATGCAATCGACGACAAGGACACCTGCACAATCGAGCATCAATGTGGGGGACCTCAACATCGAGTCCGTGAACGACTTCATATATCTGGGCTGCAACTTGTCAAGGGACGCCAACGAAACTGACGAAATCAAGCGACGGATACAGTTAGCTAATAAGACTTTTTTCTCGGTTCTCCCCATAATGAAATCGAAGCATGTGCACAGAAACACGAAGCTCCGCGCATACAAAACCATTATACCACCAGTGCTATGCTATGGCTGCGAAGCATGAACCTTAACTCAAGCCTCCGGAAACATGCTAGACACATTTGAGTGTAAGATTCTGTGGCGAATTTTCGAGGTTGTTTGCGACCGAGACGGATGGCAAATCTAGTACAACCATGAGTTGTGTGGATTGTACGATGAGCTGCAAGTTTCGAAAATCGTCAAACTACAACGACTTCAATGAGCGGGGCATGTACAACGAATGGACGATAATCGCATGCCAAAGAGAGTAATGAATGCAGAACGAGTCGACGGAGCGAGACTGCGAGGACGACCGAGATCTCGTTGGGAGAGCTCGGTTTATGTGGACGCCGCGCAACTACTGGGCTTCCAAGATTGGAGGACGCGGTCACGTGACCGAGATAATTGGAGGACAACGATCCAGGCAGCCAAGGCCCTATGCCGCGACACGATGATGATGATGAAAGAACTTGAAATGCCTCGCCTCATAACCCCCAGTTACATGATACCCATCTTGCCTACATATCACTTCATTGCCAATGTCCTTTAGTCCTAAGCAAAGGACTCAGAATGCCATAGACAGTAGTCTAGTGCATTCGCCTCATGACAGTCGGCCACTAACATCCAGCCACCATCGCCTAGCCAAAATTATTCAACCATTATAGCAATTATCACGCACAATAATCTTACACAGAATGCTTATCACACATTCAACTGTATATATACAATAGTTTCATCCCCCTTCCCTCCACAATACCCCCCAAACACACTACACCAATTACATACTCCAAACACACCCCCACTACTCCATCCTACATAAAAGTCCAAGTCCAACAATAAACATTTTCATGTTAAAACAGATAGGTGCAGACTTTTGCAGTGGGATCTAAGATTATTTATTGTTACGACCTGGCAGCACCGGCAGCCGGCGACAGTGACGAAGATCAACATGATCATCGGAGTGCAAGTTGTACACATGAACTTCATGTGTACAACGGGCGGCAGGCGGACACACGACAACTACGTGGCGGGCAACTTACGAAAGTATCAAAGTGTATCTGAGTGATCTGTACGGGCGTATGTATGTTGGCGACGGGTGATATAGGCGAGACGGGTGATTAATGGCGTAATAAACTCATTGTTATCAGAAATTGGTGTTTCATTGATTAATTGATCTTGGTTTTTCTCGTAACATTATACATACTACTACTCAATTGTTCTAACCCCTTGTGGGGCATAGCGCGTCAACTGTTCCATGTGGCCCAGTTGATTTCGGTTTCACTAAAGTAATAATAGGGAATATTTTTTTTTGCGGCTCTTTTGTACGACTCTTTGTGATTGACTCACTAAAGTGAGTGAGTCGTAGAGAGACAACTCATCAGTACTCCTCTGAAACTTCATGACAATGATTTTCCTTGTAAAAAGAATTAAATCTCTGAATATTTATGAAATTGTGAGTGTCGGTTATGTTATGATTTTTTTAATTAATCTACGCCGACTAAATGTAAATCGGATATAAAAACAAAAACATAAAACTACATTTAAACATTTACAATATTATTTTAAATATGTTTTTTTTTTACGTTTTATTAAATCCTTACCTACAATGGATTCGTCGTCAAACAGATAACTACTGTTCGAGGAATCCGATGTCAGTCTAGTTACAGGAAGATGGACTTCCTCAGAAATACTCCTGAAAGTATAAATTTAAATAAAAATTAAAACTATTTGCTCAATCTCATTTAACTGACTGAATAGAGCTTGATGCTCGCAGTGGCTTATGCATTCTGACTATCTTCTCGTTATTTAGCCTCCTAGAAGACATGCGTGTTAAAAACTGTCGAAATCCCGACATGGAATTAAGCTCGTTCTCCCCTACTCTACAATAAAAAAACAAAGGGTCCTTTTTAGTGCAAATTAAATTGAATGCTAATGCGGAGTCTATACTCACTTATGTCTGGTATCGTACAGCGAAGTAGGTGATGAGACTATCCTTGACACCGATGACTTGTCACCTGAATGTGGCTGTGATTGCAATGAATTAACCCGAAGTACACCCTTACGACGCATCCCATCCACGCCAGCTGTCAATTCCAGTGAATGACACTTGCGATTTCGTTTACTTCCCCGACGTAAGATAATCAGGTCATCCTTTTGAAATTCGTCAATTGGTAAGGGAATATCGTATGTTAAGTGTCGGGAGCCGTAAATGCTCTGCCGTCGCTTTGAAGAAATAGAGGCGTTGCGGCGGAGTGACTGTGTCTGTCATATAAGATAAGAAGACAAGCTATCAGTAAACGAAGAGCATTTAATTTTATGGATAAAACTGGAAATTGAAAAATGAGTCAAGTTTTTCAATTATATTTGATAATCACCCAATAGGGCTCAGTATTACAATGCAAATGATGAAATTCTTCGATTCAAATCATGCCTAATTGCATTGTACATCCGGGGCGATGTACCGTATTAAATTCGAAATAGTTAAAGGAAAGATCGATCCTTTAACTATTTCTAATTCAGAATTCAATTACACCTGATAAAAAAAAAACAATATTGGACGCCCAACGCACTGTCGCGCTCGGTGGCCGTGGTCGTTCGGTCACCGCTCTACGATACTAATCTAGAGCTCGGAGTTTAAAATCTCGGCGCGACCAAAAACTGACTGCGGGTACTAATAGAACTCTCACAGTGCTTCGAGCTTGTCAGTATAAATACGGCGCGGATAGGACATGCATGCTAGCAACTGCACTTCCGAAAAGTAAATATGCTATAGAAACGTCAACAAGGCATAGAAATGCTAGAAATATTGACGCGCTCATGCCCCTGGAGGGGTCAAGGCAATTAACAACGCACTGAGCTAGATGGATAAAATTACACATTACCTCACCCCCACGTTAAGAGCCATTTGTAACGATGACGATATTTGATGAACCCAGAGGCTAAGAGGAATGGTCATGAAGACCGCGTGGAACACCTAAGTGTAGAAACCTCCTCAGAGAGAGAGAGAGAGAGAGAGAGAGGATAACGATCTCGGCTATCGGTAGTAAAGGTTCGCGTTACAGAAAATCCGCGTATCCCCCTATTGGGGGAAATCCCTCACCCTAAAATAATCGAAAAAAAATAACCACGGATGCCCCTAATGGCATTTCGAAATACCACGCCTTCCCTCTCAACCCAGCCAGTTAGGCTAAATGCGCCGCCTAACCCAAGGAGGGAGCGAGTGGACGGTACTACAAGTGCCACTCTTACTAAATTCCTGATTGAGGCTCTCTAAAAATTAATATCTTTTTTTGGAGCCTCGAAATTTTAAGCCTGGGCGACATTGTACCTTCTGGGCTGTAGAACCGAAAGGATAAACGTTCTAATACACGAGACGCGTTCGCGTAATGTTTACCTTTTGAGCGTGAACGCGACGAAATGTCAGAAACGAGTATCCAAACGAATTTTACCGACGCAGAAATAATGCACACGTCGTTGTGATTACAGGAGGTACGTTTGGGATTTGACAGCATATGTGGGAGTACTGAAAGAATCTTTTTTTATGTGTTTGTTGTTGGGTTCATCGACTCTTCAGCGGCGGATGAATACCCGTCGAGATCCGTCGTCAGCCAACAAGTTACGCGTTGTCGTCAAACCGTTTGCTGTTTGCGCGGGACGGGTATCGTAGATTTGACGCGCCCGACAAGTTTACGCGTCACGTGTATTAGAACCTTAAAGCGGAGAATAAAAATGAAAAACTAGACTACAATTTGGTATACCAGCAAAGCCAGTAAGATTAACAAAGATGACGATGACCTACTCCGTCTCACAGGTCAGGATCCAGAACAGGACGATAGACTGGGGCCGACGCTCTTCAACCACTTCAATACGCCATTCGGGTAATGAATACGGACACCAGCTGAACGCTACTCATCAAGTCGACAAAATTGATAGCGTATGCAAACGACATCATCATGTCCCAAAAATTGACCGACGCAGACGAACTTCTGCATACACTTGACATCGCTGGAAAAGAAGTTGGACTATGCATGAACGAGGACAAAACAAAAATAATAATGCAATCAAGAACCAGGACGCCGGCACAGTCGAACATTAACGTAGGGAACCTCAGCATCGAATTCGTAGACGACTTCGGATACATGGCTAGCAGCCTGTGAAAGGACGCCAACGAAACTGACGAAATCAAGCGACGGATACAGCTACCAAATAAAAATTTCTTCTCAGAACCATCATACGACCAGTGTCATGCTATGGCTGCGAAACCTGGACCCTAACCCAATTTTCCGAAAACATGATAAACACATTCGAACGGAAAGTCCTGCGGCAAATTTTCGGAGCACTTTACGACAGATATAGATGGCGCATCCAGTACAACCAAGAGTTGTGTGAGCTGTGCGATGAGCTGGAAGTTTCGAAAATCATCAAACTACAACGTCTTCAATGGGCAAGGCATGTACAACGAATAAATGATGTTCGCATGCCTAAAAAAAAATGCCCAGGGAAAATTCACCGATTCCGTGTGCCATTATGACGGTTTTCTCGATGTAAATAAAATACTTTTTCTGCGGACAAATCTTTACACCAATATGTGAATTTCAAAATATACCGAATGGATTAAATATTATCTACAATATAAAAATAATGGAAACAAATTATCTATACGGTGAATATGTGATTTTTATTCAAAATTCAACTACCAATGCTACAGCTGGATTTGAACTCCCAAATGGAAGGACGAATGCATCTGACTGACGCACGAACACACTTAGGTTCCGACTAACTGATACGCAGATACGTGTTTGGGGAGAGGGATAGTATTCCAGTATTTACGGGTCAATTAGAGCCGGATTCGGAAAAGAATATAGACATTTTTTTTATTTCGGCTTGTGTTTTTAGGGCGCTGAATCAACTTCGCCTCCTCGAAAAGTTGATGCATTCTAAGAAAACTGCGCATCGCTCTTTTTTCGTTTTTTTTTTGCTTATACTTCGGAACTATCTACTATTCGACAAACAGTCATATTACAGAAATAAACTATAGTACTCGAACATTTCCTAAAAAAAGTTCCTGAAAGGTTTTTTCGTCCATCGAATGGCTTACGCGCTAAACACTGAAGTTAGATGAAAATTTTAAAACTAATAAAAAAAAATTTTACTGCATAATTCGAGGACTTAAATCAAGGAATTTTTAAATCAAAAACAAACGCTATTCAAAACCAAACAATTAGACCCATTTACAGGTATTGGATGCTTCTAGATTTGATGATTATTATAAAAGCTGCATTTATTTGTTCAATGAAAATTCGATTTTGGAACGATTAAAATTTCGCAACCAGGGAACTGGCATTATATAAGAAAATGTTGTATTTATATTACACGTACTACTCTGTCGACATTAGCATTAGCTACACTTTTATATTCGTGGTAGATGGGGTATTTTTATTTTAGCGTGTAGTGTGGCTAAAGGGACAACACATTTGCGACACTTGTGTTGACTATGTACTTAACAAGTAAAAATCAACTGCATTTGTAATTTTTTGTGGATACCCCGATTCAGACAAAAATACTTAAAATTTAGAGCACTTGAGAAGATTCAGCAAAAAAATATCAATCGAAGTAATTTGGAGCGAAACAGCAGTGCCGACAGTAACTCAGGAAAAATAAAAGTCGGCTAATTTCTATGTTTATGTCAAAACTAAATGAGGCCTTCTATGCACTGGGCCCCGGTTCGATTCCAACTGAATGCAGTAGTCCTCGGAAAAAGGGATTAACGTGTCGGGTTATGAGCCCACTCAGCTGTTAAATGAGTTCCCATTTGGGGTAAATAAAATGCTGCCCAAAAAACCCTTTTTTGATTTTTTTTTTTTGTAAATGAGGCCAGTATTGCTTGAAAACAAGCATAGGAAATGCAGATAGGCTTATGGTAGTTACAGCCAATAGTCTGGCAACTCGGTATGACAGAGTGACAATTGTTGGAGAGGATATAGACCCTCTGGTCATCACGGTAAGACATGCATTTGCATGCCTTCGAACGTGTACTTTTTGAAGCCAGGGAAAGCGAAAATCTCTTCAAGATTGTACCATCTACCAAGTTCAGTTGACGAAATTCTTGCTAAAACATACTGTTTTTATACGCCATGAGTGGTTGTGATACAACGTCAGCTCTTTACAATCAGGGCAAGCTTAAGTTTGTAAAGACATTGAAGAGGAACCCTGATCTACAATAGAACCTATAATCAAAGTGTTTGCAGACCATGCAGCAAATATAGAGGAGATAGTCAGTGCAGGTCAACAATTTCTCCTTTCTTTATACGGATTAGTGAAACCATGCACATCATTGAATAAGTCGAAATTCAAGCTGTACATCACCTGATATTATGCTTATGCTGCACTACCACCTACTGAATCAGCAGACTGTTAGCATTCTCTTAGAGTTTACTATCAAATTGAGCACTGGCTGGGTACAGAAAAAAAACAGAAATGTTTGGGTGGAAAAGGACGAAAACAGGCTGATGCCAATCACCACATTAGATGATTGAAAACCTATCAAACTCCTTCAGGGAATTTTCTGCAAATGCAAGAACGACTGTAAAGGTAATTGCGACTGTAGAACGGCTGGAATGCACTGCTCAAAATTATGCCAAACTTGCAAAAGAACCTGCGAAAACACCCAACAGTATTACGCCGACGAAGAGGTCTTTGACGATGAAGCACCGATTCAAAATGAGCAGCCTGTAGTATCTATATAACATTTCACATCCTGCGAGAAAGAGAAGCAGCCCAGATTTTCAACTGCTAGATTCCTTCGTCAACACTGAATTTGCCATTACTATCACAATAAATCTCAGCATGCATATGATATTTTTATGAGTCCTAACAACTTGAATTAAATTTGTAATTTTCTTTTGAAATATATTTGATTTTATATTTTGTCTCTTTCTGATATGACCTAAAGAGTTGAGTTTCGTTTTTTAAATATTTATTGGGAAAGGAGTTGGTTTTTTAAAATTAGATATATGGACTCGTTTAGAAAGTCCACTCAGTAGATTTATAAAAAAAAAACTACGTCAATGCACTCTAGCATCTAATCCGTTCAATCTGGTGAAAACTCTGGAATTTTGTACTTTCGTTTTAAGCGACAATGTCGTAAAAAATTGGGCAGTATCCGAGTAATAAGCAGAAAACCCATGTTCTTAGTCAATATTTAATTTTTTTCTCAGATTTCAACGCCTTGTAGTGGCTAAACCGTTCGTCTGACGATAAACCCAATAGGTGCTATATATTGGAAATTCAATACAGTTTATTTTTGTAGTACGACATTTTGACGAAAAGTCAATAGCTTCGAGGTTATAGACAAAAAAACGAAAAAAAGAGCAATTTTCGCGCAGTTCTCAGATCGCATCAACTTTTCGAAGTGGCAAAGTTAAAATTCGGATTTAGCACCCAAAAAAAAAACATAAACAGAAATTAAGAAAAACACTTATTATATATTTATTCCGAATCCCCCGTCAAACCCCAAAAATACTGGACTATAGAGCTAATATGATATAAATATGTACACCACGTGTAGTATTAGTAACACCGGTTGAGTTTCTTCGATTCTGGTTGATATTTTTGATAACCATATTGACACACCACTCATTAAATAAATACACTAAGTAAAGGTATTATATTTTAAACACCAATCATGCGGCGCATTCCAGAAGTAGTTCACCGAACGGATAGTGCATTATCCAGCAACTCATGTTAAAAAGAGCCGAATATTTTTTGCTGTGTGTCATACGAGTTTTTTCTAGGACGTAAAAAGGCTGGCACCTACTTTGTATACGCCTTGTGCAATTATTTATTTAGGGTATAAAAAAGAAACACAATAACTGAACAAACGTCTGTTCAATTCGACTCCATCAGTTTCCTTGATTAATATACATATACTCACTGAAGACATAATCTCCCTTTCGTTGTTTGACATCCGTTGTAAACCTAACTTGGCAATATTCTTAAACAGCTTCCATCGTTCTCTCGCTGTTTTTCCACTACTAAAAATAAACACATTCGCAAATAAATAATTACAAAATGAAACACATTCTTTTGGGTCAAGAACTTTTCCCCTTTTTTTCGCCTTTCATTCATCCTATAATCGTTCGTCCCAAGCAAATTACCTGATTTGCTCCGTGGAGCTACCACTTGACATTATTGCATTCCACTCCATTATAACTTGCGGATGCTTGCGCTCTATCTCACTAAAGGTTCCTGCAGCTTCCACTATAGAGTCCTTCATAGCTATAATCTAAAGTTAATAGAGATTTTCAAATTAATGTTACTTTCCTCTTCAGAAAGAACAGAGAGTCTTCAGAGAAACTAACTTTAACTTGGCAAGTATGTACTTCCTGTTTTGTACTTACTTAATTTTCAAAAGAACACACTCTGCTCGTTTCGATTATAGGTACAAGTTATGGTAAAGATTTTCTTCTATGGGTTATGGCCCTCATATATGTTTGTACGGATACTTACATAGTCGGCATTATAAACGGATTGTAATCGCAGTGTTACCATGATAACAGATCTGCCAGCTCTTGAAAGCATCCTTTTGATGCTATTGTCGTAAACGTGCTTTGCAACTTCATTGTCCAACGATGAAAGTGGATCGTCCTGTTCGAAATTGAATCGCTTTATTGACAAGTAAGACAAAGAACAACAATTTGCAAGATGATAGACCATTCATATTTTGACAAAAAAAAAAACCTGAGCAAAATAGCAGCTCTCAGTGGCAATAAAACCAAAGTTTTTGAATTAACAATTAAGAGAAAATACCAATTGCCAGAAATGTAAAAAAAAAAGTTTAAAGTGATTCATGGCATTTTTCATTGCATTCCGTTCTTTTTCATTCCATTATTTGGCACTTTTACATTTAATGATCAGATCGCAGTGGCAATTGCAAGGCATTTTTATTTTGGAATATTCCTATTTGACCGGGCAAGGCATAGTAGTTCGCGTCTTTAACCAAAAGTGGTTTTAAAATTGAGATGATTTCGCACTCCCCTTGCTTGGGTGCCGCGGTTTAATGGTTATAAAGCCCTAGAACGCTCACTCTATACGCTAAAGCGGTAAAGCCACTATCATCCAAGACAAGTACAACGATGCGTCGCCCGATGAAATAGGAATATAATATATAGGTATATTGAAAAAAGGTACATAATATTATTATGTTCCCTTATTTTTTTTTATTTGATACTTCTTCACTTGAATAAATCTAGTAAATAGTATTCCTGGAACTCATACTCGAACAGGACATCTCATTCCCATTATCGGTACGATAATGAGAAAGAAATTAATTTCAACATTTTTGTATTCACCCCGGCAATCCCGTAAAAATTAGTGACATTGCATATTATTACATTATATAATCATCATCGTGGCACTATAGCCCGACGTCGGGCCTTGTCCGTCTGTATCATTGTCCTCCAAGTATCTAGGTGAAGTGACCGCGTCCACCAATTTTGGAAACCCAGCAGTTATTCGGCGTTAGCAACTACTGAGTTTTTTCAACGAACTCTCAGTCTTCCTCGCAGCCTTGCTTGACTGATGCGTCCTTTCAATATTTTTTTAGGCATGCGGGCATCGTCTATTAGTTGTACATGCAGATTATATTATATGCTTTATTTAAATAAATCCTAGTTTCGATGGCTTATATTTTGGTTGTGCATCCACAATATCGTCAAAACCGGACTTATCAAATGAGCCGTTCAAAAGCCATTATGATTACTATTTTTATACCGTAGACCTTATAAAGGTATATGGTATATGGTTTTGATCACGACAAAAATATATAACACCTTAAAGGCAGCTGGCAAGATAGGGTCACCTCCACAGTCGATTTGGCCATGTCTATTGACATTACAATGAAACTAGCAGCTTGTAATTTTGATCAAATGCTTACAGCACTCATATAGTCTAATTGGTCGATATTGAACATGAGTATGATCCGACCACTGGAACACTTACCCACCCTACAATGTAAAACAATTAAAATGAAACCGGAATATAGAGGGCTACGCCCGCAATCCGAGGGTTTTGTAGCAAGCACTTATATTTGTACGCAAGTATCGGCTCCTTGCTTCTCTTGGTACCACTTAGATGGATAAAAAAAAACATAATAAAAATGTCTGACCCATCATATAGTATCTTACATGCCCATTCATATTAGGCGATTGTAATGAAACTTAGAACATATTGATGTTGGTTATCCTTGGCCATCTGTACTTTTTATCTCGGACGTGTTTAAGGGATGTAAGGGTGCGCTAACAGTAACTATGGAAATAAACTATTATTAACCTATTTTGAGGAGATATACAAATTCCATTATTTCCCGTTTTATATGCTATTCGGAACCCACCTTCCTGAAAGTTTTCATTTTTCTAAGTGTAACGGTCTCGAAATGCAAGGGGGGACAAATTACGATCTAATATTTTCTCCTCCCTCACTGTTCCCCTTTCTACAAATTTAAAGTAAATGCCAAAAATAAAATGTACTCAACATTACCTTTCTCACAACACCCGACTTGCCTATACCAGTCGATAAACAAAATTTGACCTTAATTTCGCCCCACCCCCTCCCCCGCTCGTTATAGTTGGCCAATTACAACACATCACCCCCTACCAATCTTTACCTTTTCATAAATGTAATTAACCATAATATGTAACAATAACTGCAATTCGCACTACGAAAAACAACATGCAAGTAGTACTCGCACCTTCGAAGCCGGTAGGTGTATTTTTTGTATGAATAGTGTAAAAATGCCTAACTTTAAGTGAATGTACTATTATTAAATATTACACGATTGTAATGAAACTTAGAGACGTTATTGCCTATGGTGTTGGTTATCATTGGCCATCACTATTTTTGGTCTCGGGTGTGCCTAAAGGGTGCAGGGGTGTGCTAACTGCAACAATAGAAATGTACTATTATTAACCTTTTTTGATGCGATTTTGAAATTCTATTATTTTTAGTTTTTTATGTTAGTGAAATGCCGCTTTTCTGTAAATTTTCATATTTCTAAGTGTAACGGTCTCGAAATGCAAGGGGGGGGGGGGCAAACTCGGACCACATATTTTCCCCTCTCCCTCTTTTCCCGTTTCTTCAAATTTGAAAAAAATTCCAGAAATGGAATGTACTCGACGGTACCTTTCTTACGATACCCCACTTGCCTATACCAGACGAAAAAAAAATTTCGACCTTCATTTCCCCTCTATGGGGACCCCCCCTTAAAGTTGACCTATTACGACGCATCACTTTCTCCAGAGAATTATAGTACTTCCGCATATTTTCACCAAATTTCATGCATGTAGCTTCAGCGGTTCGTGAGATATTTCATGGACAGACAGACAGACAGACAGACAGACAGACAGACAGACAGACAGACGGACGCATGACCGATTTCATAAGGGTTTTGTTTTACTACAAAACCCTAAAAAAGAAAAATAAAAAATAAAAAATTCACGTTTAACAATTTTTTATATTTAGTACATTAAAACTGCGGTATATGCTTATTTCACCGGATGACGCATCGTGGTTCGCGCCATGTCTAATAGTGTGTTTACCGCTATAGGATATAGAGTGAGCGCAGCGAGCGTTCTAGGGCGCTATACTGAGGGTTGCAAGGCCTTAAGCCCACGCAAGGGGAGTGAAAAATCCACTTATTGGTCAAAGACGCGAATCACTATGCTTCGCCCGGTCAAGTAGGAATGTTCCAAAACTTTCTAGATGATGAAGCTCATATTATGGAAACAACATATATGTTTTAAATGTGTAGCTTCAGTGTAATTTGTCTAACCCAAATGTAGGTTGTTTAGTCACTAGGTCTAGGGTTCAGTTCCGTTCTGAATATTAGCCATGCTCGTTGGCAACGTATGACGGACGAAGAACGTCACGATTACATAGGAAGTCTTGTCGATTTCGGCGATTCTGGCGATTTCCTCGGTAATTCGGACGAGGAATTGATTCCCGAAAAACGCCTGGTTCTATGCAAACTAGTCTCTCAATTTTCAAGCTACCCAGCTGAAATTTTGCAAGAAGTATATAGGTATATATGCACGCAGTATATATATATATATATATACACGCAGTATATATATATGCAGCAGTATATTTATATGCGCGCAGTATATATGTCGGAACCAACGGAATCGGATTAGTACGTCATATAGCTACCATAGGAACGACCGGTCCAAAAGTCAGTCTTTGTGAGAAAAACTTTTTTATTTCTAAAGCTATCATTTTGAAATTTCATTTTATTCAATAATTTTTGCCGCTAAATCATATCCTCGAATTATGTTGAAATTGGACTACTCTATCGTATAACTGTCATAGGAACGACCGTTCCAAAAACAAGTTTTTGTTAGAAAAACCTTTTTCGTTCTAAACATATCTTTACGAAATTTCACACCATTCAATTATATTTTCCACCAAACCACATTCCAAAATTTGGTTGAAATCGGCGTACTATTTCATATGCGTCTCATAGGAACAGTGAAATTCGAACAAATTTTACTACTAATTTCACAGTGGTAAATGCACCGCAGATCAAAATGAGGCTATGACAACAGGTATTGAGAGTATGATAACAAGTATAAAACCCTTCACGCTTCCCGTGAACGGTTTCATGCCTGTTTATACTCTAGATGAAATCTGAGAGTATTATAAGTTTGCCACAAAGTTTGTAACGCTAAGAAATAAGGCTCGCAGAAAAAAATGAATGATACAGAAGTTCATATTATCACTCGAATATCTCAAAACCGGATGTCCGTCTGTCCGTCCGTCCGTCCGTGACCTCTCTAGCTCGAGAACGCGTTGAGCTATGAAGTTCAAATTTTGCACACGTTATTTTTGACAAAAAATGAAGGCTAAGTTCGTGAACGGGCTAAATCGCTCCACCCCTTCTACCCCCTCCCATACAAAATGACACATTTTTGAAAATTTACAATAATCAGATTTTCTCAGAAACTATAAAACATATTGCTTTGAAATTTGTAATATATCACTTTTATGATAATTGTAACCTATGTTATAAAACTTATTGTAATCCTCACCCTCCTTCTACCCCCTCCCATACAAACTGCACTATTTCATGAAATACGTTAAGCCAATTTACTCAGTACGTATACAATTTATCGGGCTGAAATTTTGTACTTAACACTTAATTAACAATATCAGTTAGATTCAAAAAAATTAATCGATTACCCTTACTCCGTCTACCCCCTCCCATACAAAATGACACATTTTTGATAATTTACAATAATCAGATTTTCTCAGAAACTATAAAACATCTTGCTTTGAAATTTTGAATATATCACTTTTATGATAATTGTAACCTACATTATAAAATTTATTGTAATCCTCACCCTCCTTCTACCCCCTCCCATACAAACTGCACTATTTCATGAAATACGTTAAGCCAATTTACTCAGTACGTATACAATTTATCGGGCTGAAATTTTGTACTTAACACTTAATTAACAATATCAGTTAGATTCAAAAAAAAATAGTCGATTACCCTTACTCCGTCTACCCCCTCCTATACAATAAGACACATTTTACCAACGTTGCTCTCTAGCTTGATATCGCTTTGAGCTAATACAAAATGTTGTCTTTTGACAATAAGCTGATTTTCTCGAAAAGTGTTACAGCTATTAGTCTGAAATTTGGAATGTATATATACTCTAGATGAAATCTGAGAGGTGATGGGATCAACAAAGTCTTAACGATGCATCCGAGATTGCAACCAAAATTATTTATTGGCTTTAACCAGGTTCAAATTCATCTAGAGTATTGCATGATTGGGGTTTACCCCAATCGTAGTTCTTTTATGTTTATACTCTAGATGAAATCTGAGAGTATTATAAGTTTGCCACAAAGTTTGTAACGCTAAGAAATAAGGCTCGCAGAAAAAAATGAATGATACAGAAGTTCATATTATCACTCGAATATCTCAAAACCGGATGTCCGTCTGTCCGTCCGTCCGTCCGTGACCTCTCTAGCTCGAGAACGCGTTGAGCTATGAAGTTCAAATTTTTCACCCGTTATTTTTGACAAAAAATGAAGGCTAAGTTCGTGAACGGGCTAAATCGCTCCACCCCTTCTACCCCCTCCCATACAAAATGACACATTTTTGAAAATTTACAATAATCAGATTTTCTCAGAAACTATAAAACATATTGCTTTGAAATTTTTAATATATCACTTTTATGATAATTGTAACCTATGTTATAAAACTTATTGTAATCCTCACCCTCCTTCTACTCCCTCCCATACAAACTGCACTATTTCATGAAATACGTTAAGCCAATTTACTCAGTACGTATACAATTTATCGGGCTGAAATTTTGTACTTAACACTTAATTAACAATATCAATTAGATTAATCGATTACCCTTACTCCGTCTACCCCCTCCCATACAAAATGACACATTTTTGATAATTTACAATAATCAGATTTTCTCAGAAACTATAAAACATCTTGCTTTGAAATTTTGAATATATCACTTTTATGATAATTGTAACCTACATTATAAAATTTATTGTAATCCTCACCCTCCTTCTACCCCCTCCCATACAAACTGCACTATTTCATGAAATACGTTAAGCCAATTTACTCATTACCTATACAATTTATCGGGCTGAAATTTTGTACTTAACACTTAAAAACGCACAAACTATATCGTTAAGGCCGATACCGAAATCTGTCAGTTAAATTTATTTTGAATTAAATAACTACAAAACTCACTACAGCAGTGCTGACCTTCCTCAATGGCGGGAAAATTAGGATGACCAAATTCGGTCGATATTCACTTACGCGGGCAATAAATTATCGAATTTATTACCGCCCATCGGAATAGTGCTGATGCCGGTGCATTATTTCTTAGCGTTGCAAACTTTGTGAGAAACCTATAATGCTGTCAGATTTCATCTCTTGTGTTTATACTCTAGATGAAATCTGAGAGGTGATGGGATCAACAAAGTCTTAAAGATGCATCCGAGATTGCAACCAAAATTATTTATTGGCTTTAACCAGGTTCAAATTCATCTAGAGTATTGCATGATTGGGGTTTACCCCAATCGTAGTTCTTTTATGTTTTTATTCCAAATTCGCTTGATTTGCCTCTTCTCAACACCAAATTCTACGAAATTTCCATACAAAGTCTATGTGAGTACCCGGGCACTCCCATATGTAACGACGTGGTATTGAGATGGTATGTATGCGAGTGTTAAACTGCCAGTTAACTAGCGCATGCAACGCTCAAAATATGATATAGCAGTCCACAGCGCAGCTAATGCAGTAGAAAGTCAGCTGATTTTCTTGGCGGAAATATGCCACCTGTTCAATTCTATTCTACGTCACCTCTCAGCATTATTTTGCGACTGAGTTGGATTCAGATCCGTTTCCTTCGATTGAATATCCAGAACTCTCTTCCTTGTGACCAGTTTAATTGTCTCATTTGAATGTACAAAGGTAAACAGTTCTAGCTGTCATAATCTCACAGCCCGAATCAGCTGTTTGGAATTATTGTCCGATAAATTCTTAACCGGAAGATAAGTGCCGTTTATCTGCAGGATAATTAATAAATAACTAGACATTGAGAAAACGGCCCTATATGTAGTACAGTTAAAACATTGCACACCCTGCTGCAACTTGTGCACTAGACAAGAGTTGAACAGCTGTAAACGGTACAGTACGTTTGTGGCTATTACGCTAGAACGTTTCCAAAAGAATTATTTGTGCTTTAGAAGTAAAGTTGTGATTCTGAATCTTGTGCATTTTCGAAAATGGAAAATTTTAAATTTCGTTTTGAAAGGTAGGCTTTCATTTTTTCCCTATACTATATAAACAATTGAAACAACTTATATTTGGAAGATAACAGTTTAATGCATCGTGAAAAAATACACTATGAGTTTTTTTTATTGATGTTTGATATACCATATGTTATGGCGTTGACCTTCATGGTGTACTACGACTATATGTAGTATATTAGGCAGATAAGTATCTATCATTGTAGTCCGGATGGCGCAACTCAGCTGTTAAATGAGTACCCATTATGGGGTAAATAACTCTGTTGGGCGTGTTGCTGATCACATACCTCTGCACAAAAACCGTCACGATCTAGAAAATGAGATTATGCTAACTCATCTCGAGGCCGTAGTTCAAATTGGACTGTTGCACCAGTTATTTATTTATTTAAGTAACTATCATTAAATACTTTTATTTTAGTGGATTCTCCCTCGATCAAGCGCTTGCTATATTGGATGACGACCAAAATATCGCACAAAATGTAGATACAATCACTATTTTTCCACTGGATAACGCTAACAACGAAATTACCGATGAAGATTCTGGAGACGAGGATGTGGTAATAATTGATCATCTTCCTGGTTCACAATTACGGGCACTTGCTGAAATTAATCTTCAGAAGAAAGACGATAGTGACTGGTCGTTAGACGAAGATGTTCCTCTGAGCTCTTTGAAACCATTATAACAAAAGAAAACTAAAAAAAAAATACCCCAAAAAAAGTAAAAAATACCAATGGGCGAAAGAGGATCTGACAACACTTTCTTCGAAATTCCGCACCTCTTTTGAAGTCGAAAATTCAGGGTCTCCGATAGAACTCTTTTCAAAGTTTTTCGACGAAGTAATTGTAGTTGGAGGAAACTAACAATTATGCCCAACAAAAAAAAACGAATACCGAAAATCATGAACTGAAAATTGGAGTATTATTAAAAATAAATAACTGGCGCAACAGTCCAATTTGAACCATGGCCTCGAGATGAGTTAGCATCATCTCATTTTCTAGATCGTGACAGTCTTGTGCAGAGGTGTGTGATCAGTAACACGCTCAACCGAGTTATTTACCCCATAAATGGGTACTCGTTTAACAGCTGAGAGGGCTCATAGTCCGACACGAAAATCCCCTTTTTTATCGAAAGCGCGAATTGTCGCGCTCGGTGGCCGTGGTCGTTCGGTCACCGCTCTACGATATTAATCTAGAGTGCGGAGATCAAATCTCGGCGCGATCAAAAACTGCCTGTGAGTACTAATAGAACTCTCTCAGTGCTCCGAGCTTGTCAGTATAAAGACGGTGCGGATAGGAGGTGCATGCTAGCAACTGCACTTCCGAAAAGTAGATATGCTATTGAAACGTCAACAAGGCATAGACATGCTAGAGATGTTGACGAGCCCATGCCCCTGGAGGGGTCAAGGCAATTAGAAAAAGTAGGAAACGAAACGGGGTCCAGTGCGTTGAAGGCGAACGTGCTAACCGTTGCGCCATCCAGACTTCTATTATTGCTCAGCGGATATATGCAAGTACCCAGAAGGAGAATATTCTGGGAACGCGGAAGAGATGGGCACAGTGTTTTTCGAATTTACACGTGGCTAGTAATAAAAACTTGGATAACTCGGATAAATTTCCGAAAGTCGGACAATTATTTGAACTCCTTAACAAAAAATTCATTGAAAATGAATGAAATGACTGAATTGAAAAATATCACCTTATACCGTATATCCATCAGGGGCAAAAAAGGGTATTTACACTTGATAAGTCATTGCATCGACATGTGTGTACAAAATGCATGGCAACTACACCGGAAAGCGGGAGGCGATCTGGTCCAACTCAGTTTCAGGAGAAGAATTGCCACTACCTTGCTTATTCAGTGTTTTGTTAAAAGCAACCTTTCTTTCAGAAAGGACATTCAAGCAAAGCCCAAAATGTTGATCTACGTTATGGTTATGAGTATGACACATTAGACCATTTAGTAATTCCACAAGAAAAACAAATAAGATGCGGTTTGTGTCACAATAGAACTATAACAAGATGCTCCAAATGCGACGTTGGGCTTCACGTGAAGTGTTTTGTCCCATATCATACAAGAATATAATGATAATGTAATAGGCACCTACATATAGTATGCCTAATGTACTACAAATAGTACGGCTCCAAAATCAGTTTTTTTTTCAATAAAACGAACGATCGGTCGTTCCTATGGCAGCCATATGACGTAGTGATCAGATTCCATTGGTTCCGACATATTTCCAGCGTGCAACAGAAAGAAGGTTATGTGCAAAATTTCAGCTCGATAGCTTCAAAACTGAGAGACTAGTTTGCATAGAACCAGACGGACAGACGGACAAACAGACAGTCGGAAGACGGACAAACAGACAGTCGGACAGACGGACAAAGTTTAATCGACTCGCCTTGTCATACTGACCAAGATTTATATAGTTTATATGGTCGGAGATGCTTCCTTCTGTGCATTGCAAACTTCATGACAAAGGTAATATACCCTATCACATCCGTGAAGGGTATAAAAATTCACAAAAGTTGTTCGTAATATGAGTAAAATGATATCAAAATTTGATTGAATTCTACGATAATTAATTTTTCCCACCCAAAATAAATCGTAAATGAAACCGGAATATAGAGGGCTACGCCCGCAATCCGAGGGTTTTGTAGCAAGCACTTATATTTGTACGCATGTATCGGCTCCTTGCTTTTCTTGGTACCACTTAGATGGATAAAAAAAAACACATAATAAAAATGTCTGACCCATCATATAGTATCTTACATGCCCATTCATATTAGTGATTGTAATGAAACTTAGAACATGTTATTGCCTGATGTTGGTTGTCCTTGGCCATCAGTACTTTTTATCTCGGACGTGTTTAAGAGATGCAGGGGTGCGCTAACTGTAACTATGGAAATAAACTATTATTAACCTATTTTAAGGAGATATACAAATTCCATTATTTCCCGTTTTATAAAAACCCTCCTTCCTGAAAGTTTTCATTTTTCTAAGTGCAACGGTCTCGAAATGCAAGGGGGACAAATTACGATCTAATATTTTCTCCTCCCTCACTGTTCCCCTTTCTTCAAATTTAAAGTAAATGCCTAAAATAAAATGTACTCAACATTACCTTTCTCACAACACCCGACTTGCCTATACCAGTCGATAAACAAAATTTGACCTTAATTTCGCCCCACCCTCTATTAATGAAAGGCTGAGTCAAATCAATTGGTATTTCATTCTGAAGGATCTTAACTGTGAGAATGCTGTGACAACCTTTTACTCTATCCTGTACAACATCTTATATGAGTTTCTTCCACTATCTAACTATAAACCCCGGAAAGGTCCAGTTTGGTTTACTCCGCTAATACACAAATTGATCCGTAAAAAGAAGCGTGTCCATACTCGTCTTAAACGCTTCAGACGCCAATCCGACAGTATAGCGTTTCGTTATCTTAGAACTAAAATTAAAAGACTTATTATAGTTGCGCGTTCTGCTTATTACGAAAGTGTGGAAAATAGTTTGAGATCCAGCGAAAGCAAGCCTTTTTGGTCCTATGTGAAGAATATGGGATCTTCTTCCAGCCATCCTTCGCTGCTTTCGTACAACAATATGACTGCTAATACACCTAACGAAATTTGTGAGCTTTTTGCCACATTCTTCTCAAGTATTTTCTCTCAGTCGTCATTATCATCCTCTAGTCCACCTATTGATGCTCTCGATAGGCTGTCGCTGTATCTACCCCAGTCTGTTCTGCCGTCGTATGTATCTTTTCTTATCTCCTCCATAAAAAATAGTTCTTCCTCAGGACCGGATGGCATTCCTAATTCCTTTCTAAAGCAGACCAATAATTCCATATCTGCTCCTCTCGCCATTCTGTTTACCAAGAGCTTGCAGGAAGGTATTTTTCCAATACAGTGGAAATCTTCCTTTGTTGTTCCAATACCCAAAAAGGGTGACCTTAGCTCTGCATCTAACTACAGACCTATTTCCCTATTATCATCTGTTTCCAAAATCCTTGAGAAGATTGTGTACAACTTCATTTATGATAATTTTGGTTATCTTATTTGTCCAGAACAGCACGGCTTCTGCAAAAATAAATCTGTAGTTACCAACCTGGTTGAATTCGTTAATTACGTTGCTAAATCTTTTAATGATCATAACGACGTTCATGTCATTTATACAGATTTTGCTAAGGCTTTCGATACTGTCAATCACCAAATCTTGCTAAACAAGCTAATCGCTCTTGGTTTTCCTTCATTCCTCGTTGTATGGCTCTGCTCTTACCTCAACGATCGGTCATCTAGAGTCGTTTTCCAAAATTTAGTTTCGTCCTCTTTCTGTCCGTCATCTGGGGTTCCCCAGGGCTCTATTCTGGGTCCCTTATTGTTCTCATTCTTCGTGAATGATCTTCCGTCGCTTCTTAATTGTCCCTTCTTATTATATGCTGACGACAGTAAAATTTTCTCAGCGGTTTCATGTCTTACTGATTGTAACGTGCTACAATCTGATTTGAACATTTTATCTACTTGGTGTAGCTCAAACGATTTACACCTTAATGTTTCCAAATGTTTTGTAATGGTTTACTCCTTAAAACCTTCCCCTATTTCTTTCTCATACCAAATAAACTCGGTTCCTCTCCTAACTGTTTCTACGTTCAAAGACCTGGGAGTTGTGTTTGACCCCAAACTTCGTTTCACTGACCATTACTCTGATATTATCAACAGGTCATCTAAATTAGCTGGTTTTATTTTACGTTGCTCCTGTAACTTCCGGTCCATACATACCTGTGTGAATTTATTTGTGTCACTTGTACGTAGTGTCTTAGAATATGCCTCTGTTGTTTGGTCTCCATCTACTTCTGTCTCTTGCGAAGCTCTTGAAACTGTTCAAAGAAAATTTACTAGAACCTTAATGTTCAGATACAAGCTTGTATACCGCCCTTACCCCGACCGCCTCAGCTTTTTAAATTTATCGCCACTACGTAAAAGAAGAACATACCTAGATCAATGTTTTCTTTTCAAGTTGTGTAATGGATTGTTAAATTCTTGTCTCTTAGCTGACATTAAGTTTAGGATCCCTTCCCACAACACGCGATCGATGGCAGTTTTTGATCCTCCTCATTCCTCACTTTCTGTTTTTATCAACTCTCCACTCCAGAGATCTATGAGAAACTTTGATAGTTTGGAGCTTGGTTCTATATCCTCTTCTTTTTATACCTTCAAACGTACTTTGCTGCATAAACTTGATTCTTCTGAAATAAATGATTAATTAGCCCTATTGTAAATCTTGGCGGCTTCTTTTTAATTTTGAATTACTATTTCTTGTCTTCTGTTTATCCGCCTACATAGTTCTAAGTCACATTTTCTTTTTCATTTGAATTACTATTTCTTATTTTCTATTTATATAAGTTCTAGCTCCTTAAGTTATTTTGCTTTTCACCTTTTTTTTCTTCTTTCTTCTTCTTTAAATTTCCTTTTTTTTGTATACTATTACTTTTTTTCTTTTTTGTATTCTTCACATTACGTATTTTTGGAATCTATTCCTGTTATGTAATAATAATAATAAATAAATAAATAAATAAATAAATTACAAACAATAACTGTAATTCACACTACGAAAAACAACATACAAGTAGTACTCGCACCTTCGAGGCAGGTATGTAGGTGTATTTTTTGTATGAATAGTGTAAAAATGCCAAACTTTAAGTGAATGTACTATTATTAAATATTACATGATTGTAATGAAACTTAGAGACATTATTGCCTATGGTGTTGGTTATCATTGGCCATCAATATTTTTGACCCCGGGTGTGCCTAAGGAGTGCAGGGGTGTGCTAACTGCAACAATAGAAATAGTACATTTCTATTAACCTTTTTGGATGAGATTTTTAAATTCTATTATTTTTAGTTTTCTATGTTAGTGAAATGCCGCTTTTCTGCAAATTTTCATATTTCTACGTGTAACGGTTTCGAAATGCAAGGGGGGAGGGGGACAAACTCGGACCACATATTTTCCCCTCTTCCTCTTTTCCCGTTTCTTCAAATTTGAAAAAAAATCCAGAAATGGAATGTACTTGACGATACCTTTCTTACGATATCCCACTTGCCTATACCAGATGAAAAAAAACTTCGACCTGCATTTCCCCTCTATGGGGACCCCCCCTTAAAGTTGACCTATTACGATGCATCACTTTCTCCGGAAAATTATAGTACTTCTACATATTTCCACCGAATTTCATGCATGTAGCTTCAGCGGTTCGTGAGATATTTCATGGACAGACAGACAGACAGACGGACGGACGCATGACCGATTTCATAAGGGTTTTGTTTTACTACAAGACCCTAAAAATCAGTTAAAATGAGCCTCCTAATGTGGTTTCCCCCTTAAGCATTGTCCGTCTGTCCGTCTGACTGTCTGGTTCTATGCAAACTAGTCGCTCAGTTTTGAAGCTATCGAGCTGAAATTTGGCATAAATCTTCTTTCCAACTTTCTATTGCACGCTATATATATGTCGGAACCAACGGAATCGGATCACTACGTCATATAGCTGCCATAGGAACGACCGGTTCAAAAGTCAGTCTTTGTGAGAACAACATTTTTATTTCTAAATTTATCTTTATCAAATTTCATATTGTTCAATCGTATTCACCGCTAAATCACATTCCTAAATTTGGCCCACTATTTCATATACCTCATACCTTTGACTTGTTACAACAGAGTCTAATATCGCCATTCACAGACATTTCCCAAAGTTTGAACTTTTCGCGCTTATTTGATAGGGAGTTATAGATACATTTATTTTAAATATGTAGTTAGGTGTTCCGTTGGTCGGATCATTGCCGTTTCAAAGCCAAATAATAAGATCCTAATAGAAACATTTAACTGAGTCACTAGGTTCATTCCATCGAAAGTTATCGTCTGAACGAACAAACGGACAGGCGGACTGACAACCAGACAGACTTGGCTGAATCGAGTCAGGAGGTGACACTGATCATTTCCATATATACACGTATTGCTATATCTACGGACCCTCCTTTAAGGTGTTACATATTTCGGTTGTGACAAAAACAAAACAAAACCAGACCGAAGCTTCCTTCGGTCTGGAGTCAGAAGCATACTTGTACAGACCTAGTGGTGATACCGAAAGTATCAATTGGCAACGACCATATGCACTAAAAGTGAGCTTCCCATAGGGCAAGTTTATAGGGAAGGTTCTCAAAATCAACTAACTAACACACACAACAAATATTTGTCGAATTTTTCAAGTCGCTAGCATCTATCGAAAGTTATCGTTTATTTGAAATCTCAAATGTAGGGGAGGTAGAGGTTTCCTTTTTCGGATCTTGTGCATTTTAAATAACAACCAACTATGATAGATCCAAGTACAAACATTTGACCAAAAATTCAAGTCACTAGCTTCATTTTATCGAAAGTTATCGCTCATTTAGGGGAGGTAGGGGTTTCTTTCGTCGGATTTTACGTATTTTTAATATTAGCCAACTGGATCCTATTACAAATATTTGACCAAAATTCAAAGTCACTAGCTAGCTAGCATTTTATCGAAAGTTATCTCTTATTTAAAGTTTCATTTGTAGGGGAGGGAGGGATTTGTAATGAACCATATTTTGGTTTGGTAGTGCTGCTCCCACCGGCAGATCGAAGCAGCACCTGATGAGTAGAGATCTGTTGGTAGTACGAAACCAGAGGCCAAGGGTCCCATTACACCCGGACCCAGATTCGACCGCGTGAGCGTCTGATCCGTCCGCCAACCATTCCATCCTTATCGATTATTTTTTTTATTTCCCATTTTTACCTCCCCTGCTTGTGTTGTCTTTCCCGGGCCTATGAATTTTTGTTAATACGTAAAGGACAAGGGCAACGAGCGGGGAAAACCCCGCCCACATCTCCCGAACTGAGCTACAGCAAGCATAGGCCGCTGCTTAGCTCGTTGAGGGGCATTTTTCTTCACCAGATGACACGGCCCGACCTTCACGGTCACTATGCTACCTAAGCTCCGTCCCCACGGGCATCTTCGAATGCCCACCAAACTGTCCGTTACAGGTTCCTTGGGTCGGATCTGGCCCATCTTTAACACCAACTAAATTTCACTTCAAACTTTTGACAAAAATTTCAAGTCGCTGGTTTCATTCTATCAAAAGTTATCGCTTATTTAAAGCTTCATTTGTAGAGGAGGTAGGGGTTCCTTGGATCGGAGCGTGCCTGTTTTCATTACGAATTAACTAGTTCTTACTACTAACATTCTATCAAATTTTCAACTCGCTAACTTCATTCATTATAACAAAAGTTATAGTAATTAAAAGAAAATTAAATTTTTTGAAATTTGTAGGGGAGCTAGGCGTTCCTTTGATCTGATTATGCCCAAATTACTAAAACTCAAGCAGATTCTCACTTCAGGGTTACATACCAAAAATCAGGTGTCTATAAGATTACCCTCACAAACAATTTGCCAAAGCTAGAGTTTTTCATGTTTATTTAATCGGAAGTAGGGGAGGTCTTGGCCTGATCATGCCCTTTTTAATACCAACCAACTAGATCATACTGCCAACATTTGACCGAAATTTCAAAGCTCTAACTTTATTTCATCGAAAGTTATTGTGCGAACGGGCAGACAGACAGACATGGCTAAATCGAATCAGGAGGTGATCCTGATCATTTATATACATACATTGATACCTCCGGAGCCTCCTTTAAGGTGTTACATATTTTGGTCGTGACAAAAACAATATACCCTATACCAAAAGTCAAGAGTATAAACATATACCTTATAGAATGTAGGGTATAAAAAAGAACTTAAATTATTAAAATGGAGCTAACTGGCTGTTGCTGCACGCCCTTCAATGTGATTTTCTGATTGGGCTTCAATACACTATTTAAGACGTCTGTTTGTGTATCTCCTGAATATTGATAAAGCTACATACATACAAACAACAAGTCATACATACTATACAACGACAACTCAACATTTCAATTAGAAATTACCAAGGGCAAATTTAAACAGTGTTTGAATCCAAACATTTTAACTATGAAATTACATTTGACAGTAAGCAATTTCAAACAGAATAGCCACAATTATTCAAACTTGTGAACACCTGCTTTGTGGTAATTTGCAAACAATGTTTGCCCATAAGTAAGCCCAAATGAACAAGTGCGTTTATGAAAACGCCATTTACCATAATAACTACGTTGGCCGATGAATACAGGGCTCGTGCGATAACCACTCGTTGTTTCTGGCCTCCTGATAAATTGATGCCACGCTCATCTATCACAGTCATATCACCTGCCGGCATTAATTCCAGGTCTGGTTTCAATGCACAGGCATCCAACACTTTATCATAACGTTTCGGACGATATGATTCTCCGAACAAGATATTTTCGCGTATGGTGGAGTTTAGGAGCCATGGAATTTGTGGCACGTAGGCGATGGTGGCATACCTGATGGAAAGTAAAAAACAAAAGTAAATGCAATAATTTGAAATAAGGAAAAAATAGAGGTATGAGTAGCATTTCGGCATTGCGATATTAAATGAAACGTATACTGACCTCGTACGTTATATTAAAATTTCAAAGTTTGATATTTAAGCTGGGTACTAAGAGTTTTTCGTGCGAAATCTCATACAAAAATTGTGAAAAGTTACGTTCGCACGAAAAATGTTCACTTTCAAAGTACTAACATTCGAAAAAAAAGTCTCCACAACATTATGAGCAATTTTCACGCGAAAACAATTACTTTGCATTTTATTGTTTCGTTTGAAAACAGGTCTTTTGAGTAGAAGGGAAGGAAGTTCACGTGTCGTGTAGAGAGCCGCGGTATTGTGCTGTGTGCAAGTCTACACTGTCATATTTCCATGGGAAAGATAAGTGCAACATTTCCGCACGAGGTTAGTACCAGCATTTAAACCGAAAAGAAAAATCCTGATTTAGTAACTCCACGAAGAGTCTGTTTGTGTTGCGAAGCAGTTTGTTTTCATTCAAAAAGTTAAAAACATGAAGTCGGAAAGTAGAGAGCTATGCCCGTAATACGATGGTTTTGTAGTATCCAACGCCAATAGAAGAAGAACTGTCCCCTGTAGAAGCTTAAACATTCATTTTAAGACGAAATTGTAAGCGTTATGAAAATATGGAAATGGAAGATAAAAATAGAAATTGTATGCATTTAGAAGTCCTTCGTCAAACCATCTCTACCCTCTCACAAATAGTTAGCAATAATATAATTAAATAACTGCAATTCAAGATTTGTACGAATTCGAAATATTTCCTAAGGCAATCCGTCGCAAATATGAATTTGTCCAAATTTTTTTCAGGAAATATTTGTCCAAAGGAATTTGGCAAAGCAGTTTCCTCGCGTGTTCACATGGCGGTAAATATTTGCTACCAAATTGTTTTCTCCATGTTTTTCTCGTAGTTGTCATGGTAACTCATATTTCCCATTTGTTATCATGGTAACTCATATTTACCAAATATTTTCCTGTTCTTTGCCAACGTGTGAACCTTTAACCTAGGAACTAAGTAAAAGAAAACAAATAAATAAAATATTAGAGTTTGCTCCTTATACTGCGAGTTTATTTTTTGTTATTGCAAACAATTGTTTCGGCAGCCACGTGCTGCCTTCTTCAAGAAGAAACAATTGTTCGCATTAACGAAAAATAAACTCGCAGTATAAGGAACAAACTCTAATATTTTATTTAATTGTTAGAAAAATATGGACAATAAATTCAAAAAGAAAACACTCTACGAAACACAACATAGTATAAGTAGTACTCGCGCCTATAAGTGATTTTTGTTTGTTGACAGGACCTGTCAAAGGTTAAGGCAAAGCAGAAAAGGGCACCAAGAGGAAATCCAAGATAGAAAGTGAATTTTGTCAATTTAGAGCTGAATGTAATATAATTTCCTTTCATCACGTTTTCTGTGAAACATAAGAGAATCTTTCGATTCTTGTAATTTAGGCATGTTATGCTGGCGTTGGAGTAAATCCGGACACAACAGTACTTGTTCTCTTTACTAGGCGGAATAGGGTTCCTGATCTCACTCCTCTACTGTTGGAGGGGACAAGATTGGTGATTACAACGCAAAGATATTGGGTCTAATCCTACACAAAAAAAACTGGCTTGGAAGCACAACATACAGGAGTGGGCGAACAAGGTTACTGTAGCGCTTTACTCTTGTAGGAAAGTCATAGGTAAAACCAGGCCGAAGCGAAGCTTCGGCCCGGAGTCCGAAGCGTATATACCCTAGACTTGTACAGACCTAGTGGTGATACCGAAAGTACCAATTGGCAACGACCATTTGCATTAAAAGTGAGTTTTCTATACGGCCAGTTTATAGGGGAGGTTTGCACCCATTCAGGAGGACCTTGACCATTCTCAAACTCAATGAACTAACACATTCTACAAATATTGTATTTGTCGAATTTTTCAAGTCGCTAGCTTTATTCTATAGAAAGTTATTGCTTATTTGAAGATTCACTTGTAAAGGAGGTAGGGGTTCCTTGGGTCGGATCTTGCCCATCATTATCACACATCACTAATTAGATCACCCTACAAAAAATTCAAGTCTCTAGCTTCACCCTATCGAAAGTTATCGCTTATTTGAAGTTCATTTATAGGGGAAGTAGGGGTTTCGTTAGTCGGATTTTACGTATTTTCAATATCAGCCAACTGGATCCCGCTGCAAACATTTGGCCAAAATTTCAAGTCGCTAGCTTTATTTTGTCGTTAGTTATCGCTTATTTTAAGTTTCATTTCCAGGGGAGGTAGGGGTTCCTTGGGTCGGATCTTACACATTTTCAATAACAACTAACAAGATCTTACTACCAACATTCTGCCAAATTTTCAACTCGCTAGTGTCATTCTATCGAAAGTTATCGTAATTAAAATAATATTTAATTTTTGGAATTTTGTAGGGGAGGTAGGCGTTCCTTTGATCTGATTATGCCCAACTTACTAAAACTCAAGCAGCTTCTTTCCTCAGGGTTACATGCCAAAAATCCGGTGTCTACGTCAATTGGTTCAAGAGTTATAGACAAAAAACCAGAAAAGTAGGGTAGTACGGGGCTCTTTGTAAGAAAATTACCGTTAGTTTTCAACTGATCGATTTTATTTTTCCAGGAGAGTATAAGAATACCCTCACTAGTAATACACCAAAGCTAGAGCTTTTCATGATTTTTTAATCGGGAGTTATAGATACATTTAATTATTTTACATATGTAGGGGAGGTAGGCGTTCTCTTGGCCAGATTATGCCCAATTTCAATACCATCCAACTAGATCATACTACCAACATTTGACCAAAATTTCATGGCCCTGGCTTCCTTCTATCGAAAGTTATCGTGCGAACGGACAGACAGACGGACAGACAGACAGACAGACAGACAGACAGACGGACAGACAGACAGACAGACAGACAGACAGACAGACATGGCTAAGTCGAATCAGGAGGTGACCCTGATCGTGACAAAAACAATATACCCTATACTAAAAGTCTAGGGTATAAAAAGGGCAGGAACCAAATGTTGTCTACTGGCTATTCGTTTCAGTCTGGTGTCCTATACCCTTGCATAGCGTTATTGTTTGGTGGACGGTACCACGTATAACTACTTATTGCAATCTGTTGGGAAAGGTGCAGCTTCTAGCTTGCATAGCAATGACCGGGGCTCTTAAAACAACATCATCCGCTTTTCTACATATGCTGCTTAAGTGGATGCGGGTACATACTCCGAAAGTCTAAGGCGCCGTTTAGCTTAGCTTCTGCTTTCGTTTACCGGATCACTGCAGCGTTTTTCAGGTGGAGGTCTCGGCGATAAGAAGTGATTGCATGGCTGGGACGTCACATCCCAACCTCTAGAGACATCGTTATATGATGAGCTGGCTCGATCAGAGACTAGGGAGATCGTGAAATAACCTCACGAAATTACAATAGTATGCCCGTCGCTACTTGTATAATGGTAATAATGGCGGATGCGGTTGGCAGGGCTAATACAAGATGGAGTACTAGCCACATCTGCTAAATAGAAAATAACTGATATGGACTAGAATCGATCCTGGCCGCTAATCCAA
Source organism: Chloromyia formosa (assembly GCA_964017055.1). Lineage (NCBI taxonomy): Eukaryota > Metazoa > Arthropoda > Insecta > Diptera > Stratiomyidae > Chloromyia > Chloromyia formosa. The sequence continues at coordinate 48,946,392 of OZ024816.1, read as the reverse complement.
CTTCGATCAATCGATAGAGGGCACATGCTCATGTTGGTGGGTGTTATCAATGAGCATTGTCTGATCGGCAAACCCGCCAGAAGATTCCAACTTCCTTACAATCATTTTTGTAGGAGTTATCATTGCAATGACGGGAATGAGGATGAGGAGAAAAGTATTTCACATCTTCTTTGTGCCTGTCCTGCCTTAGCCGAAATGCGGAATGAGATTCTGCGTTGTTTCTTTTTCAGAGATATAGATGGCCTGAGCCATATAGATGTCAACAAGCAATTTTCTTTCATCGTCAGTTCCGGCCGGTTCCATGATTAAACTTTATCTATGCAGGTTGATACCTGGGGTATCACAACTGACCCATATGTGCTCTTAGTGTGCTGTAGCAGAATTTAATACGACATCCCCAGTCACAAAATACCCAAGTTAAAATCCCCAAATCAAAATCCTCAAAACAACATCCGCAAAAACAAAATCACAAAACACAAAATCCCTAACACACATAATCCCCATACACATAATCCCCAAATACATAATCCCCAAGCACATAATACCCAAATACATAGTCCCAAAACACATAGCCCCCAAATCGCTATTTGAGAGAGATTTGGGTATTATTAAAGACAGCTTTTAATAATAATTATAATAGAAAGGAAGCCAACCTTACGTTCGAGCTAAAACATTTTAAGCCACGTGCACCCGGGTAACGTTATAAAACGGCTAACAGGGCTCTAGAAACCCCATATGAGAGAAAAAAAACATGCATGACGGGCAGTCGGAAGCGGTAAATGGGCGTGTGCCCACCAAGGAGGCCGACTGGCGCTAGTGTATCCGCACGAAACGGTAGGACGCGTACCGCTCCAGCACCATCGGGGAGCCCTCCTCCTCCTGAAGCTGCTGTTTCGCCTAGTATCCAGGCGACCACGGCTGCAGACACGCATAGGCAATAGATGAATGGAAATGGACACACCTATGTGATATGTATGTTTGTGTCAGAGGACATTTGTACCAGGTTCGTGCTCGAGTTCGAGTTCGACAGTGTATGGTGACACTTACGTCTAATTATTCTATTCTTCCCAGAACCCATGGACGCCTATGTTGCTGATGTTGCGTAGCGTAGGTGACAGTCTTTCCTCAAGGGCGGTAGTATACGCCACCGCTGTAGCATCACTCAAAAGCTTATCAACCGTAAAGATTTGGGGGAGGGGGGGCTGATTCTCGATTAGTGCACTGAGGATATTGTACATCTGTAGGTCGTCTTCACCAAGTGATGATCTGAGTCGCAGTTTGCTCCTCGATAAGAGCGGACAGCCATCACACTAGACGCCCATCTTCTTCAAATGAGGACGTGGTCAATTTGGTTGACGGTATGAGCGTCTGGAGACTTCCAGGTCTGCTTGTGAATGCGTCGATACGAAAAACAAGTAGAGCAAGTCTCCAAGCAGCAATTTGACGTCGTTTGTTGGAAGTGAGTCGAAAAGAGTCTCAAGGCGGGCGTAGAACTCGTCTTTTACTGTGTCTTCTTTAACTTCAGTGGGGCATGCACATTGATGAGCCAGAGATTGAAAAATCAAGTCTTGATGCGAATCACATATCCGTTCATTTATGGGTTTGAAGTCAGTAATGTGCGGTTTGAGGTGATTGTTAACTATAAATGGTACTCCAAACTCCTTGCGGCAAGATGGTTTTTCACTTGTAAAAATTGTGTGCGATTTCTTGTCATTAATTTCGCTGCCAAGCCAATTTGTTTCCTGGACTGCAGTAATGCTGAGTTTGTACTTTTCGACCTGTTGAAGGAGGGCCTTTTCGGCCCCCGGTTTGTTCAGGGGACGTACATTCCAGGATCCGAAAGAATAATCCTTTAGTCGTTTGCGTGGTCATCGTTGTTGATCCGTCCAAACCGAGACTTTTGTTCCAGGTTTCTTGACATGCAGTGGTTTTTGCAAGGACGAGTTGTCAGCACGTCGCTTAACCCCATTCACGGGATGGCCTCGGAAGATAGCTGCTTCAGATGGTTTAATAAACGTGCTGGAGTTCACACAACTATGTTGCAGGTCCAACTACGCAAGTCATTCCATCCAACTAAACCTGAGACGCTTAGGTGTTGGTCAGCCGTTCAGGCTACAGCTATCAGCCTTTTTCCAAACTGTCTTATCGCTAAGACATTGGCCGTCAGCGATTTGATACACTGCCGTTACCAGGGGGCACCCACGCGGAGGACTATGGAAAAGGTCTCCCCCCCCCCCCCCCCTAGTATCTTACATGCCAATTCATAAAAAAAAAAACCTCCATCCGTCACCTCTCAAAGTAATAATTTTGAAACGAGAAGCTGTACTGTAGATAGATAATACATATATGTATACGAGAGGAATTGTCCTACTTTTCGAGATGCTTAACCATTCATGTTAAGACGACATTGAAAATTGCAAACTTGCATAAACAACATAAAAATATTCCGAATAATTATGCTACGTTGCCTTAACCCTTAGTGGGACATAGCGCATCAACTACTCCTGCGCGCCATCGTACTCTGTTATGCGCAATGGGGCGCAACTCCCCAAACGACTTACCAAGTGCCTGACACTCCTTTGGCACATACCGATGCCATGAGATTCAAGGACCCCCTCTTGGTCGGCCTTGGTTGGAAATGGGGTTCCTTTTCATGGAATGCAAGGCAATACAGTTATCACTCTTCCGCAATGTCTGACCTCTCCACTGAGCATCTGACCCGTACGCCGACTTATTGTAGCTCTTCAGGCCAGAATATTCCTAAAATTCGACGAAGACATGAGTTGACGAAAACTTACAGCTTTCTGGTAACTCCTACGGAAACTTTCCATGTACTGCTCCCATACAAAAGCACTGAGAGTACCAGGGAGCGTCTTGGTCTTGATGCTGAGATAATTGCTCCTCCAAATTTTGGACAGCATGCCGTATGCGCATTTAGCCTGGTTGATACGACGAGCGATGTCCTGCTCAGTACCACTATTTTCGGCAACAACGCTACCCAGATAGACGAAGTAGTCCACCTTCCCCACAGGCTGCCCATTAATATTGATGGTAACAGGTCTTGTTGGTATTAATCTTTACCCCAACCTTGCTTGCCTCGCTCTCGAGATCTAACGCCATTGCGGACAGATCCATGATTTTGTGGGAGAGTAGGCATATGTCGTCAGCGTAGTCAAAATGTTGTAGATAAGATGTCAAAGTCCACTGAACTCCTCTGCGGAGTCCGGATAGGGCTGCATGCAACACATCGCCGATCACAATGAGGAATAGAATCTGTGAGAGGATGCACCCGTGCCGAACTCCACTGCGAATCTCAGACTCCCCCGACACCTTACCTTTATGCAGAACACGATATTTCGCGCCGTCGTAAGTTGCCTTAATAATAGCCACAAGCTACTCAGGGATGCCTCTCCTGCGCAAGGCCGCCCATATAGAATCCCGGTTCACACTATCGAGAGCCTTTTCGAAATCGATGAAAAGCAAGTGAAGCGGAGAATCGTATTCAGCGCATTGCTCGATGATGAGTCGCAGAGTGATAGTGTGATCGACATAGGAGAATCCGGATCGAAAACCAGCCTGCTCTCCATTAATTGTGCTTTCTAAGTGGGCCTTTAGTCTTTCCAGGACTATTTTAACTATCCTGTTGGCAACGGCAGGAAGCACACAAATGCCTCTCCAATATTATATTACAGTATGTGGGGCTACCCTTCTTTGGAAGTTTGACGATCAAACCTTCCTTCCACTCAGTGGGAAAGGTCTCTGTATTCCACGCTTTATCAACAAGTGGGTGCAGCAAATCGGCAGTTACGCTTGGCGCTGCTTGATAAAGTTCGGCAGGGAAGCCGTCAAGTCCGGCGACCTTTCCTCGTTTTAGTGCAATAATTGCAGTGACTATTTCCTCTTGAATCGGGGCAGTGGACCGTATACGCACATTTTGATGGTTAGCTAAATTATCTATATGAGGGGGAACTTCACCAGAGGTTACACGGTTCAAGACTGCGGCGAAGTGTTCTTTCCACCGCCTCATTTGATCTTCTTCCAAGATAAGTAGCTCTCCATCACTATCTTTCACCGGATGTTGGCAGGAGTTACGACCACCTGTAAACTCCTTGATGACACCGTATGCGGCGTTTAAGTTGTTATTTCTTGCGGCTTCTTCTGCTGAGGCTAAAAGAGAATTCGCATAAACTTTTTTATCGTGTCGCACACTACGCTGAACTTCTCGAGCTTTCTGACGGTAAAGGAGTTCGATGCTGCTTCGATTGTCGTCTGATGCTGCAGCCAAACGAACTTTCAAGTCCTTACTTTCAACAATCCGCTGCCATGAAGCGTCGGGCATCCAGGGCTTATTCCGGCAATCCGTGTTTGTTCGAAGGATGGTATTTGCGCTATCAATGTACGCATTTTTTATGGCATCCCTGTTTTCGTTTATGTCACTATCTGGGTAACTAGTTATCTCAGCTGCTTTTTGCGCATGATGGCTAATAGATTATTGTAAGACAGCTGGATTTTGAATAATTATAGAAAGTAGAGTCAGCGACCAGCCTACATCCCCCCCCCCCCACTTCTGACCCCTCGCACTTTTCTCCTCTTCACTCCTCTCCCCTCTCACTCCTATACCACCAATCCTTACCCTTTCAAAAATGGTTAACTCCAATTCGCTCTACGAAAAACAATGTTCAAGTATGCAGTGGTTGTTGTACTAGTATGTAGCAGAGGCCTGTTATGTGCATTTTTTGATGGATGATATCAAAATATCCAATTTTAAATGAATTTACTTTTATTATAATAAATGTTTCGTGATTGTTACGAAACTTGAAGATATTATTGCCTATGGTGTTGGTTATCGTTGGCCATCAATATTTTCGACCTCGGATGTGTTTGAGGGATGCAGGGGTGTGCTAAATGTAACTACAGAAATATACTATTATTAACATATTTTGAGAAGATATTCAAAATTCCGTTATTTTTACTTTTCTATGCTAGTTGGAAGCCATCTTCCAGTAAGTTTTCATATTTCTAAGTGTAAGGCCGGTTTCACATGGAACGCACGATACACGAGATTCTGGCAGAAAACACCAGTGGCGAGCGAGCTTTGTATTTGCGATGATTAATTTTAAATTGCACTCGTATGAAAGCTCGCTCGCCACTGGTGCTTTCTACTAGAATCTCGTGTATCGTGCGTACCATGTGAAACCGACCTAACGGTCTCAAAATTCAATGGGGGTTGGACAAATTATGGTCTCATATTTTCCCCTCTATCACTTTTACCTTTTTTCAAATTTGCTGAAAATGGCAAAAATGCAATGTACTCGGTAGTACCTTTCTCATGATACCCCACTTGCCTATCCCAGACGATTTTTTTTACCTTAATTTCACATTTATGGGGACCTCCCCTAAAAGTTTATTTTTACTACAAAACACTAAAAATGGGACTTAAATTGTTGTGCAATATCATTCAAATTAAGGCCGGGTGCCGACATGCAATTTTTGATTGATCAATCATTAAGTTGGATTTCTGTTCCTTAAGGGCTTATATGAGAGTCAATTGCAATTGCTTTCATATGTGGGCTAACACACGTGCAATTGCCACTAGTGACTGCGCAGCTGAGTAATTACATGTGGGCGCCCAGCGTAATGATTCGTTTACACGTGAACAGTGAGCCGAGCACGGAATATTGAAAAATTGCATTAAGAACTTAAACATGAATTCATGAGAATTCGTGAGCATCTGAGTCGTTCTCACAGAAGATGGGAACGACTGACACGACTGCTCATGAATTCATGTTGACCATGCAAGAGCAGAAAAGGTATATTTTTATTGTTGGTGCTTTTCAATGCAATTTTTCAATATTCGGTGCTCGGCTCAGCGTTCACGTGTAAACGAAGCCTTAGAGACCACCAGCGCACAACATTGACGTTGAATATTCCTCTCACAGTTGCTTAAGTCCACTTTAAAAAAATCTAATAAACTCCCAAAATAGCCTAGGTTCCTACGTTAAAAAAATGGTAACCGCTCAGTTAATGAGATACACAAATTATAGTAATTTATAGTTAATGTTGAATTCAAACAATCCCTATTTTAACAGATGAAATAAACACCATAAGCTGTCGTGTAGTTTCCAACATAACAACTCGATTGTAATCAAGGCAATTCCAAGAATCGATTTCTAATACTATCACTTCATTTGAACATATGTATGCAGAAATATACCCGCATATGGACGTATCGTACATATACTCGTATATCTATTAGAACACCGTTTGCGGCAGGATAAGTGAAATTGCATCCTAGATATTTATTCGATCTTTATGATAATTTTATTCAGCCTTCGGTCGTTCTTCCATCTTGATCCAAAATATAAAGTTTGAGAGAAATCCACAGTTTTCTATGTTAGGGAGGGAACAAATGAACTTGTCTGAGAGCCTGAATTTATCCATGAAGGATTTACATTAATGTACTGGTGAAAATACAATATAGAGGCGAATGCCGACATACACTTGGTAAATGTATAATACACATAGTTATTGGATGCCAAGTTGGTGGTTCCTTACGGTAAACCCGAAATGTGTTGAGAAGGCGTTGCGACAACGTGAATTTATGTGCGAGAATATTTTTGAATATCACGGTTAGTACTTATGGCGCACTATTGTTGTCAATTAGATTAGATATAGGTATGTCACCTGAAATACGTATGAACGAAGGAACCGGATAGCTCACTAGCTTAATTTTATTGACTGCGGCTACGTTCTGAATACTAGAGCTCTTCGTCTTCATTGGGAAGTCGTTATTCATATTAAGGAGTCAAGGGTTGGTTAGTGGACCTCAACATCACTTTTGATTTATCTTAGGATAGTATGTATGTTGGCTTCTTGCTTGAAACCTTTCTTGATTTATGAGCTCCAAATGTGTTGCCTTCTCTTTTGGGATTATTAGATGTTCTACTTTATACTCGTATGCACTAGCATATGTGTACTCGTACATATTGGTAATTTACGTTTATCTCTTGAGAATAGCCAATTCAATCTTCCTTGCTTTAAGACTTGTGCCTCTTTTCACTAGTGAATATTTCGTCAATTTGTGGTTATACGAAACGCCATTAAAATAGGGTTAGTCACAGAAATTAAATCTTATTACACAACTATAAATTTCTCTCGGGAAACGAGGTTAATCAAGTGGAATATGAAGTCGTTCATTAAGAGGTTTCATTTTAAAATTTGTACAAGACACATCAAAGTTGTGAAGAACCTGATGAACGTTCCATTATTAGATTAATTTAGAGTTGTGTCATTATTAGTCGCTTTCGTTTCACTGGATTTCGTAATGTCAAATCCCATACAGAATAAACTTTAATTTCATCGAAGAAATACCCGTGGGGTGACGGGCTTAGAAAATGCACCCCTAGGTGAATCCTACCTTGATCGTACGAGGCCGACTAATTGGACCGATCATGCGCAGGCAACAACGTAACCTCTAGATGAGCCTGCGGGACTGTTCAACATCTTTAGGACTTCCCGCAGGTCAGTGTGTGTGAGTGGGTTGCCGGGTCTGCAGACCACCGCCGCATGTAAAAGGAAAGTCCATACAAATTTATATTCCACACACTAGTGCCACTCAACTCTACCTTTCTCCAGATAGGTGTACACAAATGGCCTTATGGTAGAACGCGCTAGAAGCACTACCCCGCTGGGCACTACGTCTGATGAGCAGTTGAGTGATCCCAGGGTGAACAGTGTTCGTGCCAGAGCTCGACGGTTTCTGGGGGCAAGCGCTATGAGGCAGAGAGGGTTGCAAGTTGAAATGTCGGATCTATGACAGGAAAGAGCGAAGAACTGGAGAACCGGACGTCATGAAATGGAGAAGGATAGACATTATGTGCGTGCAGGAGACCAAGTGGCGAAATGACCCAGTCGACCGAGCTCGTTTTCTGACAACTTCCAAAAAGTACAAATTGTACTGTTATGGAAACTGGAATGATAGAAACGGGGTTGGCGTTATTCTGTCACCAGCTTTACTTGGCAGCATCGTAAGTATCTAGAAGATAAGCGACCGCTTGATGAGTATCAAATTGGTTACCTGCGGAAGAGTGTGGACCGTCATAAGTGCCTACGCTCCCCAAGTGGATTTGCAGCATTTTGGAGTGAAGTGGACAAACTACTTTAAAGTATACCAGATACTGAGGTGGTTTTTTTCGGAGGGGATTCAATAGCCATGTGGCCATGTGGGAGAATTGAATTATGATTACGTGGATTGCCATGGTGGGAAGGGTAGCCAATCTACAGCCAGAAATGATGACGGTGAGGCTATCGTGACTATATGCAGATCACACGGTCAGGTCATCTTCAATACATGGTTCATTAAAAACCAAAGGCACCTGATCACATATAGCAATGGACCTTATGAGACTCAGATAGACTATCATCTGTGTCTAAATTTCATCAAAAGTTGGGTGAAAGACTTCAAAGTGATCTTGAGTGAATCTGCGGTGACCCAGCACTGGTTGCTTCTGACAGAATTTATTTTGAAAGGAGGAACAAGGCCGCAAGCAATCCCCAAGCCAGTGGCTTCAATACAACACCAACTGCGACAAGCAAATTCCAACACAAATGTGGAATGCTTTGGATGAAATTTTAGTAGGTGAGGCTAAAAAGACACGGGGAGTTTCGAGAGACCCACTCCGCACGAACAAGGAGACGTGGTGGTGGAATAACGAAACGAAAGAAGCAGTGCTTGGACTACATGCAAAACAGGCAGTGAAGCCAAAAAGGTTCAACTTCGGGAGAAATATGATAAATGCCGGAAGGAAGTAAAGCGAAACGTTGCTCAAGCAAAGGCGATTGCAGCCGAGAAGTTCTATCAAAAATTGGAAGATCAGACTGCGAATAAGAGATCGTCATTGCAAGAGAAATCTAAAGACAATGCCAAGATTTATAAGATCGCAGCACAAAGGAGAAGAAAAGCTCGAGAGATTCAGGCGCCAAAGTACGTTGAAGACTCACAAGGAGGGCTACTGGTTGAAGACACAGCAATCTGTAGCAGAATGCGTGAGTACTTTGACGAACTTTTGAACGTAGAATTTTCGCGAGAAGCTTTTCAAGCTGTGGAGCCACTGATATCGCTGATTTTTCAGTGGAGGAGGTGATGAAGGCAACGATGCAGATGAAACGCGGAGCCGGACAAAATACCCTTGGAATTTTGGCTGAAGATGAATTATGTCGGGTTTAGATGGCTCACTGTTCTTTTCAACAAAATTAAAAGAGGGCAACCGATGCCTGACGCTTTCGGGAAAAGCTTCCGTCTCCCGTTTTATAAGAACAAGAGTTACTCACGCATGCTCAAAAACTATAAGCAATCAAGTTAACATCTCACACATTGAAGACTTACGAGCGAGTTGTCTGCAATCGACTGAAAGAGATTGTATGGATGGATGGCAATCGATGCGGATTTGTGGAGAGTCGGTCCAAAAAGTCGATGCTATTCAGTGCGTGCGAGTTACGATAGAAAAGCATCGTGATGCACGGACGGACTTGCACTTTTTGTGTTCATCGATTTGGAAAAAGCCTTCGACAGAGTTCCTCGTGATCTAATATGGGTGCCCTAAGAGCAATTAAGGTCCCAGAGGCATATGTTAAAATGATACAAGACATGTATGATGTAGTCGGAATGGCGCAACGGTTAGCACGTTCGCCTTCTACGCACTGGGCCCCGGTTGGATTCCTACTGAATCCGATTGTTTTCTATAAAAAGGGGATTTACGCGTCGGACTATGAGCCCACTCAGTTGTTAAATGTGCACCCATTTATGGGGTAAATAGCTCGGTTGAGCGTGTTACTGATCACATACCTCTCCATAAGACCGTCACGATCTAGAAAATGAGATGATGCTAACTCATCTGGAGGCCATGGTTCAAATTGGACTGTTGCGTCAGTTATTTATTTATTTATGATGGGCAACTACTAAAGTTAGATGCACAGCTGGTGAGTCTGAAGAATTTTCGGTTAAAGTCGGAGTTCACCAAGGCAGTGTATTGAGTTCCTTGCTCTTCAACATCATCATGTTCTATTTATTAACACTCATTTCTATCGGCCTGGAAATATCCCTTCTCTTCGTCGATGACGTTGTCCTGGGTAGCAAGGACATCGTTGATTGGCAGGCTACACTGACCAAGTGGTGTAAGATACTGGAGGACCATGGACCACCTGAGCACCGTTGCTGTCCTTTTTCAGATCCAGAGAGACCGATACCAGATATCTACATTAAAGGAAAGCAGCTGAAATCCTGTACAAGGTTCGATGTCAACAAGGACGGTACATGCGATGACGACATCAAACATCGCATCAGCGTCGGTTGGATGAAGTTGCGAGAAAACTCTGGAGTTTTCTACGACAAGAAGATACCACGAAAGCTTAAGGGCAAGTTGTACCAAACGGTCGTCCATCCCGGACTCATGTATGCGTCTGAATGCTAAAATGACTGTGACTGAGATGAAAATGCTACGGATGTCAGCCGGTGTAACCAAAAAGGATCGCATCAAAAGTACCTACATCCGAGGCAGCTTGTTTGTTGAGCAGCCGTTCACTGAAAAGCTCGAAGATCGTCGTATGGATTGGTATTGCCATGTTCTAAGGCGTCCGCCTGACCCTGTCATGAAAGCACTATCAATAAATGTTCTATTTGCTGAACCCAAGCTCCGAGGCAGATGGAAACACACACAGATCGATCAGATGAAGAAGCAACAACAACACGTTAGTCTTGGCGATGATACGATCCAAGACCAAGCTGCCTGCAGAAGGAAGCTGAGATTATACCACAAGAATGGGCGAAGTGCAAACACCACAGGCAAAGCAACGCGAAGCTGCAGAGTGGTATAAAAGAGCCAGGAAGAAGAATTTCGTCGACGAAAATTTTCGTTTCGCACTATGGTATTGTGTTCATAAGCGGAATAAGATGAAGTTCCTAGTATCAAATAGATGGCACTGTTCTGCGGTGAATTCAATTTCGCATCTTTACAAGCTGGAGTACACTTCGAACAAGAGCGGAGAATTTGGCTTTGTGATATTTGGCAGAAAATTAGCAATTAATTATCTCTTTCATTGTGCATTGAATTTGAGTCCAAGCTATGCCGCATTTAGAAGGGGGTTGCTAGGGTCACGTCATACTAGCCCTCCCAAAAAAGTGTTATCCTGGCAAGTCAGCAGGAGCGATAAATTCTGGAATGGAGCAACAAATTAGCAAATATTAATTGCTTTTATTATGCATCAAGTTTTCGTTAGATTTGTAGCAGTAGGGATAGTGCGGGGGGATACAATTGAGGTGTCGTTTCCATATATCATATAAGCTGGAGTCCTGGCGAACGGTTAGGAGCAATAAATAAATTAATTATGGCTTTCATTTTGCATTGAAATTGGAGACGATAAATGCCGTATTAAAAAGTGGGTGTGCCAGCGTAACGTTACGCTATCACCGCCATACAAAAAAAATATCCTGGCAATTCGGCAGGAGCATTAAATTCCGGAATAGACCAACAAATTAGCAATTAATTATGGCTTTCATATTACATCAAATTTGGGTGCAATATATAGTATGTTCTATAAAAAAGTGGGGGTGTTAGCTCTTTTGGCGAATCGGCAGGAGCAATAAATTCGGGAATAGAGCAACTTGTTAGCGCCTAATAAGCACCTAATTTCACACTATGCCTGATGTCAATGATCAGTGGTGGGGGTGCCATCGTAACGGACGTAGTGAAAAGTGCAGTTAAATACATACAAGAATTTCGAACCGCTGAAAAAATTTCGTGTGCATTTTGTACGAGAAAAATCACCGGTGAATTCCACCCGAACTGAGTGTTGAAATGGAATTTCATACAAACACATTTGTTTGAAATTTCATACAAATTTGACAGACGGAAGACCGGATCTATCTTTTTTAACCTTAACTCGTATCTTTAAATATATATCTTTGGTTGATTCAGAATTTTGTTAATGATTTAAAAATTAAGGTGGAACATAGCACAAAGTACATTTGAAAAATTTTAAGCACGTACTTTTGATTGTTCGATTCTGAAAAGGGCATGATTCTTTCCAACTTGATTTCATATCATGTTGTCAGCGGATATAGAAAATACGTATGTATGATACATACGTATATTTCTATGCTCTTTTTATATTCACTTACTTATTCCAAACAATATCTCCAGAATGTTGATGCATTTCCTTTAAAAGAGAAGATATTAAGGACGTTTTTCCGCTACCACTGCGCCCGACGACTACTGTAAGTTTACCTATAAATATACATGTAGAAGAATATGAAAAGTTTCGTTCTATGACGACTATCCACTACCAGCACTTACCTTTCGGTATTTCAAGATGTTTTACCTGAAGCCGGGAGTTCCCACGGTCCCATGAGAAAACGGCATTGGAAATTGAAACAACAGTGTTTTCAGATCCACTGAATCGTATGCTCTCTCTACTTGCTCCCGCTTTCTGTCTAAGGCGAACGCTTTCAATACGAGAGTTACGAACGAGTTCGGTCTTTTTTCTCGGTAAGGAATTGAAATCCCGCTGAAGGAGTCGAGCGACAGCTTCCTTGGCACTAAACTGCGGGGGAGTTGAACTCATCATTGCCGGTGGAGTCTTTGGTTCGGCTTGCTGATCTGTCGAAATTGTCGAGACCGTTTCAACCGTTGACGGCTCATTTGATGACTCGTACATGTCGAGGGAAGCATCACTTTTGCTTAAAATTCGTGCCATATTACGAATTCCTTCGAACTCACGTTCCACTTCAGGTTCTCGAAGGAACCGCTCCAATCGTCGAGTGCTCACAATGGCTGATATTATGATGGGCACGGTTATAGGGAAAATGAACAGGGGGACGGTAAGCTGATTAAAAAGTGCCAAGGCTGAAAATAGTCGACTAGCAGTGAATTCTAACGATCCCCTTTCCATGTTCATTTTTTCACTGTAGTCATCCGAAAAATTTGAATATCTTCCTGACGTGGAAAAATTGCCACTCGTCTTGTCCGGACTGGTCCAATTCGTTGAGGTTCTCTTGTTATTTGCGTGGGATGTGTCGCTCTCCAACTTAATAAAAACTGCCAACGTGACAAATGTTATCAAGATGGATGAGATGTGAGCAAGTGTTGCTGGAACGACGAAAATGCAGAAAAATAATACATAAATAGTCTAAAAATAGAAGAGTCATGTTTAGGAATAATATGTAGAAGATACGTTGCAAAACATTTCCGAAAATTGATATTGTAGACGTAGAATTAGCTTGGTTTTTCACTTGTACTCCAATATACTATTATATATAGGTACATCGTCTAGTTTCGAGTTGGAATAGGGCAACGAACCAAAAATATTCCACGTAGAGAAAATCGATTAAATAATTCGATAAACTTCAAGCCGAGTTAAATTCCATTCTTAAATTGTGGAAAGTCTTGAATATACTGAACCTTGAGCGAAAATGCCTCCTATATATTAAATATTAAATCTTCCAGTAAAGTACTGTAGTGGTGTACTGATTTCGCGAAGTGCAAAAACCGCTAGTGCAGTTGTGGGGCCGAGGAGCACCCCCCCCCCCCCCCCGCCCGGCCTATGAAGTCTATTAAAAAATATTTTTATTTCAGTAAATTTAGTATCTTTTAAAAGATAAAAGATTATGAAATAATTTTTAGCCCAATTGGAGTAAGTAGGTCAATTTCGCTACTGCAATATTAATTTGGTATGCTGTGTCGCCGGAACGGATATTTGGGGGGGGGGGGGGGGCAATTTTGGTTCCAGTTTAATGTTTATATATTTCCACTTTTTTTTACATACACATTTGTACCTTTTTTTTACATTGTATGTACTGTGCACACAGTAAAACAATTAAAGCCCCACTTAAAAAAAAACGACGAATTCTTTCTGTTTATACGAGTAAGAAAGCCGGGACTGTTGTTATTGGTATGTACAGAAAGGCTAGACTAGTCGTAATAGTATTTATTATTGCCTAAAAATCAATTCGTCAACAACGATGACATATAAGTGTGCTTATAAAAAGGATTCTCTAATTTAAAAAAAATTGTCAAAGTTTACCTATAGTGCTGAAATAAACTTAAGGTTGGAATAGTACTGTCCCTGCTCTTGCCCTTTCCCTACACCATATTACCCCTCAAGAAAAATCCTGGCTACACCCTCGGTAGTAACAATAGTTACATAGCTGGGTAGATCGGTGGAGTTCAAAATACTTTCACCTAAAATACATAACTGTGTAACCTTTTCACACGCATTGTTCATTTAAGCTTCTCGTCACATCTTGCATGCCCTCTATAGGTATATTCATTAGTGGTGCACTGAATATTTTCCCGACACGACATTTTACCACTTTAACGACAAAGTTTAACTCAACACAACATATTTCATTTTTGACCGCACCCTTAATCACAACTGGACCGAGTCCTCCTAGGAAAAATTTGTCCGATTTTAATTTAATTTTGCTGGGAAATGAAATAAATTGCGCTACACATCCACATACACTGTAGTCATTAAATTTAATCTTTGGGGTTGCAGTTGCTAGCTAGTTTTTTTCGTTATTTGTGGAAAGTGACCAGCTCCTTGGGAACAGCCCACAGTTCTATTTGATGGTAGGTACATATGTTGTGCTTTTACAGTCAAGCACTTGCTCACTTGTTATACGTGAACACCACAATAATTACAAATAGTTAGTTAAAATTAGATAGTGGGTTCCATGAAGAATTTGAAAAAATGTTGTTGTGTTTTCCGGAGAATTCTATTTGAGTGGGAAAGAAAAATATACATAAATCGACTATCAAGATAGCCGAACTGAGTTTTTTAGAATGGGTAAATATTTGCTATTGACAAAATGCCTATTTTCTTCTTTTTTATTTATTTTTCTTACAAAATATAAAATTTATCAAATGATTTAGAATAAAATAAACATTGTGGTTCCTCTGAGCATTGTAGTAGTCGTATTACTTGGGGTTCGGATTTGGTTGGTTGCCTTTAACTGACAACAATATCCGAGTAATAGCCACACATTCCGAGAGTTTTTATGGTTTTGTAATATGTAAGGCTTAACCCTTATAAAATCGTTCACGGAGTTTGTCTGTCTGTTTATCCGTCCAGAGCAGACCTTATCTAGCGGATGGCTGAGTTTAAGCGTTTGAAGAATATAGAAAATTGCTGTAATTCCCTGGAGATATTGTTATGTAGATTTACTTGAAGGGACGATCTCAGAAGAGCTTACGGGTTTCCTTGTTGGGCGACATATATGTGTTTATAATATTTTCAAAATAAATTTGTTTGTAAAGAATTAGTGAGTGGACGTCATCAAGGAAGGGGGGGGGGGGGGCAAAAACCTTTTCCATAGTCCCCCACGTGGGCGCCCCTCGATACCGACAGTGGTTCAAACCGCTGACGGCCAAGACAGTTTGGAAATAAAATTGAGTGTGTCATTGCTAGCTCAGTCTATCTGACTAAGCCAGCAATAAAATAAATAAATAAATAACTGGCAACAGTCCAATTTGAACCATGGCCTCGAGATGAGTTAGCATCATCTCATTTTCTAGATCGTGACGGTCTTGTACAGAGGTGTGTGATCAGCAACACGCTCAACCGAGCTATTTACCCCATAAATGGGTAGGTATTCATTTAACAGCTGAGTGGGCTCGTAGTCCGACACGTAAATCCCCTTTTGACGTGATACCGTCTTTGGGGAGTATGTCGAAAAAGCTCGGGACGGAAGTAGAAATGCTTTAAAATCTGTTTGAAGATCTCAGCGCCCATGTGATAAATTTTCCTTTGAAAGCTTATTGTATATTCTAACCAAGCTTTATCCTAAATCCCATCCAATAAATGTTGTCAAAGATAAACTGGGTTGCCGCTACAGTACCCGACTCTTTGTACCGCTCGCCGCGCCGGTCGTTGTAAGCTTTAGCCAAGCCTCTATCCAATAAATGTTGCTATTGCCACCGCATCATTGACAGGAAGCGCTGCAATCGTGTTAATTAACAGCCGCTGATTTCCGTTGGGATGACGGCGCAGGCGCAAGATCAAGAATTAACAGCCGTCGATTTCCGTTGAGATGGCGACGCAGGCGCAGGATCAATCACCAACAGCCACTGATTTCCGTTGGGATGACGGCGCAGGCACAGGATCTATAACTCATGCCGGAATTTCAATGCCGGCATCATCAGCAGCAGCGGCATCGCCTGTGTCTAGGCTAATTAGAATGCACGCGTTCGCCAAATTAGGCCCGAACCAGATTGAACGCAGAAAGCAGCAGCAGCGGCAGCGAACAATAACAGCAACATGCAGATCTGATTTCGCCGCTGTCGCTCTGACAGCATGAAATCAGATCAGCAGATCTGCATGTTGTTGTTATTGTTCACTGCCTTGCTGCTGCTTTCTGCGTTCAATCTGATTCGGGCCTTACATTGGAGCAGCGGCAGTAGCATCGCCAGCGCTGGTTTTTTAGGCAAATTTCTAAAATGCTGCTTTAGTGGTAGGATCTATCGGCATGCTGGAGAAACTTTTGAAATGTCAGAAAAAAAAGAGATTTTAAGCATTAAGGTGTCGAACGCAAGATTGACATCAAGAGCAATTCCGACTTTATACTATCTATGAAGCGGAATTTTAATCTCGACTGCATCTCCGACACCTCAACAAACATTGGGAAATACTTGTCTGGATACAACATTAACCAGACATATTACTGTTGAAATATTACGATTCGTATCGTATTTTTCATATCATCGGCCAATACCGAATCGCTTATACACTTCAGCGAGTTAAAATTGAAATTACCCTAATAAAAAATAATACAAAATAAAAAAAAAAATTTAATTTAAATTGCTATGCATCGATTCAATGAGGTTATCACGCAAACTCCGTCGATTTTTTTTATCAAAAACTACCGCATTCAGTAGAAATCGAACCGGGGCCCAGTGCGTAGAAGGCAACGTGCTAACGGCCCTCCTTCAACAGGTCGCAAAGTACAAACTGTGCATCACTGTAGTCCAGGAGACAAATTGGCTTGGCAGCGAGATCAATGACAAGAAATCGCACACAATTTTTAGATGGTAGTGTTGCTTCCACCGGCAGATCGATGGTAGCACCTCATGAGAAATGATCTGTCAGTGGTACGAAACCAGAGGCCGAGGGCCCCATTACACCTGGACCCATATGCGAGCACGAGGGCAAGTGAGCCGTCCGTCAACCATTCCATCTTTATCGCCTCAATTTTTTTATTATTCCACATTTTTACCTCCCCTGTTTTTGTTGTCTTCCCCAGGCCTATTAATTTTTATTAATACGTAAAGGACAGCGGGCGAAAACCCCGCCCACGTTTCCCGAACTGAGCTACAGCGTTGAGGGGCCTTTTTCTCCGCCAGATGTCACGGCCCGACGGTCATTCACGTTCACGGTCATTCTGCTACCTTAGGCTCCATCCTCACGGGCATCTAAGGATGCTCACCAAACTGTGCATAACATATTTGGCTCCCAACATGGGTCCTCTTTCTGGTAAAGAACAGGACTATAAAAGACCTCATTGGGTTCTTTTTGGTCCTTCACCGATTTGTACCCCCACAGGCACATTAAGGCTACTTGCCCTAAGTCTTAGGACTTAGCCACTTTACTACACGTATGTTTTCTTCAAATAGCTATGCTTTTCTATGTAGCACACCCATCTTTCCTATAGAGTAGATTATCCTTTTAGAATCAGTTCAACAAGGCAATCTTGGCGTTGTGTTTGTCTTTTGTGGTTTAGCCACGCACCTAAGGCCTCCATAAATGCTTCGAACTACCGGCATTTGGAGGTTATTCGGTATCCGGACAAAGTGCGGAGGAGCCTTGTGTTCCTTTCTGTTTGTCAGGATTGTCCTCTCACGTCAGTTTAAAATTTGTGATTGACTGTTCATCATCTGCATAATGGGAGATGCGGTATTTTTTTCTTTGGACTATGCGAATTTTCTCCTCTCCAATGGTTGCCCGCTAGCTCAGGAGCCCAGTTCGTCTATTTTTATTTTTGCAGCACACTTTGTCCTCAACTTCTACTACTTTGCGGGCCTCGTAGTAAAAGCTGCCCTGTAATGAACCAGATCCTGGTCTGGTAGTGCTCCTTCCACCGGCAGATCGATGGTAGCACCTGATGAGTATTGATCTGTCGGTGGTACGAAACTAGAGGCCGAGGGCCCCATTACACCTGGCCCCATATGCGAGGGCAAGTGAGCCGTCCGCCAACCATTCCATCCTTATCGCCTCATTTTTCTTTATTCCGCATTTTTACCTCCCCTGGTTGTGTTGTCTTTCCAAGGCCTATGAATATTTATTAATACGTAAAGGACAGGGACAACGAGCAGCGACAACCTCGCCCACGTCTCCCGAAATGAGCTACAGCAAGCACAGGTCGTTAACGGTTTTTTTCTCCGCTAGATGGCACGGCCCAACCTTCATTATGCCACTTTAGGCTTCGAATGCCCACCAAACCGTTCATTGCAAGTGGCAAACCAATGGACCACAAGTGAACAATAACCTGAAGCCGCACACTATTAAATTCAAACCCATAAACAAACTGCTATCTGCAATTCGCATTAAGACTCGATTCTTCATCAAAGAGGTCGCAGAAAAGGTCGTAGGATACAAAGCCCGGCGAGCACGAAACGACTGGTTCGATAAAGAATGCAAAAATTGACTTGACGCGAAAAACGAGGCCTATTGCCAATGGATTCAACGAGCAACCTGAGTTAAAGGAGAAAAATATGACGAGCTACGGCAAATATCGAATAGAATAATTAGACGTAACAAACGTAAATACTTTGACAAGCAGTTGCTGAATATTAATGAAAACTTAACTAATGGGTCAATGCGTCACTTCTTTCGAAGGAAAAAATTGAATGGGCCATAGCTAGCTTTGACTCCTTCAAGTCTGCTGGTCCGGATGGTATAATTCCAGTGGATGTACAACATATGATAGACGTGGTGTACCCCTAGATTGAATCGATTTTCAAAGCCTGCCTTGAATTAATTTACATTCCTCGAATATGGAGGGAGGTTAAAGTGATCTTCATACCGAAAGCGGGTAAAAGCTCTCACACAAGTTCGAAAGACCTTAGACCCATCAGCCTATCGTCGACTCTGCTGAAGGTTTTAGAACGTTTGATTGACATACACCTGCGAAGCACTATCCCAGCGGATCTTCTATTTGCCTCCCAGCACGCCTACTGGAAGGGTAGATCCGTGAATACTGCCTTACACTCTCTGGTGGGTCAAATCGAAAAGTCTCTTGCCTGCAAGGAGTACACGATGGTGGCCTTCCTTGGTATCGAGGGTGCCTTCAATAATGTGAAATCTGCAGCTATCTTGAATGCCCTCTCAGGTCTTCGTGGAGATGACTCGCTGTGCAGACTAATACACATTATGCTTATATCTCGCGTTATCTCCACTAGTCTCGGCACATCATTTGTACGCAGGCATGTCAACAGGGGTACTCCCCAGGGTGGTGTTCTCTCTCCCCTTCTTTGGAATTTGGCCAAGTTCCTTGGTCTCATATAGGATAGGAAACTCTGCTGGAAGTTCAACATTCAGCAATGTGTTAAAAAGGCTACTGTTGCACTATACTCGTGCAAGAAGGCCATAGGTAAGAAATGGAGCTTACATCCGAGGGTAGTGTACTGGCTTTATTTATCGGTTTTGCGCCCTATTCTGTTACATGGCGTTGTCGTCTGGTGGACGGCGCTTAGGGTTGTATCCTACAGAACCCTTCTGGAGAAGGTCCAAAGATTGGCATGCATTGCCATCACGGGGGCTCTAAGGACTACACCGACCGCTCCCTTGGCGGCTCTGTTGAATCTGCTTCCCTTGGACATTTTCGCAGAGAAGATGGCGGCGATTACGGCTGTTCGCCTCCGTGAAACCGGGTTTTGGGCGGCGTCAACCACAGGTCACTCGGCTATATTGATAAACCTTGATATTCCCGAGGAGACGGACTATATCTCCCCGAAATACTTGTTCGAAATGGGCTTTACAGGCCTGATTCCCTCCAGGAATGATTGGCCTGTAAACGCTATTAAGGAATCACATGCCATTATGATTTTCACTGATGGTTCTAAGACTGACGAAGGAGTGGGGGCTGGCGTATACTCGGAAGAGTTGGATATTAGCTTGTCGTTCCGGCTCCCGAACTTTAGTAGTGTTTTTCAGGCAGAAGTTACAGCAATATCTGAAGCTCTAGCTTGGTTGTCGCAAAACGATATATCTGGTAGGGATATTATAATCTACACGGATAGCCAACCGGCGATTAAATCGCTTAGCTCTGTCTTGGTAAATTCGAACACAGTACTGGATTGTCGCAACTCGCTAATAGAGATGGGAAGGCTCTTAAACATTTCCCTGTGCTGGGTGCCAAGGCATAGTGGTTATGTTGGTAACTGCAAGGCCGACGAACTGGCTCGAGCAGGTGCGATCAATGAGATCAGCGGGCCGTTACGTAGCACTAGATGCCGTTGGTTGCTCGTAAACTGGCCATCAAAGATGCGGCGTATGATATGGCCTGCATCAGATGGAGCAATGGCAGTACATGTCATGTGGCTAGACAGCTGTGGCCCAAACTGGATACCAAACTTTCTTCTGGACTGCTAATGCTAAACAGAAATAATCTAAGAACTGTCGTAGGACAGGAGTGCTAACTGGACACTGCCTAATCGGGGAGCATGCCAGGAGACTTCGTCTTCCATATAATGATTTTTAAAGGAGCTGTGGGGACGAGGAAGAGGAGGAAAGTACGTCTCATCTTCTGTGTACCTGTCCGGCCCTGGCGAGTTTTAGGAAAGACCTCCTTGGTTCCTACTTCTTCACCGATTTGGATGACCTGAAAAAGGTAAATGTTGGTCGGCTTCATCGCTTCATTGTGAGCTCAGGCTCGTTTAACGAGTGAGTTGATCTCAGTTGCTGAGTCCAGGGGTATCACCACGGACCCAGTGGTGGTCTAACTGTGCTTATGCAACCCTTTTAACCTAACCTAATCTAACCTAACCTAACTAATGGGAACACCAGACAAGCGTACAAACTACTAAATATAATTTGAAACGGCTATCAAACCAGGAATAGCCTCCGTAACGACAAGGATTGAAACATCATCAGCGATACCGATGGCATTAACAAACGATGGGCCTCTTATTTTGAAGAGCTAGCATCTAAACATCCCCACACAAAAAGCTCTAGTCGATATTGTTGATCTAGGCCCACCCATAGAACCCCCGACAGTAGGAGGTTGATCTCGCGTTGCGGTCACTAAAACGAAACAAAGCGCCGGGCGTTGACGAGATTCCAGCGGAAGTGCTAAAGTTCGTTGGAACTGGTCTAGCTAATGCCACACATCAATTACCCCTGCGAGTATGGGAGGACGAGGTGATCCCAGACGATTGGCGCAGAAACATAGATAAGATATCAAAGTCCATTGAATTCCTCTGTCGAGTCCGGATAGGGCTGCATGCAACACGTCGCCGATCACTATGAGGAATAGGATCGGTGAGAGGATGCACCCCTGCCGAACTCCACTGCGGATCCCAAAGTCCCCCGACACCTTACCTTTCTGCAAAATGCGACTCTTCGCGCAGTCATAAGTTGCCTTAGTAATAGCCACAAGCTTCTTATGGATGCCTCTCCTGCGCATGGCCACCCATACAGAATCCCTGTTCACACTATCGAAAGCCTTTTCGAAATCGATGAAAAGCAAGTGAAGCGGAGAATCGTATTCAGCGCATTGCTCGATGATGATTCGCAAGGTGTTAATGTGATCGACACAGGAGAATCCGGATCGAAAATCAGCATGCTCTTCATCAATTGTGCTTTCCAAGTGGGCCTTTAGTCTTTCCAGGACGATTTTAGCTATTATCTTGGCAACGGCAGGAAGCACACAAATGCCTCTCCAATTATTACAGTCTGTGAGGCTACCCTTCTTTGGAAGTTTGATGATCAAACCTTCCTTCCACTCAGTGGGAAAGGTCTCTGTATTCCACACTTTATCAACAAGTGGGTGCAGCAAATCGGCAGTTACGCTTGGCGCTGCTTGATAAAGTTCGGCAGGGATACCGTCAAGTCCGGCGGCCTTTCCTCGTTTTAGAGCAATAATTGCAGTGACTATTTCCTCTTTAGTCGGGGCAGTGGACCGTATACACACATTTTTATGGTTAGCTAAATTATCTATATGAGGGGGAACTTCACCAGAGGTTACACGGTTCAAGACCGCGGCGAAGTGTTCTTTCCACCGCCTCATTTGATCTTCTTCCAAGATAAGTAGCTTTCCATCACCATCCTTCACGGGATGTTGTTCTTCTGCTGAGGCTAAAAGAGAATTGGCATAAACTCTTGTATCGCGTCGCACACTCCGCTGAACTTCTCGAGCTCTGAGTAAAGGAGTTCGATGCTGCTTCGATTGTCGTCTGACGCTGCAGCCAAACGAACTTTAAAGCCATGAAGCGTCGGACATCCAGGGCTTATTCCGGCAATCCGGGTTTAGGCCAAGAATGGTAATTGCGCTATCAATGTACGCATTTTTTATGGCATCCCAGTTTTCGTTTATGTCACTATCTGGGTGACTAGTTATCTCAGCTGAAAGTTGTGAACTCTACAAATCTTTCACCGTTGTCATTACGATCACCAAGACCGTGTCTCCCCATCACATGTCTGAGCCCATTGTTATCATAACCAGTCCGAAGCGTATATACCCAAGACTTGTACAGACCTAGTGGTGATACCAAAAGTACCAATTGGCAACGACCATATGCATTAAAAGTGGGTCTCCTATATGGCCAGTTCATAGGGGAGGTTGGCACTCATTCAGTGGGGTCTTGACCATTCTCAAAATCAATTAACTAACCCATTCCACAAATATTTGTCGAGTTTTTCAAGTCGCTAGCTTCATTCTATCGAAATTTATTGCTTATTTGAAGTTTCATTTGTAGGGGAGGTAGGGGTTCCTTGGGTGGGATCTTGCCCATCATTGCCACCAAACAATAAGATCAGCCTACAAATATTTAAGCAAAATGTCAAGTCTCTAGCTTCACTCTATCGAAAGTTATCGCTTATTTGAAGTTTCATTTGTAGAGGAAGTAGGAGTTTGGTTGGTCGGATTTGACGTGTTTTCAATATTAGCCAACTGGATCCTACTACAAACATTTGACCAAAATTTCAAGTCGCTAGCATTATTTTGTCGTAATTTATCGCTTATTTTAAGTTTCATTTATAGGGGAGGTAGGGGTTCCTTAGGTCGGATCTTACCCATCTTTAATGCCAACTAACTAAATCTCACTTCAGATATTTGACCAAAATTTCAAGTCGCTGCCTTCAGTCTAGCAAAAATTATCGCTTATTTGAAGTTTCATTTGTAGGGGAGGTAGGGGTTCCTTGGGTCGGATCTTGCCCATTTTCAATACCAATCAAGTAGGTCTTACTAGTAACATTCCACCAAATTTTCAACTTGCTCGTATCATTCTATCGAAAGTTATCGTAATTAAAGGAATATTTAATTTTTTTTAAATTTGTAGGGGAGGTAGGCGTTCCTTTGATCTGATTATGCCCAATGTACTGCAACTCAAGCAGCTTCTCACCTCAGGGTAACATGCCGAAATCAGGTGTCTACGTCAATTGGTTCAAGAGTTATAGACAAAAAACCCGCAAAGTAGGGTAGTACGGAGCTCTTTGTAAGAAAATCGCCGTTAGTTTTCAACTGATCGATTTTATTTTTCCAGGAAAGTATAATATTACGAGCGAGCAATCTACCAAAGCTAGAGCTTTTCACCTTTATTTAATCGGGAGTTATATATACATTTAAGCATTTTACATATGTAGGGGAGGTAGGCGTTTTCTTGGCCTGATCATGTCTATTTTCAATACCAACCAACTAGATCATACTTCCAACAAGGCTCTAGCTTCATTCTATCGAAAGTTATCGTGCGAACGGACAGACAGACAGACAGACGGACAGACGGACAGACAGACAAACAGACAGACAGACATGGCTTAATCGAATCAGGAGGTGCCCCTGATCATTATTTATAGGGTTTTTTTTTGAAGCAACCCTGACTAACTGTTCTATAAATCACAATCTAAAAGTAAAAAATTACTGTATTTGTTTTAAATAGAGGATGACCTTTTACCCCAATTTTGTACTCAAAGTTATCACTTATCCCAACTTCAACTGACTGCACTGTAAAAAAAATATACCACGCGGTTTTGGCAAGTAACTCTAACAGATGGCGCATTTTGTCCAGATTCCAAAATGGTGCGAAACTTCCTATATTATCTCTTAGTTGAGGTGAAAAGAAGTAATAATCTCATTTAGGCAAAAGTGTAATTTATTGAGCAAAAAAATCAATTTACAATTAAACGTTAGAACTTTAATTTACAACAAATGTTTAAAATGTTTGCCTTCAGCTGCAATGCAGGCACGACATCTTCTTAAAAAGGATCGAGTTATAAGCCGGGCGAATCTTCCGGAACTAATGGCTTCAGCGGCTTCCGCAATTTTTCGGCGGAGTTCCTCCAAATTTTCTATTTACATTGCTATACCTCCGGAGCCTCCTTTAAGGTGTTACATATTTTCGTCGTGACAAAAACAATATACCCTTTACTATAAGTCTAGGGTATAAATATTCCTTTAATTACGATAACTTTCGATAGAATGACACTAGCAAGTTAAAAATTTGGTAGAATGGTGCTAGTAAGGTCCAATTAGTTGGTGTTGGAAATGGGTAAGATCCGACCAAGGAACCTCCACCTCCCCTACAAATGAAACTTCAAATGACCGATAACTTTCGATAGAATGAAGCTAGAGTTTTGAAAATTTGCTTAAATGATCATAGCACGATCTAATTGGTAGGTGGCAATGATGGGCAAAATTTAACCCAAGGAACTCCTACCTCCCCTATAAATGAAACTTCAACTAAGCGATAACTTTCGATAAAATGAAGCTAATGACTTGAAAAACTCGACAAATATTTGTGGAATGGGTTAGTTAATTGATTTTGAGGATGGTCAACATCCTCCTAAATGAGTGCCAACCTCCCCTATAAACTGGTCATACAGGAAACTCACTTTCAATGGAAATAGTCGTTGCCATTTGGCACTTTTGGTATCACCACTAGGTTTGTACAAGTCTAGGGTATATACGCTTCGGCGTATTTTCTCTTGTGAATCGGAGGATTTGATAAAACAAAAATATGTATACATATTTATATATAAATAAAACAAAATAAGTAAATAAAATATAGACTATTTCCAAAAAGTACTTTGTTATAAGAATATGACTATTATATTATAATTTAGCATGATGCCTTGAGATAATATCATGTTTAGTCGATTAAATAATAAAAAAATTATCGTCAAAAGCCTTATTGCACCTTGAATTTTTCTTGCAATCACATTTGAATGGGTCGTCAATTAGATTGAGGCCTGATTTATTGTTAGTTGGAATAACCTTTACAATAGGCATAGGATCCCTTAATCACATACATCTTACGCAATGATACGTACAAAAATGAAATCCTAAATTAAAAATAGCTTCCTCCCTCTCTATCCCCTCTCTCTTATGAATTTCTGTGATTATTAAGGGGGGATTTTTTTGAATCAGGATGCGCCCGAAAATCCCAAGGAAGGAAGGGTGTAGAAGCGCTGGCCCTTAATACCATGGGCCATATAAGAGCCGAATTTCACCGTAGGCTCACGACTTAAAGGAAAAAGGATCTGTCCTGACTAGGTACGTTCCGATACAAGTAAATACAAGTAAATAATCGATACTTTTGTTTCGATACCAAATACATTTAGCATCGAATAATTCTTGCGATACTCACTCGGGTATCGATACCATTTCCATCCAAGAATCTACCGAGTACCCATCATTAAAATCGAAATAAGAGAAGAGAGGCAATCAACAATGTCGCAGGCGAGGAACAGATTGTCTCCGAAGTACTTGGAAAATTTGCTCTTCTGGGCAGTCTCGATAATAAAGAGTTCTTCACTTAAATTTTAATCATTTTAATAATAATTACTTCTTGCACTTTTTTCACATCCGCTTGCCAAGCCTAAATGAAAAGTTCTCCTTTTTCTAACTTTTTATTTCTTAAATCAGAATATATATGTTTTCTATATATAAATTCTATGATATACTACCCACTTGGAAATAGCCTTGGAAACATAATCTGGATTAAGTAAAACTCTTCGTATAGATGTATGTATGTATGTGCATATATAAGCATATGGAATACTTATAGGCCAGTCAAATTAAGCCAATTTTGGGGCTTTTTAATAATAATGAGGGAAATATCTGGAAATAATTTCAATCCCTTCTATAGATACTGAATACATGGAAACTGAGTTTGCACGGTCGTAGAAGGTGAGCTTAACTTTTGGAGGGCGAAAATCCGAGAAATTTGAGCCCTTTTTTTATTGTAATATTATCATTATAAATCCTAAACGGTGCCTTGGATCGAAAAACCTTGCGGCAGTAAACTAAACACTGTTGAATTCTGCGTTCAATGCACTGCTTAAAGTTGAAATTCGGCTCAGTAGCGTAGTCAAAATCGATAGTCAAAAAATGACAATTTTCGAGGCTCCCGAGAAAAATTACACTTTTCAAGCTCACAGATCTTTGCAATGGATCCTCCAAATGGAAAAGCTTGTCTGTAAAAGTTGGGGACAATTTGATTGTGAGCCTAACGTGGCCAATATTTTTCAATCCGGGCCATTTTTAGAGTAGCTATGAGCAAAAATTCAAAAATGAATGCACATCGATTCATGCCTTAAAAGCTCTATCTCGGTAAGTATAACAGCTAGAAGTTTTATTTTAGTCTCAAATTGTAGACAAATTACTCCTGTTAAATAAAGTTTTACAAGATTTCTTGTGAGACCAATTTAGGAGATACTGAAAAGAAACAGGAAAAGCCAAACAATTAGACGATCTCAAATTCATAAGAAAAACTATCGATATGAGTACTTTATAAGTATCGATACTTTCATGCTACTTATATGAGTAGTATCGAATAAATGATTTAAATACTACTCATTTGAGCGGGTATCGATACTTATATGGTATCGGAACGTCCCTAGTACTGACTGGACGGTAATCTTATCTTCCTCCCCTTTCTTTTTTTGCCTTTCTGGCATTTTTATTGTAGTTTGTCTTTAGAGCTCTTTTTCCCTTCACAGGAACTTCGTTTTCGCCGGTTTAGGGAGTTTGACGCGTAGGCGTCCCATTATCGTTCCGCATTAAAATTATTTGTCTTGGTAGAATAGAGTTTCTTTTTGTTTAGCGGGCTTGATGTGCGATATCCTGTATTGTATACGTATGTGATGGAGGAGGCCAATAGCTGCCGTTTACCCATCCCGCAACTCCCGGTTACTGAGCTGGTCTGCGAGCGCACCTCGCAGCCTTTGGAGAGGGTCTTGCTCATTTTCGCTTACTCTGGCCTTCACGGCCACCCCTCACCCTCGTCCTCCGACAAGCCATCATTACAGCGTCCTCCAGTTACAAGGACCCAACAATGGTCGTCGAGGGATAACTCTTTCAGAAGTGGTTAGCATGTTTAAATTACTGGGCAGAATGATGTAAATTCTTCTTTGTGTAATGTATACTCGCTACTCCAACCAACGCCTACCATTCTCAAAAAAACACACCTTCTATCGTAGCAGTGTCAAGGTTATGTAATAGTTCTTGAGTGGCAAGTTCCATGAAATGATGTTGATGTCTGCATATGCCACTACCTCCGGCGACTTAAAAAGTAGATTTGTTCTGGTCAATGTCAGCCATCCTCAAATCGTATATTCTAGTGATAGTTTAAAGAAGCATCGAATGGTTTCAGTAAAATAAACGAATGTATACATTATGTCTGCATTGAACTGGCAACAAGAAGTTTTTTACCGTAGATAGCTGATTGGTTGTTGATTGCCCGGGCTGAAGGCCATCTTGACATTCTCCAACTATCTGCTCAGCGTAAGATTCTCTTTTCCAGAATTTCAATATTTTGTAAGGGGTACCGACTAGTTAGTTCAAGTAATGAACGAAAAATAGGAAACAAAATTGTACGGATATAGGATTTTACACAATTGTTGGGAAACAGTCTTCTAAATAAATGCCTCAAATTTTATAGTGACAATGGGTCCCGAATTGTAGGGTCCTTTTTCAAGTTTTCCTTGAATACAACGAAACTATACATTCCACAAAAAAAAAGTCAAAAGGTAGATCGAAGAACATTAAATTTCCTACAAAGTAACATATCATAGGCCATAAAACCCTGGTCTAGACCATACAATAATACGGATATATGACATAGTACATATTGATTTTTTCATGGTAAGTTATGATAGAACGATTTTTGTAAAAGATATCATCATCCAGTACAAGCAAGCATATCAAATTAAGGTGGATTATTGTCAAGGACTTTACTGAACTCTTCAGCGAAAATGACTCCAATTTACGTTCCATTCTCGATTTGGTTCGTCGTACGGCTGATGGAATTTATTCCAGTCATTTTGCGACTCGCTAAACTGTTTCATTGTGGAAATGCGACGTTTATATTTACAAAACATTGATGTATTTATTGAGGAAAATGTTTTGCAACATACTATACATGTTTAGTGTATGGAGTTTTGGGCTTGATGTTTGATTATCCCATTGAAATTGAAGTAGGAACTGCAAATACCAGTTCCTTAGATTCAAATGCTAAAAATTCTAAGAAGCCCGTCCATCTACATGCACGAAATAGAATTCGATGTAAAACCCAATAGTACACACTCTACTTATATCATGACCGATTAATACATTAAATACTAATTCAAATTCAAGTCAACTTTACTTACTCATTAAAAACCAATAGATCGAGTCTCGATTTAGATAGCGTAATTCCTGGTCTCGTATTTTAGTTATTTTCTCCTGAAACACTTTCTCCCATGCATTCAGTTTAATCAACTTTATACCCATGAAAATGTCATTCGTTTTCTTCAGACGTTCATCTGTGCATTCCTAAAACGAATGAAAAGCCAAACCATGAAAAGAAATTAACTACAGTGAAAAGTTATAATCGTATCCAAACATAAATATACACAAAACACTTACCGCTGCTTTCTCTGCGTTATTCGACATTGCTTTACCGATTAGAAATTGCAACGGAATCATTGTCAGGATACATACTAGCGATCCTATTATGGCACTAACTCCCAATTTAAGATACAATAAGTACATTACGAGACCAACCTGAAAAGGAAAAATACCCCAGAGTAACATTATTTGAGCACTTAAATCTATTAATCCGTCGCGGATCCCAGAATTCTTATTGTATTAAAGACATTAAACAACACAATTTTAGGGTATGAGACAGGTAGCGTTTAGGTAAGAGATTGCTTTTCAAATTATTTAGATTCATAATAAATTATTATAATACACGACTGAAATCAATTCTTCAGGATGGGATAGCATACTTTATGGTGAAAGATATGAATTGACTAGCAACATAACGTTTCAACAATTTGTCGTGCTTTGTTTATTTATATTTATTACCGCACTCTTAAGAAAATGTGGCTCTCATTTCTGACTGTTACAAGTCGTCCAAGGACTTACCTTCAATGGAATACTCCACACGTAATGTGCTATCCAAAAGAATGTCATGACATTCAAGGCATCCTCCGACATTAAATTCGTAATAGCTCCAACATCCTTGGAACTCATAGCAAGTGTTAATGAATCAGTTTCGGCGGACTCGGCCACATTCCCGGTTCCGGCTGCCATAGCTTCCGCTGCCATGTCAGATGGTACTCGTTTGTACAAACAGCTTGAACTAAGCAGTAAGCTTTTCCGATAAACGAGTCCTTGCAAGGATGTCTTGATTCGGATCCCAATCATATTCACAACGTGCGTGGCCGCCTGCGATAGTGCCCCTTGTGCGAGCGATGATAAAAGGACAAGCCAGGCAATTACCCAGCCGTTTGACAGCAATTCAGCCCAGCCGGGGTAGTAAATAATGGCATCTTGCACCGTACCAGGAGTGGTAACATTATCGTTGGATGATGCTGTGCTCATTGTATGAATAGCCTTCATTGCGTATCCCCAGTGACCTATTGACACGCTGCTATTGTTATTCAAGCTACTACCGCTGTTTCCTTCCTTCGGCGAATCCTTGTGCAATATCTTTTGGAAACTCTGCCGAGGCCGATATTCTTGTTGTGATTCGATGTACTCGACAATCTGACAAATCGATAACGGCCCAACCAGGGCCGATAAATCACCAAAGAGTTTCAATAATCCTCCAAGGATAAACAGCTTCCAACTGCTTTTTAAGTAGCAAAACCATAATTGAGCATACCTTGCCTGTAAAAAAAGAAACGATTTGTTGAAGTTATGTGTTTTATTGGCAAAAATAAGCATTAAGTGATTGTTATAGATTTTGTATTAATAGAATATGAATTGCAGACTTATACACTTGAAATAAGAATTTCAAGAGTAACTTTGAGTAAATCCTCCAGAAAATATCCAGATAATGTTTATTTTTGTCCCGAACAACAATCCAAATTACGAATACAACCTTAGTCAAATATACTTAAATTAAATTATACTGGAAGTAATTCTCAAGATTTTAATGTTCTTCTTTTTTTATGGTCTTCAGGTAAAGTCATACCACAAAATTTAGCCATACGAAGTGAAGTTTAGGCAGAAACTTGAAAAAACACCAAAAACCACGATTTCGATTTATTTTCGAAAATATTTTTAAAAGAGCTAATCATAACACACAACTTTCTAAGGCTAGTACTGTATTTGAAGCGAAACAAAACGAAATGTTAAACCCCATATAGGCCCGTCTTCTCAATGTCCTGTGTCTCTTAGCTAGCAGGGACTAATTTGTCAAAAGCCTAAACCTAAACCATATACAGCACCCAAAATGCGACAAAATATGGAGATTCCCCCACTCCCCCCTTATTTTTGAACTGCATTATCGTTTTTTGGATGTTGTACTCGTAAAGGTTAAGGTCTAGGCTTTTGATAAATAAGGGGTATATTTCCAAAAAACCCGAAATCTCAATTTTTCTAAATTTTCAGTTTATGATGCTAGTCGATAGTTTATCGATTCATATACAGAACCATGAAATCGAATTCCTGCAAATCCATTTAAAACCATTCAAAATTTTGAAAAGAACCATGCTTATAGGCCAGTAAAATTAAAATTTATTAATAAAATAATAATTAGGGAAAGATCTGGAAATAATTTTAATCCCTTCTATAAATACTGAATACATGGAAACTGAGTTTGCACGGTCGTAGAAGGTGAGCTTAACTTTTGGAGGGCGAAAATCCGAGAAATTTGAGCCCTTTTTTTAATATTATCATTATAATTCCTAAACGGTGCCACGTGTCGAAAAAACTTGCAACAGTAATCTAAAGACCGTTGAATTCTGCGTTCAATGCACTACTTAAAGTTGAAATTCGGTTTAGTAGCCTATTCAAAATCGATAGTAAAAAAATTACAATTTTCGAGGCTTCGGAGGAAAATCACACTTTATCACTTTTCAAGCTCACAGATCTTTGCAACGGAGCTTCAAATGGAAAAGCTTATCTATAAAAGTTAGGGATAATTTGATTGTAAGCCTAACATGGCCAATATTTTTCAATTCGGGCCATTTTTGGAGTAGTTATGAGCAAAAACTCAAAAATGCCTGCTAATTGACTTATGCCTTAAAAGCTCTATCTCGGTAAGTATAACAGCTAGAAGTTTTATTTTACTCTCAAATTGTAGATAAATTACTCTAGTTTAATAAAGTTTTACAAGATTTCTTGTAAGACCAATTTAGAAGACACTAAAAAGATATAGGACAAGCCAAACAATTAGGCATATTTTCGCAAAATCACCGACTTTTTTTAAAAATAAAAACGCAATTACTCACAAACTGTACCCGCTAGTGTATTCTAGTAAAAAGTGAATCGCAGGTAATATCCTTCCCTAAAAACAGAAAATAGCCTGTAGAAATCAGATAAACTGTTTATTAGATATGGCCTTGGAAAATAAAATAAAAAAAGTGTGAACAAATTATTATTTTTTAATTAAAGGGCTGTAAATGACCCGAAATTTAAAAATTAGTACTATATAATGTTAACACAAAATATTTACAGCCAAACAGGAAGTTTTTATTTTTAATAAAATTAATATATATGTATATAGGTGAAAACTCGAGTCGAATAAGATTAAACAGCAAAATGTTGATCGTGGGCTACATATCTTTCTTATTTTTTCGAGCTATATCTAGCAAACAAAGCATCTGATTTCTACGGGCTATTTTCTGTTTTTAGGGTAAGATATTATCTACGATTCAGTTTATATGGGAATGTACTTCCGGGTATAGTTTTTGATTTAATGCATTTTAAAAAAAAAAAAGTCGTTGATTTTGCAAAGGTTAAATTACTTTGGTCAGTCAAATTGTTATAACACTGGTTTCTTTAATTAGGGTAACTCGATTTTTGATATATTGTTTGAGCTGGTACATTGTTTAAAAATACGAGTTTTTTATTTCCCCCCGCCACCGCGGACCTCGCAACCATGTTGACAATATGCCTAATTTTTTGGCTTGTCCTGTTTCTTTTTTGTGTCTCCAAAATTTGTCTTAGAAGAATCCTTGCAAAATTTTATTAAACTAGAGTAATTTATCTACAATCTGAAACTAAAATAAAACTTCTAGCTGTTATACTTACCGAGGTAGAACTTTTAAGGCATAAATCGATTAGCAGGCATTTTCGAGTTTTTGCTCATAACTACTCTAAAAATGGGCCAAATTGAAAAATATTGGCACTTTAGGCTAACAATCAAATTATCCACAACTTTTATGGATAAAGTTTTCCATTTCAAGCTTCCGTTGCAAGGATCTGTGAGCTTGAAAAGCGATAAAGTGTGATTTTTCTCCGAAATCTCGAAAATTTTAATTTTTTGACTATCGATTTTGAATACGCTACTGAACCGAATTCCAAGTTTGAGGAATGCATTGAATCCAGAATTCAACGGTCTTTAATTTACTCTTGCAAGTTTTTTCGATCCGAAGCACCGTTTAGGAGTTATAAGAATAATATTTAAAAAAGGGCTCAACTTTCTCAGAATTTCGCCCTCCAAAAGTTAAGCTCACCTTCTACCACCGTGAAAACTCAGTATCTACAGAAGGGATTAAAATTATTTCCAGATCTTTCCCTAATTATTATTAAAAAAGATACAAAGTATCTACACTGCATGCAGATACATCGGAACATGGATATGTCTATGACTACCGACTGCGTGGAACCTGTTGTGTTGAAGATATCGACGTAAGTTTTGTAAAGATCCCAGTATAGTTATACTGGATGAAATCATTCGAATAAACACGTCCCACGCTTTCGGTAGGCATAAGACATATCCATGTACCCATGTATCTGGTGGCAGTGTAGATACTCGTCATAAATTCTGCTTTGCTTTGTCCTGTCCGCTTGGGCTCCTTTCTCTCGCGGGATCGTTTCGTTTTCGTTTGCATCGCGTGTGTGCAATATTCACCTCCTCTCGTGCACCCTGTTCCATCTACCTGTTTCATCTACCTCTTCCATCTACCCGTTCGGTATAGTTTGCAGACTGCAGCCTATCGACATTTCTCTGAGTACGTTTCTGCTAATCGCAATCACGCTTCCCACCATCTTTTCCCAATCGAACGTGTATTGTGTTTGTGTATCTATTGCAAAATCGCTCCCACACTATTCGTCTCATCCCGCCCCTTTAATCAACAGTCCGGCTCTGGCACACACAATTTCTCAAGGAACGCGTGCGACTCTATGCGATTGTGTCCGGCAAACAGAAAGGGAAACTAACAAAAGTAAACAAAACATTCCAACACACGCACAAAGAGAATGCACAAGATAAATTTTTTGAATTTTTGCAGAAGGGGGGGGGGGCATTTGATCTTCTGCAGACCTCTGAATGTACATCATGTCACGATGAGTTGCCCGGAACTATAAAATCCTGCGACAAATATTTCTCTATTTCGGGGCTTGAGAGATTTTAACTCGCGCAGTACGAATCCGCCATTTTATTTTATGATACGTTTATTGCATGTGTGGTGGGGGCCCACATTGTGGGCCAGTCAGACCTCAAATCACCGCCATTGCAAATGCGCAACCATTTGGATAGAATGAACTTCATCCGCGATGGCTCTCGCTCTCTATCTTCGGGGGCGGGGTAATGTACACACTCTCAAATTGCGTCTGCGCATGTCCAAATGTTAGTCGAACTGACTACTTGCTACTTTTTCTGGAACCCTATTGATTCAGATATGTAGTACAACGCGCGCTATTTTATTTGTTTGTATTCCAGTCATTTTGAACATTTTGGAATTTTTGCGGAAGGGGGGCATTTGATCTTCTGCAGACCTCTGAATGTACATCATAACATATAACATCCTGCGACGAATATTTCTTTATTTCGGGACTTGAGAGATTCTAACTCGCCTAGTATAAATCCGCCATTTTGTTCTATTTGTTTATTGCACGTGTGGTGGGGGCCCACATTGTGGACCAGTCGGACCTCAAATCGCCGCCATTGCAAATGTACAAACGCAGTCGCTGGATCACCCGATTTGGCTCGAATGAACTTCATCCGCTCTCGCTCATCTTCGGGGGGCGGGAACTATGTACACTCTCTCAAATTGCGTCTGTGCATGTCCAAATGTTAGTCGAACTGACTACTTGCTACCTTTTCTGGGACCCTAGTGATTCAGATAGTACAACACGGGCTATTTTATTAAATGATGAATGGGAATTGGCGGAAATTGAAGGTCGTTGAAAGTCCGCCCGTTCACCCGTACACTATGTTATTTCTTGCCGTCCACAACGTCAACCCTTATCGCTATCAAATCAACATCCCAACATGTACACACAGGATCCCCGCAAGCGCACCGCCCGCGCGGATCTACAAGCAACAGCCATGCAAAATGACCACTTCACTCAAACGACATGCACAACCAGAAATTTTCAATGGGCTTGTTTCCTCTTCTGACCCCCGAGTAGAAAAACAGACATTTCGTGTGACGGACAGATTTTTAGGATGACCCCCAGCTATAAGACATATCCATGTCAAAAGCCCCAAAATTGGCTTAATTTGACTGGCCTATTAGTTTCAATCTCCAACACAGTTTGGGTTCCAAAAAACGATGTCTTCATGCTGCTGATTTACAGACAGGAACCTCCATCGCCCTTGCAGGCCATTTTACAATAATTCAAATAAACCAATATTAGAGTCGACATCTTCAAAGATATTTTTAGCAACATACAATGCTGTGTAAACTAGGAATAGACGAAGAAATTTCTAATAGGAAATTGGCTGTACCTGAGATTTTGAAGCCACTGTGGCGCTGTGATTGCACATGAATTATGACCAAGTCCCAGTCATTGACATTTATATCTGAAGAGGTTAAGACAGCTAGACACTCGTTGGTGGAATCGAAAAGATTTCGAATCGATGATGCTGATTCTTTACAGATCGGTGTACTGTTCAGAAGAGTAAATAGCTAAGCATTAATTAACAAGCGTCGGTTGTTATATCGTTTACAAAGAGCCTTCCATGCGGGCTCATAATTGCTTTCCGCGATGGTGAAAGTTCGGAGCAATTGTTCAGCTTCACCAGAAACTGCTCTTCGCAAGTAGTGGAGCTTTTGAACAGCCGTGATGGAGGAGTTGTTTTCCACCAAGGCCACAAACATGTCGTGGAAAGCTTGCCACTCTGAATATAAACCGGAAAATGTTGGTAAACTTATCGGCGGCAAATGCACCTCATTGTGACTCTGGACCACCTTCGTATCATAGTATTTCTCCTCGAAGGTGGCGTATTCATCGTTCACGAAATATGGCAAAGCTTCCCTTCTTGCGTTGCTCGCGGAACACACGAGCTGCTTATGCACATCCTCATATTCTTCCCATAAACGTCCCAAACCTTCAATCCGCCCTTTCAAATACCCCATGGTCATGTTGGCCTTGGAGCACTTTTTAAAATTCTTTACGAAATTATTTATTGACTCGGCGTTCGCCTTTTGCTTCGCAAGCAAGGCTTGGACCCCTCCAACCGACATCAAAATACCGAATATTAGGCACAGTACGAAGAATAGGTTAGGAAAATTATAAATGGATCAGGAAAGTTAAGCCACGATGGACGTTTGTGTAAACTCACCGCTGATCCGGCTCGACGTACCAAAATGTTTTTCCAAAATATAAGTACTTATTATGCCAGCAGCAATTTCAGTAACTGCCCACGAACTTAAGTGAATTATTATAGTAAAACGCGAGAGTTCGAAAAAAAAACGAGTATAATAATTTTATTAACCAAAATATTCAATCCAACCGCACTCACTGAAGATTACATTGCAAGTGGCCATTTTTTCATAGCTTTTGGTATAAATTGTTATATTAGAAAAAATGCGGCAAAAACCTGCTAGAGAATTGTACAGGCAAGCCACAACAACAGCATAAAAATCTCAATCAAAACAATTCTTGCATATGAATAGTAAAGTTTTGACAATATTATTGTGAATATTGTGCGGTGACTGACAAGCTACAGGCTACAAGCCATTACAGAAATAACAAGAGATTAGTTTGTTAGCTACAGCAACTCGGCGATTCGCTCTGATTCAGTGCGTCCGTCTTGTACGGACGGTCCGTACAAGACATTCAAATTGGTCAACAATAGAGCATCCATGAGAACTCCGCTAACTCGCTATTGTTTCGCTACATCCGTTGAGGCCCCAGATGCACGGTGCCCCACCATTCGACGACGCAAATTCTCAAAAAACTGGAATAAGATAAGTTGTTAAACACAATTCTTCTTATAAAATTATACTTTGTGGTTAATTCCATTTCAGTTCACCGAACGTAGCTGATCCTTTATGAACATGTTGCGATCACATTATTTCCGTGGATTTATAATATTATAAAACTTATCTCAGTTTTATACTAGTTCAATCATTGGGAATTTGGAGGAACAAGTTGTGGAAGATAATATTTTTCTTTCAGTTTTAGGGGTTTGTAGTAAAAACAAAACCCTTATGAAATCGGTCAAATGTCTGTCTGTCCGTCTGTTCGTCTGTCCGTCTGTCTGTCTGTCTGTCTATCCGTCTGTCCGTGGAATATCTCACGAACGGCTGAAGCTACATACATACGTGAAATTTGGTGGGAATGTGTAGCATTACTATAATTCGTCGGAGAAAGCGAATCGTCGTAATAGGTCAACTTTAAGGGGAAGTCCCCATAGAGGGGAAATGAAGGTCAAAATTTTTGTTTCGTTTGAAACAGGCAAGTAGTATAGATTCCACAAGAGTTATCACTCCATAGAAGTTTCGCCTCTGCTAGGAGATTTGTATGTATTGACAAATTGTTCACAAGAAAGCTGACTCCGCCTCCGGCGGTAGATTTGTATGTATTGATTCTCTTGTG
Source organism: Chloromyia formosa (assembly GCA_964017055.1). NCBI lineage: Eukaryota > Metazoa > Arthropoda > Insecta > Diptera > Stratiomyidae > Chloromyia > Chloromyia formosa. The sequence continues at coordinate 48,908,924 of OZ024816.1, read as the reverse complement.
TATCTATACCGTGTAGTTTATACTATGTTTATACAATTTGTCAATACATACAAATCTCATGGCAGAGGCGAAGCTTCTATGAAGTGATAACTCTTGTGGAATCTATACTATTTGGTACAGGCAAGTGGGGTATCACAAGAAAGGTACCGTCGGGTACATTCCATTTTTGGAATTTTTTTTCAAATTTGAAGAAACGTGAAAAGAGGTAGAAGGGAAAATATGTGATCCGAGTTTGTCCCCCCCCCCCCCCCCTTGCATTTCGAGACCGCTATACTTAGAAATATGAAAATTTACAGAAAAGCGGCATTTTACTAGCGTAGAAAACCTACATTAATAGAATTTTGAAATCTAATCAGAAAAGGTTAATAATAGTACATTTCTATAGTTGCACTTAGCACACCCTTGCACCCCTTAAGCGCACCCGAGGTCAGAAATATTGATGGCCAATGATAACCAACATCACAGGCAATAATATCTCTAAGTTTCATCACAATCACATAATATTTAATAATAGTACATTCATTCAAATTTTGACACCATCCATACAAAAAATGCACATGACCGGCCTCTGCTACGTACTATGAGTACTTTGAATATTGTTTGTTGTTTTTCATAAAGTGAATTGGAGCTAACCATTTCTGAAAAGGTAAAGATTGGTGGGATAGGAGTGGGAGGGGAGAGAAGTGGAGGGGGGAGGTAGAAAATGAAGATCAATATTTTTTTCATCTGCTATGGCAAGTGGGGCATCATGAGAAAGGTACTACCGAGTACATTCCATTTTTGCGTCTTCGTCAAATTTGAAGAAAGGGAGACGAGGTAGAGGGGAAAATATGAGATCATAATTTGTCCCACCCCCTTACCATTTCGAGACCGTTACACTTAGAAATTTGAAAACATACAGGAAGGTGGCTTTCAACTAGCACAGAAAACAAAAAAATTATGGAATTTTGATATCTTCTCAAAATAGGTTATTAATAACTAGTATATTTCAATAGTTACAGTTGGCACACCCCTGCATTTCTCAAACTCATCCGAGGTTGAAAATATTTATTGCCAACGATAATCAACACCACGTGCAATAATGTCTTCAAGTTTCGTAATAATCACGTAATATTTAATAGTAGTACATTCATTTAGATTTGGTCATTTTGATATCATGAATACAAAAAATGCACATAACAGGTCTCTTGTACTGCATACTAGTACTACGAGTACAACATACTTGCATATTGTTTTCCGTAGCGCGCATTGGAGTTAACCATTTTCAAAAGGGTAAAGATGCTGGGAGAGGAGGGAGGTATCCTGGCCGCTGACTCTACTTTCTATAAATATTCAAACAATTTACTTTCAATATTTTGTACGCAAGCTTGCAATTTGCAATACCGTCTTAACATGAATAGTTAAGCATCTCCAAGAGTAGGACAGTTCATCTCCTATTGGCATGGGACACTACAAAACCCTCGGATTGCGGGCGTAGCCCTCTATTTTCCGGTTTCATTTATGTTTTTATGGGGTGCTGAACACGAATCCGCAGCTTCCCACCAATTTTTTTTTTGCGGAACATGGTCGAAATCTCTAAAAACTTCTAAATGTCGGTACTTTTTTTTGGTTTTCCGATTATATCTTGAAAACTGTGGATCCTAGCTAAAAAAAAGGAAACGGGTAAATTGAAAAGCATGAAATTCTGCGAAAGAGCTACCTAAGCGTCAAATTCGGTTCAGTGGTGTACCCGCAATCGACAGTCGAAAAACGTCGGTTTTTCTCATATTTGCGGAAAATCCTGTTATGGTCACATTTAAACGTCTTTAACTTGAAAACGGCTAGTTTTATACTCTTCTATTTATTCCTAGATTGATTTCCGCTAGGATCTACGGTTTTTAAGTTATTATAACCAAAAAAAAACAAAAAAGTACCGAAATTTCGAGGTTGAGTTTTTGACCATGTTCCGTGAAGAAATTTTGGTGGGAAGCTCCGGATTCAGGTTCAACACCCCAAAGAACAAAAAAAAATGAAAGAAAAAAATTCTCCACCATAATTTGTTTCCCCGAAGCTCTTATCAGCTTCTATGAGCTCCTTATGACTGGATTATATGGAAACTCTATCTTATAAAATTGATGGGATACTAATTAATCATTTTGACGGAAATTTTTTCAGAGTGTAGATATTACACATACACACTGTTGGTAAATGTGCATTGCTTTCTTTTAAAGAATTAAACCTTGAAAATTAAATGGAAAAAATCATCTCAACTCAAGTAATTATTTTAATTATTCTCGCTTTGAGTCATTTGTGCCCTCGTTAAGTTTATTTCGTATTCAGGACTAAGAAGTGTACACTTCTTCACTTTTTCGTACGCTGCCAGGTATTCCACATTTTGTTGAAATATTTCACGTATTGCTCATAGTCTGCATTTAATTACTTAGTCAGAGTGCCACAAATTATGGGTAACCCCAATACTTCTCCTTTAGAGAAGCATACACCGGTAAGAAGGAGCAGAATGCCGGGACAAGTGGTTTTTGCATTGCAACTGCAAAAGTTTCAACAGTTGCCGAAATAGAAAAGGGAGAAATTCGTGCGGAAGGTAATGTAGTTTGCATATAAAACAAAGAGGGTTAACAATGGAAAAGGAAGCAGAACCCAAAGTTTAAAAGGAAGGAATTTCACTAAAATTCATAGTTTACATTGCAAAGTAAAAAAATGTTGTGGGTTTGTTGGTTTGACTGTGCAGAAAGACACACTGGCCATAACTGTACGAAAACTAGATTTGTCTATCGTATTCTATTTGGAACAGATGACAATGAATGCTTTAATAAAGAATTAAATTTTGGTTTTCAATTGAAGCGATACCAAAGAATAGAGATGAAGTGGGACTCCATACGAATTCAGAGCACATAGCAGGTATACTAAGAGTAGGAACTCAGAACAGATTCATTTTTAAAGCAGGATGCAAATAATCCCACGCACACAAATAAGCCTCTCCACTCTAGAAGCAATGGCTACAATTTAAAGTAAACCGACCTTTAGAGTGATAAGGACAACAACACACCAAATTAGCTGTGTCTGTTGATTAAAAAGCCAAAGGTTTCTCAGCTGCTATTGTATGCGTGACATGGTTTCTCAATTTCATATGTGTGAGTTACCATTTTCGGCCATTGCAATTGTGCATTTCCATCTTTGTGGGCGTGGCTTGTGGCAAGTGCACGAATGAAACGTCTCTAATGAAAGAAACGATTTATTTGAAAAATTTTACAAATTTTAAAAACACCCTAATAGCACCTCCACCACTTTAGAAAAAATCATTTTACATCATAATTCATATGCCATAAATCGTATATCATACTAAATCATAGACCACATAGCATGTTTTTTTCTTTCCGGACATCTTAAAATGCGACCATAAAGATTCAGTTTCCGATTTTTCATCACACACTTTTCATTCATGCCAAATAGTATAGATTCCACAAGAGTTATCACTCCATAGAAGTTTCGCCTCTGCCAGGAGATTTGTATGTATTGACAAATTGTATAAACATAGTATAAACTACACAGTATAGATACACAAGAGAAACAATACATACAAATCTACCGCCGGCGGCGGAGTCAGCTTTCTTGTGAAGTCTATACAATTTGTCAATACATACAAATCTCCTGGGAGAGGGGAAAGTTATATGGAGTGATAACTCTTGTAGAATTATCAATGCTCTTTGTTCACGCACTTGCAACAAGCCACGCCTTCAAAGATGGACTCTTCGTGATCATCCTTCAATTTCGCATAGTTCCCTTACCAGGCGAGCGCACGGTCGCCGCCATTTCTCACTTTATCAGCAATTATTCTGTTAGCATGCGACGTTCACTTCCATTTTAGAGGCCCCGTCAGGCACAATGGACGTGGATATAAGACCCCCATAGACAAGGCAATTCATCGTTAGACGACAATGATATTCGTCTTCTGATCAATCTGACGATGGTATGGAACTGTAAAAGAAATCGTCAACGATAAGTACATACACTGTGCAATCAATGTGACGATCACAATATCGTCAGATCGATGTCGACTGATCGCAAGGCGTATGGGGGGCTTTAGTTTTCACTTTTTGCACATTCATTGTGTACCGATTAGTGAACACAACACATACGCAAACGAGATACTATGGGCAAAGAGGATTGATAATTCTACAAGAGTTATCACTCCATATAAATTTCCCCTCTCCCAGGAGATTTGTATGTATTGACAAATTGTATAGACTTCACAACAAAGCTGACTCCGCCTCCGGCGGTAGATTTGTATGTATTGATTCTCTTGTGTATCTATACCATAGAGGAAAAATTAACACAGTTGGAACTCAGTATACATTAAGCAAAGGTTGCCCATAGTATCTCACTTGCGTATGTGTTGTGTTCACTAATCCGTACACAATGGATGTGCAAAAAGTGAAAACTAAAGCCTATCTGACGACATTGTGATCGTCAGTTCGATCGCAGAGTGTATACGCCTATCGTTGTCGTTTTGTTTCTACAGTTCCATATAGTTTTAGCCGCGAAATATTTTGTGGCGATCCATCGTTAAGATTAATCCGACGATGATGTTGTCGTCTAACGATGAATTGCATTGTCTATGGGGGTCTTATATCCGCGTCCATTCTGCCTGGTGGGGCCTCTAAATTCGGAGTGAACGTCGCATGGCAACAGATGGCAAACCCATTTCGTATTGTATACATTATCAATGAGATCGCATGCTGTTTGCATTCCTCTCTGGCAAATGTACATGATTGCTGATAAAGTGTGAAAAGATGGCGACCGTGCGGTTTTCAGGTAAGGTACTACTACTACTCAATTGCCCTAACCCCTTGTAGGGCATAGCGCGTCAACTGTTCCATGTGGCCCAGTTGACGTTTCGTTGGCATAAACTGGTTTCGGAGAATGCAGTTGCCAGCATGCACCTCCTGCACATCCATGGCCACGAGCGTCGTCGTGGACGGGATTCGAACCCGAAACGCCGGTAGTCAAACATGAGACTGATGCCTCAACACACTGCGCTACCGGTCGCCCCTTGCGAAATTGTGGGATGATCACGAAGAGTCCATCTTTGTGGGTGAGGCTTGTAGCAAGTGAATGAATGAAAAGTGTGTGATGAAAAATCGGAAACTGAATCTTTATGGTCGCATTTTAGGATGTCCGGAAAGAGAAAAACATGCTATGTGGTCTATGATTTAGTATGATATACAATTTATGGCATATGAATTATGATGTAAAATGATTTTTTCTAAAGTGGTGGAGGTGCTATTAGAGTGTTTTTAAAATTTGTAAAATTTTTCAAACAATCGTTTTTTTTCATCACAGACGTTTCTTCATGCACTTGACACAAGCCACGCCCACAAAGATGGAAATGCACGAATGCAATGGCCGAAAATGGTAACTCACGCATATGAAATTGAGGAACCATGTCACGCATTCAATACTCGTAGCAACTGAAGAACCTTTGGCTTTTTAATCAACAGACACAACTAATTTGGTGTGTTGTTGTCCTTATCAGTCTAAAGGTCGGTTTACTTTAAATTGTAGCCGTTGCTTCTAGAGTGGTGAGGCTTATTTGTGTGCGTGGGATTATTTGCATCAAATAGTATAGATTCCACAAGAGTTATCACTCCATAGAAGTTTCACCTCTGCCAGGAGATTTGTTTGTATTGACAAATTGTATAAACATATTATAAACTGCACAGAATAGATACACAAGAGAATTAATACATACAAATTTACCGCCGGAGGCGGAGTCAGCTTTCTTGTGAAGTCCATATAATTTGTCAATAAATACAAATCTCCTGGCAGAGGCGAAACTTCTATCGAGTGATAACTCTTGTGGAATCTATACTATTTGATGCAAATATTCCCACGAACATAAATAAGCCTCACCACTCTAGAAGCAACGGCTACAGGTGACAAAAAACCTGAAAAGTAGGGTAGTACAAGGCTCTTTGTAAGAAAATTACCGTTAGTTTTCAACTGATCAATTTTATTTTTCGAGGAGAGTATAAGATTACCCTTACGAGCAATCTACCAAAGCTAGAGCTTTTCATGCTTATTTAATCGGGAGTTATAGATACATTTAAGTATTTCACATATATAGGGGAGATAGGCGTTCCCTTGGCCTGATCATGCGCATTTTAATACCATCCAACTAGGTTATATTGCCAACATCTGACCAATTTTCAAGGCTCTAGCTTCATTCTATCGAAAGCTATCGTGCGAACGGACAGACGGACAGACAGACAGACAGATAGACATGGCTTAATCGAATCAGGAGGTGACCCTGATCATTTATATGTACACATTGCTATACCCCCGGAGCCTCCATTAAGGTGTTACATATTTTCGTCGTGACAAAAACAATATACCCTATACTAAAAGTCTAGGGTATAAAAAATATTGGGCCATAAGGATGCGAGCTTCAATCGACAGTGTTTCGAGTGGCGAGACAAATGCATAAACACGTTGTCAAGCTAATCTACAGATGCATACTATGTTGGTAAGCAGAGTGAAGCCAACCCAGTTTCCAGTTTTCAATGAAATATAATTTGTACCTGCACTCTGCAGGAAACTTAAAACCAAGTGACTCTATACGGGTTGCAGAGTGACGCATTTAAAAACCGTATTCATTGCCCCAGGTCCGGTGATGAAATTGATGCATGTGTCTAGTGATAAAATGAACTTAAACCTGCATCGATTTCGTCAATTCCAAGGTACGAAACAAAGACGTTTTTAGATGGCATTTGTGGTATAAAATAGTAATAACCCGGCGTCTATTTCGACAACTTTAGCTAGATGAATTCGTGACAGTTTTTAGTAATTTGTTTTTGTTATAAATTTATGTTTTAAGGACAAACGGAAGTGTTCCCTAAAAAAAAGATTTTATTTGAGTATCGGTCTCCAAATTTTGATGAATTTTATTGAATCCAACAGCCTGGTTTATAGATGCGTTTTTTCTTACATGACTATCCAGTGCAATTCAGTCCAACAACAATAGCGACCAAATGTTAACCTGAAGGCTAAACAGAGTAGGCATACTTTCAATTTGTCTATCAGCTTTAGCCTGTAGAGATTCAAATTTTACTGTTAAGCATTGCAACGAAATTGCAATCGCTGAAATTGATTTCCACTTTAAGCAAAGTACTAAGGTCGCTTTCGAGCGAAGTCTTATACAAAAATTGTCAAAACTTGCGTTCACACGAAAAAAATTTTGCTCTCAGTACTAACATATTTAATTCAAAGCAAAAAGTCTCTACATCATTATGAGTAATTTTCACGCGAAAACAATTACTTTGCACTTTATTTCGCTCAAAAACTGGTCTTTGGAGTAGAAGTAGAGTTCAAAGCAAGGTGCTGTGCGCAAGTTTACACTGTCACTTTTCCTTGGGAGAGATAAGTGCAATATTTTTAATTGAAAAGGTTAGTACCATCCTTTAGGCAGTCCGATTTTACGTTTTTTAGTGACGCCGAAAAAAACCGGTTATGTTGCAGAAATGTATTATGTGAATAAGGCGGATATCCACTCAGGATTCATCCTTAGTCACAACAATGCAAAAAAAATAAGTAAATTACTTGAATTCTCTCTAATTTCGGCACGAGAAATTGACCAATTTTTTTTTTTGCTTATATCTAACAGTTAAATTGCTCTTAATTTTGATTCAATTTCCTATACATATACGTCGCGCAGGATCATCGTGGTGTATACTGATGAAATGAGACTGAATTTTCTTGATACGCTGTCCTTCATCTACGAAGTTTTGCTAAAACTCTGGTTAGGGTCTGATAACCAAAGCGAAGAACACTGGACTGCGATCTCAATTTGTAATGTTTTATTGATCTAGTTGTGTCAGAGGCCAACATTATTCCTTCTTCAATTTTGACTAGAGATCAGAGCGCAATATCCTTGCCTTGCCCTTGGCACAGCAATGGAAACATTTAATTTTAGCTTTTGATCTCTATATTGATATAATCAAAAATGAATGGCTGCGAAAATCAGCATGAGCCGATTTATGAAAAACTTCACATTATTCGCGATAAACTCTCAAATATATTGCCGAAAACTTGCATTAAAAACCCAAACAAGATAAAATATGTTTGATCATTTGCTGTGCTAAAAAAGGTACAACTACATACTAACGAAAATGCAATTATCAAATATAACCCTGAGGTTGCAGTGTTGAAAACAAAACAGTTCCATATTTCAAAATTTATTTTACTGCAAAGTGAAACTTCCATCAGACCGTTATTGGTAATAGGTTGACCTGAAAATCTCGCCCTTTGCCAAAAAAGTTTGCCGACCCCTGGTCTAAACGATGACCCGTGGGTAGCAATTAGAGATGGGTATCGACCAACAAGTAATCGATTAATGAAATCGATTATAATTTTTTACGAATTAATCGATACACCGATTATTTGTGACTTGAAAAATCGATTAATCGATTAATAGACAATTTCAATAAAGGTTGGGAATAAATTAAAAACTGGGTACAATGAAAACAACGAACTCCAAGTAAAAAATAGTCCTTATTTATTCACATGAAAACAGAAGAAAGGTCATCAAACAGAGAAATAATAATTACACCTACTGGAAGCAGTTACCTGAAACGTTCCCAGTAGCTGCAGAAATAATAGTAATTATTGAGTTGTGAGAAGTATTGAGCTTATTTATTATTCCCAATACTTATCATGAACGTCCTTAAGGAATATAAGTGTATTGGCCATGTCGGCGGTCAGCCGGCTTCTCTGTTCCCTCAGAATTTTACCAGCTTCAGAGAAAAGCCTTTCTGAAGGAACTGAGGTCGCTACCGCTGGCACATATGTTAAGGCGACCTTAGAAACTGCTGGGAACGTCTCAGCCATCTGTTTCCAGAATAAGACCGGATTTTGTTGAATCCTCTCCTGAAACAACACGACTCAGCATCAGGATATGGGCTGCGTCGGGTCTTTTATAACCTATGACTTTACTTATGTGACTGATAATGATAACGAGATTTTTAAGGGTGTTCTTCTTCTATTTTTCTCTCAAACGACAACCACCATTAATAAAAAAAAAATTGTGCTAGATAGGTAAAAGTAGAATGAGAAAAGTAGTAGGTAAATGACTGTTGTAAGTGATTTTTCGCAATGATACAAAAATATATCGCTCTTGAAATCTGAAGTCTCAGTGAAGAAAAAAGTTCAATAATCGTTATAAAATAATCGATTAATCGATTAAATCGACCCTAATGTAATCGATTAAATAACAATCGATTATTCGACAAAATAATCGATTATTTCGATTAATCGATACCCATCCCTAGTAGCAATGCACTTGAAAAGTGGAGTGCTATTTTCATTTCTCTGGAACTTATTTTTGCCAGCAGACTGCTTTGAAACCTGAAAGGGTCGGGCTACCAAGGAATGGGGCGACCGGTAGCTATCTCATGTCTGATAAACGGCGTTTCGGGTTTGAACCCCGTCCACGACGACGTTCGTGGCCATGACTGTTTGTGTAGTCTTCCCCTGTGGTGCGGGGCGTAATAATAAGCCACCACATTTCCCGACTTATCGCAGGTAGGCGGCTAAATGGGGGAGCATGAGGTGCATGCTAGCAACTGCATTCTCCGAAACTAGTTTACGCCAACGAAATGTCAACTGGGCCACATGTTGACGCGCTTTTCCCCACAAGGGTTTAGGGCAACTGAGTAGTATTGCAGAGTGCCCTGTCACAATAAACAATTTGGGCTGATAACTATATATATATATATATATAGTAGTTTAATCCGGACAAACAGAGCTTGATCTTTTCACAAGTATGTATTGTATAAGATACTTCCAATCGAGTTCCAAGTGTTATATGGAACGAGCCTAGTTTTGGGAGCTTCCTTGTTGACCATCGAGCCTAGGTACTTGAACCTTGTACAGGACTTCAACTGCTCTCCCTTACTATAGATATCTGGTATCGGTTCCTCTGGATCTGAGAAAGGACAGCAAAGATACTCAGTCATAAGTATGCTAATTCTCAGTCCACGATCCTCCAGTATCTTACACCACTTGGTCAGTGCAGCCTGCGAATCAACGATGTCTTTGCTACCCATTACAACGTCATCAGCGAAGAGAAGGAGTATTTCCAGGTCATCAGAGATGAGTGTTAATAAATAGAACATGATAATGTTGAAGAGCAAGGGACTCAATACACTGCCTTCGTGAACTCCGACTTTAAACGTAAATTCTTCAGACTCACCAGCTCTGCATCTAACTTTAGTACAATAGTTGCCCCATCATATATGGCTTGTATCATCCTACTGATATTATAAATGTGAAAGTCTATGAGGATGTCTGTTACTCTTTCACGCAAAAACTACGGGACGGATTTTGATGAAACTTTATAGTATTATGGTATATACATACATACATCAGAATAACACATAGGCTATAGTTTATAAATATATTGACTAAATTGGCCAAAGAAAGACTAAGTAGTGTCAAGTTGTTTGCGAAGCGAGAACTAGATGTGACAGCAAGCGAAGCGAGCTCTCACAGCTACTCTTTACATATGCCTTGTAATGAACCATATTCTGGTCTGGTTGTGCATTCACAACAATCCACGATAATCCACATACAAATTCTTTTCATAGGGAAATACTCGTCCAATCGGGCTGGTTCGAACTAAAAGGTAATTTTGGTTCGCTGATTCCGAATCTAAAGTAAAAACATAAAAGAACTACGATTGGGGTAAACCCCAATCATGCAATACTCTAGATGAATTTGAACCTGGTTAAAGCCAATAAATAATTTCAGACTAATAGCTGTAACACTTTTCGAGAAAATCAGCTTATTGTCAAAAGACAACATTTTGTATTAGCTCAAAGCGATATCAAGCTAGAGAGCAACGTTGGTAAAATGTGTCATATTGTATAGGAGGGGGTAGACGGAGTAAGGGTAATCGACTATTTTTTTTGAATCTAACTGATATTGTTAATTAAGTGTTAAGTACAAAATTTCAGTCCGATAAATTGTATACGTACTGAGTAAATAGGCTTAACGTATTTCATGAAATAGTGCAGTTTGTATGGGAGGGGGTAGAAGGAGGGTGAGGATTACAATAAATTTTATAATGTAGGTTACAATTATCATAAAAGTGATATATTCAAAATTTCAAAGCAATAAATTTTATAGTTTCTGAGAAAATCTGATTATTGTAAATTATCAAAAATGTGTCATTTTGTATGGGAGGGGGTAGACGGAGTAAGGGTAATCGATTACTTTTTTTGAATCTAACTGATATTGTTAATTAAGTGTTAAGTACAAAATTTCAGCCCGATAAATTGTATAGGTAATGAGTAAATTGGCTTAACGTATTTCATGAAATAGTGCAGTTTGTATGGGAGGGGGTAGAAGGAGGGTGAGGATTACAATAAATTTTATAATGTAGGTTACAATTATCATAAAAGTGATATATTCAAAATTTCAAAGCAAGATGTTTTATAGTTTCTGAGAAAATCTGATTATTGAAAATTATCAAAAATGTGTCATTTTGTATGGGAGGGGGTAGACGGAGTAAGGGTAATCGATTAATTTTTTTGAATCTAACTGATATTGTTAATTAAGTGTTAAGTACAAAATTTCAGCCCGATAAATTGTATACGTACTGAGTAAATTGGCTTAACGTATTTCATGAAATAGTGCAGTTTGTATGGGAGGGAGTAGAAGGAGGGTGAGGATTACAATAAGTTTTATAACATAGGTTAAAATTATCATAAAAGTGATATATTAAAAATTTCAAAGCAATATGTTTTATAGTTTCTGAGAAAATCTGATTATTGTAAATTTTCAAAAATGTGTCATTTTGTATGGAAGGGGGTAGAAGGGGTGGAGCGATTTAGCCCGTTCACGAACTTAGCCTTCATTTTTTGTCAAAAATAACGTGTGCAAAATTTGAACTTCATAGCTCAACGCGTTCTCGAGCTAGAGAGGTCACGGACGGACGGACGGACAGACGGACAGACGGACAGACGGACATCCGGTTTTGAGATATTCGAGTGATAATATGAACTTCTGTATCATTCATTTTTTTCTGCGAGCCTTATTTCTTAGCGTTACAAACTTTGTGGCAAACTTATAATACTCTCAGATTTCATCTAGAGTATAAAAAGAAAAAAAAACTAAGGGTGCCTACCCAGAATGGCAGCCCTCTTTCATGGGAAATACTCGTCCGATCGGGCTGGTTCGAACTACGAAGTAATTTTGGGTCGCTGATACTGAATCTGAAGTCAAAAAAGAAAAAAGACTGGGGTTGCGCACCCTGAATAACAACGCTGTTACCATGACGAAATACTGGTCCGATTGGGCTGGCTCGAACTACAAGGTAATTTTCGGTCGCTGACTCCGAATCTAAACTCAAAAAAAAATTGTTGGGGTTACCGACCCTAAAATGGTAACCCTATTTTCATGGGGAAATACTAGTCCGATCGGGCTGGTTCGAACTACAAAATAATTTTGAGTCGCTGATTCCGAATCTGAAGTCAAAAAAAGAAAATTGGAGTTAGCGACCCAAGAATGGCAACCCTGTTTTCACGGAGATTTTTTTTTTTGCAATTACGACTTAAGATTTGTAATCAGTGACCCAAACGACGCCCTTACAGTTGCTTCCACGGTAGCCGGCCAAGGGCTGCCAAACCTCCTCAACGCCAGTAGGCGTTGCTATTACAACAAAAACAACCCCCTATTAGTATCTTCCGGCAAGATTGGCCGTGATTTTAAAAAGTAAGTGTTATCATTCTGCGTTCCCTATTTTGTTTCACAATAGGTGTGTTTTTTTGCGTAACCGCGTAGGGTTCCTACCCTGGTTGAGCAAAAAAAAGGTTTAGATTAGCATCCAGGTTAATTTACGAATCGTCAAGTCAAGTCAAGTTACCTTGACGTCAAGTGGTGCACCTAATATGTAGTGGAAATAAATTACAAATCCGAATGAAATATCAGTTTGATTATCAAATCGTTTAGTTATTGCGACAGCGGACGTTTATAAACTCAGCGTACGGCTATATCTTAGCAAACATCATTCAAACGAGTTATTGATCAGTGACAGCCACAAGTGTAACTCTATCCAAATGGGTCGAGGGTTCAATCCCCAGAAAATATTTTTCTTATTTTTTTTTCATTTTTTCTATTGATATTTTTAGTAATCCTATTGAAAATATATTATTTAATAATAGATATGGGCTTATCAGAGCAAGACTTAATATTTGCTTACCAATGGACTTGGCCAGTTGACAAAAACAAAAGCGTACCAACATCTACATATTAGATTCCACACGAAACGAAGGCCATCTATGTGTCATGCATGTGGAAGTTATTGAGGGTTTATCGAGTGTAGGTTAGCCACCCTACTAAGCTATCCAGGTTAATTGTTGTTGGTGTAATGCGTGTGTTATTTTAGTGTCACCACACACTGTCCAACTCGAACACGAACCTGGTAAAAATATCCTCTTACCCACACACACACACTTCACATACCTAAACGTGAAGCAAACCGATCCACTTGTACCAGGTTTATGTTCGAGTTCGACAGTGTGTGGTGACACTTACTCTACACCCTGGTAAATTTCCGAAAAAATACGCATAATATCAATCGTTTAATATTGAACGATATTCCATGCAAGGTTTTTTTAAATATTTTTTTTTCCTATTTCGCCCCTCAGTCCGTCGTAGATACTTCGAGTCGGGAAAAAAATGCCAGAAATGCAAAGTGATAATTATTTCTTTTAATATAACACCAAACAAACCTATAGTCGATGAAATAAACTTTGACCTTCATTTTGACATGGATATGTCTTATAGCTGGGGGTCATCCTAAAAATCTGTCCGTCACACGAAATGTCTGTTTTTCTACTCGGGGGTCAGAAGAGGAAACAAGCCCTTTGAAAATTTGTCTTTTCTAGTTGTGCATGTCGTTTGAGTGAAGTGGTCATTGTGCATGGCTGTTGCTTGTAGATCCGCGCGGGCGGCGCGCTTGCGGGGATCCCGTGTGTACATGTTGGGATGTTGATTTGATAGCGATAAAGGTTGACGTTGTGGACGGCAAGAAATAACATAGTGTATGGGTGAACAGGCGCTCTCTGTGCTCTCTGTCCCACGCACTCAGTCAACGCGACGCCATAATCAAAACTCCTGCATACACACCATACCATACATTCAAAATCCTCAAAAATATAGAGTACGCTCCGTACTATTTTACCTAACTTGACTAGGCCCCCAGAACACGTCGCAAGAAGTCGTCTGCTCTCCTCGCTTGACATGCTCGCACGCAATTTATGGTCCCAGAATGTATGCGAAATTTCGCTCAGGGCAGCGGACCTCCTCCTCTCATTCATTCATATCATTCTCATTCACACCATTTCATTAAACAAATTGTGCACTCCCGACATGCACATGCATAGACCCAATCTGAGGTCACAATGAATGAAATTCCATTTTTACTCATTATTTAGGTCAATGACGTCTAAGGACTTTCAATGACCTTCAATTTCCGCCAATTCCCATTCATCATTTAATAAAATAGTCCGTGTTGTACTATCTGAATCGCTAGGGTCCCAGAAAAAGTAGCAAGTAGTCAGTTCGACTAACATTTGGACATGCCCATACGCAATTTGAGAGAGTGTACATAGTTCCCGCCCCCCGAAGATGAGCGTGAGCGGATGAAGTTCATTCGAGCCAAATCGGGTGATCCAGCGACTGTGTTTGTGCATTTGCAATGGCGGCGATTTGAGGTCTGACTGGTCCACAATGTGGGCCCCCACCACACGAGCAATAAATATATAGAACAAAATGGCGGATTTATACTAGGCGAGTTAGAATCTCTCAAGCCCCGAAATAAAGAAATATTCGTCGCAGGATGTTATATGTTATGATGTACATTCAGAGGTCTGCAGAAGATCAAATGCCCCCCTTCCGCAAAAATTCCAAAATGTTTAAAATGGCTGGAATTTAAACAAATAAAATAGCGCGCGTTGTACTACATATCTGAATCAATAGGGTCCCAGAAAAAGTAGCAAGTAGTCAGTTCGACTAACATTTGGACATGCGCAGACGCAATTTGAGAGTGTGTATATTACATAGTTCCCGCCCCCCGAAGATAGAGAGCGAGAGCCATCGCGGATGAAGTTAATTCTATCCAAATCAGGTGATCCAGCAACTGTGGTTGTGCATTTGCAATGGCGGCGATTTGAGGTCTGACTGGCCCACAGTGTGAACCCCCACCACACGTGCAATAAACATATCATTAAACAAAATGGCGGATTCGTACTGCGCGAGTTAAAATCTCCCAAGCCCCGAAATAGAGAAATATTCGTCGCAGGATGTTATAGTTCCGGGCAGCTCATCGTGACATGATGTCCATTCAGAGGTCTGCAGAAGATCAAATGCCCCCCTTCTGCAAAAATTCCATAATTTTTCTTGTGCGTGTGTTGGAATGTTTTGTTTACTTTTGTTAGTTTCCCTTTCTGTTTGCCGGACACAATCGCATAGAATCGCACGCGTTACTTGAGAAACGGATTGTGTGTGCCGGACCCGGACTGTTGATTAAAGGGGCGGGATAAGGCGGATAGTGTGGGAGCGATTTTGCAATAGATACACAAACACAATACACGTCCGATTGGGAAAAGGTGGTGGGAAGCGTGATTGCGATTAGCAGAAACTTACTCAGTGAAATGTCGATAGGCTGCAGTCTGAAAACTGTACCGAACGGGTAGATGGAACAGGTAGATGGAACAGGGTGCACGAGAGAAGGTGAATATTGCACACACGCGATGCAAACGAAAACGAAACGATCCCGCAAGAGAAAGGAGCCCGAGCGGACAGGACAATGCAAAGCAGAATTTATGACGAGTATCTACACTGCCACCAGATATTTTACATGGGTACATGGATATGTCTTATGCCTACTGAAAGCGTGGGACGTGTTTTTTTCGAATGATTTCATCCAGTATAACTATACTGGGATCTTTATAAAACTTACGTCGATATCTTCAACACAACAGGTTCCACGTAGTCGGTAGTCATAGACATATCCATGTTCCGATGTATCTGCATGCAGTGTAGATACTTTGTATCTTTTTTAATCTTGATTTCGTTCTCGAGAATAAAAAAAAAATTATTCAAAAGGGTCCAACTTTTGAATAAATTTTTTTTTTATTCTCGAGAACGAAATCAGTTTCATGATACCATTCTCATGAGAATCTCTATCTAGACCTTAATGCAACTCACTATGAATGTGTGCTTGGCACACACAGTATAGTTGTATACACAGTGCTGTAAAAGAAAAGTTGCTCAACGTATTTTATTCCTTTCTTCATAAAAATTCTTGGAAGTGCTTAGAGTGATGGCATTTTATTGGCTCAGGCTAGAACAAGGTATGTGTATCCTGTCTAGAAATAGTAAAAAGTTGGGAGAAAATCGAACTATTTGCGAACAAGGTTAAAGATTGGAAATCCTTCAGTGTACTGTGCAATGGGTACTCGAAGAAGTTTCGGGAAATGAGCACAACCGAGCGGAGATCGAGAAAACGACCCCAATTGTATATCGTTTCTTACCGTTATAAAGTCATCCGAACTGGTTGATATCTTCATATGACTTTGGGAACTACCTAGTTCCAGCAATGAGTTGAAAATTTCATCAAATTTGGTGAGAAAAAAGCTTGATAAAGCTGGCTTACGTGTGTTGGAACCAGTCCATAAGCCAGACTTTCCGTTAAAAAACAGGCTAAAACCTTTGCAATGGGCTGAGGAACATGTGATATGAATTCAGAAAACTTGTAACAATACCAACCTTTTCTGTGTGCCGATATTTAAGCGACATGTTGGTGACTGAAGCATCTGAGTGTAGCAGAAAATTCGTGAAACGCTCAGCGGTGAATGCCCTCGAAGATTCCCTCCGAAATATGGAGGGTTCATAGTGTGGGGATTTTATCCGATCGTGAAAGTGGTGGAATATGCTTTCATAGTTCAAAAGTAGCAGCAGTAGTTTACTGCAAGTCCTGGAAATGAATTGGAGCCTTGTGCGTTAGGCATTCGCAGCCAATAGCATTTCTCGAGGCTTTCGCCGCACGCAATCTCTTTCGTCGCTTAAATTTCGGCTCCCCTGGTATTATGGCAGTGTTATCCATCTTCCGAGTCTATGTGTCATGGTCCTGACCCCATTTCAAACATTTCAGCCTGACGTTTTAACGGAAAGTCTGGCTTCTGGACTGGCTTCCATGTTCGTAAGCCAGCTTTCGCCAGACTTTTTCACATCAAACTTGATGAAATTTGCATACCTCTGCTAAAAATAGATAATTCTTGAAGTCGGATGAAGTTTTGATCCGGCTTGGATGGCTTTGTAATAGTAAGAAGTGATCTAGAACTGGGGTCATTTTTTCCTGATAGTCCAAAGCCTTTTGTAATAAACCATATTTTGGTCTGGTTGTGCTGCTTCCGCCGGTAGATCGAAGCTAACTCCTGATGAGTAGCGGTATATCGGTGGTATGAAACCAGAGACCGACGGTCCCATTACACCCGGACCCCAATGCTAGCGCGAGGGCATCTGTGCCGTCCATCAACCATACCATCCTTACCGCTCCATTTTTTTTATTATTCCCCATTTTTACCTCCCATGTTTGTGTTGTCATCCCCAGGCCTGTGAATTTTTACTAATACGTAAAGGACAGGGGCAACGAGGGAATAAAATAGTCTCAGCAACTTTTTTTCCAGCACTATATAGTATTAAGTACATTAGGTTTAGAATAACTCAATTGCCCTAACCCCTTGTGGGGCATAGCGCGTCAACTGTTCCATGTGGCCCAGTTGACGTTTCGTTGGCATAAACTTGTTTCGAAGAATGCAGTTGCCAGCATGCACCTCCTACACATCCATGGCCACGAACATCGTCGTGGACGGGATTCGAACCCGAAACGCCGGTAGTCAAACATGAGACTGATGCCTCAACACACTGCGCTACCGGTCGCCCCTAAAGATACATGTAAGTTTTTAATTAGAGCTCTTTATTATGAGTAAGGGCTTTTTAGTTCCACTTTTCCTCTTACCCCACTTTATCAAAATCACCTGTTTATAACGCCGGGTTACTGCAAAAACAAGCAACTTACATTTTCCAGTTTTGAGATAATCGAGTTTGAAGTTTTCAAATCAAATCAAAATTCGGGCAATGGAGGAAATCTTCCAATTAACTTCAAATACCATTCACATCGAATACCACTACTTATACTCACCGCTAGGGAAAGGAATAGTTAAAAAAAAAAAAGTTATAATGCAGAAAGCTAGCTTTCGGCTAGCATTTGAATTTGCCACTTTGAAATTATATTAGTTGAAAGCCTTGTTCCGATTTTACTGTTCCTATAAGAGGTATATGAAATAATGAGCCGATTTCAACCAAGTTTGGTAACGTGGTTTGGCCGTCAACAATCATCATGATTGAATAATATGAAACTTCGTAAAGATAGGTTCGGAAATAAAAAACGGTCGTTCCTATGACAGCTATATGCAAGAGTAATCCAATTTCAACCAAATTCGGAAATGTGACTTGACTAAAGCTAATATTGATTAGTGTGAAATTTGAAAAAGATATCTTTAGAAATAAAAAAGTTTTTTTTTACAAAGACGAATTTTTTGACCGGTCGTACCTATGGCAGCTATATGACGTAGTGGTCCGATTCCGTTGGTTCCGACATATTTACAGCGTGCAACAAGAAGAAAGCATTGTTCAAAATTTCAGCTCGATAGCTTTAAAACTGAGGGACTAGTTTCCATAGAACCAAACGACCAGACGGACAAAGCTGAATCGACTCGTCTCATCATACTGACCAAGAATATAAGTTTATACGCTCGAAGACGCTTCCTACTGTGGGTTGCAAACGTCATGAAAAAGATAATATACATATATAGGGTATAAAAACATGTTTTTATACCATTCACGGATGTGATAGGGTGTTTTAACTTTTGTCATGAAGTGCAATGAGACGAGTCGATTAAGACTTGTTCGTCTGTCCGTCTGGTTCTATGCAAACTTGTCCCTCAGTTTTAAAGCTATCAAGCTAAAATTTTGTACGAAGCTTCCTTTCTGTTGCACGCTGTAAATATGTCGGAACCAACGAAATCGGACCTCTTGGTCGGCCTTGGTTGGAAATGGGGTCCCATTTCATGGCATGCAAAGCAATGCAGTTATCAATCTTCCACAATGTGTGACCTATCCACTGCCATTTTCGCCTGCGTATCAATTCGTCGATTGGATTTGGCATAAAGCCGGGTACGCAGCATGATATAATATTGCAGAACTTCTCCATTTCAATAAGACATTACCGACAATCTGTAACGATGTTTAAAGATACTAAGATAGATTCAAGGGATGTCTGTATAAATTGTAGCATCTCTCACAATTATGATAATTCGCTCAAGCCACAACACTGCCAGTGTATAAGGTGGAGTGGGGTAAGTGCATAAACGGGCTCCTATTAATATAATATGAGAAAAACTGCAACATAAACTAAAATATATGGAATTCCCTTCAGAGTTAATACCATCCTATTCACGTAGATGTCGCGCAATTATTGAGGGGAATTCCCGATTTATACCAACCAGTTCGAAAGCACAGAATTGAAAGAGCACGTGCTACTTGGAAGAGGTCGTGAAAGTGCAGTAGTTTTTAAAGAAATTGTGTGTTGTGTGCTATTATTTCTGATAAGTAATAACCACGCATTATCTATGTATCACTTAAATGAATAATTTTTGTTTAATTATTGAAATTTATTGAGAAAAGCACTAATGTGAGACAAGGGGCAAGTGTATCCCATCTATCGGGGTAAGTGCATAGACCGTACATATGGGTTGCGCGCAGGCCCCAAAAAATGTTACTTGATTATTTCTTGTTAATTCTGAATACTAATTCCTTTGCATATTTTCATCTACTTTAATTTTTTGGTTACTCCAAAACGAAACAAGATATTTTAATGAAGTAAAAAGCAATTTTTAGCAAACATATCAATAATTATGCTTTTGCCACGTTGCGTATGATAAAATATAAGGCTTCAAATGGGTTTTAAGGGCCGGTTATGCACTTTCCCCATTTTCGGGGAAAGTGCACAGGTGGCGGATTTTTTTTATAAATTTCTCAAAAATTAAAATATACGAGTGAAATTGGCGTTTTTGTCGATGTTAATTAAAGCGCATTAACTCAGGTATTTATTGATATTAATAAATGTTAAAGTTTTATAATATAAATTTAAGATATATGGGTTGAAAGTCAAACTTACTAAAAACTGGGGTGCACTTACCCCACTTCACCTTATTGCATGAGCCTCCACCTGGAAGACACTGCAATAGTTTGGGAAGCGACACATTGCAAGACCATGCCAATCGGAGAGGACTCAAGCACCCACCTCTTCCTCGCTCTACTAGCCTAGAAATCTCGCCTTGTCCGTTAAGGATAACGTCACCCCCTCCAGGGCAGGAGGTTCAACGAAAGCAGGTGATGTTTTTTTGTGAATGGAACGAGCTCAGCTTTGTTTGGGTTAACAGTGAGACCTCCGTTTTTGATCCAGTTTGCCAAAATAGTGAAGGCATTCTGTTTGTAATTTACACTACACTTTCTAATATCGTTAGTTGTAAGAGCAAGCACACGAGCACTTACTAAAAAAATTACCTACGTAACACAAAAACCTTTTGATCGGTTGAATTTGAATTGGAGTTGCTGAAAAGTCGCTCAAAGAACAATTATTTGGTACAAGATTCATCGAGAGTAATATTGTCATGTTGTTCGGTTCTGGTACAAAGGAACGCGGCTATTATCTACATTATATGAATACGAAAATACATTATTACGCATAATTAGGGCACGTGAATCGAATATTTAATTATGTCCTACGAATATTAATCATTACCTCGAAAGTTTAATACATATTGTCGTCACATTATTATTAAAATATTATTTTCGTTCTGGCAGTAAAAATAATGAGATAAAATAATTAGGAAAGATAATTGAATTTTCAAATACAATAAATATCAGTATTATGTCCACAAAGCATGATAACCCAATATATATCTATAAATCATAAAAGAGTTTAGTGAACTGTTTTACATGGTTCATTTGTTTTTAATTATCCCTTACTATGGCTTTACGTCGACTAACAAAATACGTGAACGCCATCAAAACATTGGTATACGCACGGTTGTCAAGTTTTTTTCGATGTTCTATTAAATAATTTTGGGCTGAAGTAATTCTTACTTACCTTTTCCGTTTTGTAAATGAAAAGAAACTGATCATAATATGACCTTGCGCTATCTTCTTCAAGCAAAGCACCGATGTCCTCTTGCTCCAAGGGATTTTTGTAACCTTTCCACAAAAGCGGTGTCAGCCACCAGAACAATACCTTCGATAAAAACGGGGCGACTGAATGCTTGTACCCAATATTGTTCCTTTCATCATCCTTGACGGGTTTGCTTATTGTTTTATAACGCTGCAATAAACAAAAAATAACTTCATATTATAAAAAAATTAACCATCGGAAGTGGCTTAGATCATAGAGATCGCCCACGTTCCAAGATCACAGTTGTAGAGTTCAGTTGTATAATGAAACCTGAAACGAGGCAAAGGTATATGTGGGAAAGCTCAGCTAATACATTTTCATACCAAATCGGACGAACATGTCAGAGTAAAAGCCAACCCGAGCGGGTATGTATACGGAGTTTCCTCCCATCTACAGTCTTCAGCTTAAGTTTCAACATAGCATGGAACTAAATACTTAAGCAGCTTTCACACGGAATCGGTGAATCGATGAGAACACAATGCTTTTAGCATAGGATCCGAACTCACCAAAAGAACAGAGTTAAATAGAAGGTTTCGCAAGCGTGAGTCCGTGAGTCGCTTACCGGCTCAAGGACTAATTGGCTCATGAAGACATGGATTAACATGGGCTTAAATTGGAGATTTCGCACGTTCTAATCGCGAGTCGAACTCATCAACTCACCGAGTGAAAGTATCTTTCAGACGAGATCCATTTTACGGGCTCATCCATTTAATTCCCATGTTAAATTCAACTGCCGTTGATGAGTCCAATAGTAAACACATTAGGCGCGTTTTTTCAACAGCTATGCAGAACAGTGTAGAGTAGGTTAAGACCACACAATTACACTAACAATTTGATTTGAGTGGTACGGAGCAGGACATCACTCGTCGTATCAACCAGGCTAAATTCTGTCAAAAATCTTGCAATGCTTTTATCTCACCATTAAGACCAAGCTGGGCTTGCTTCGCCCCTGGTTCTGTCTGTGCGAAACGAATAGGAGCAGTACATGGAAAGTCTCCATAAAGGTTACCAAAAAGCTGCAAGTTTTCGTTAATTCGTGTCTTCGAAGAAATTTTAAAAATGTTCTGGCCAAAACAATATCAAATGGAAACAGTGTACGGATCAGATGCCAATCGATAAACTGATACGCGGGTGCAAATGGCATTGGATGGGCCCCACATTACGGAAGAGTGATCACTGCATTACTAGATACGCCGTGAAATGGGACCCCATTTATAATGAGGGCCGTCCAAGGGGTTGTTCTAAAAAGTAATGCGCCGATCTGTGGCGGAAGAGCGATAACTTCCATTACTAGATACGCCATGAAATGGGACCACATTCCGAATGAGGGCCGACCAAGAGGTTGTTCTAGAAAGTAATGCGCCGATATGTGGCGAAGGAGTGTGAAATACTGGGTAATTCGTGGGGCAGATGCTTTCCATTGCCCAGAACCGAGTACGATGGCGCGCAGGAGTAGTTGATGCGCTATGCCCCACTATGGGGTTGAGGCCAAGTAATATATTGTTAGTCCATTTATCATCAAATTAGTAAATATTTACACTTGTCTTATTTGTGTAAAATAATAGCATCCATAAGAACAAAATGCTAGTAAAATATGAACTTCATAAAATATACGACACAAAATGATTTGGTAGACCCGACCCATTAATACTCTTGGCATACGGGTAGCTTTCTTTTCGCAACCATTGCAATGTGGTGCAAGCTGCAATAAACGATAACGTTCCATTGCCGCTTCCGTTTCAGTTACGATAAATTTCATTACTCGAACTCCTTTGAACTCCTTTCCAACATTCGTTTCCCAATCTTGGTCGGATTTTTTAAAGAAATAATTGTTTCCATACCATAAACTTCACAAGCAATAACACAAATATCAAATAAAGAACATACGTGTAGCAACGTATTGTATAATACAACACAGCACCCAATTTGTCCATGCAGTGTTGGTCTCCTCGAGTGTTCCAATATTATTACCAATCCTTGCGAAACAAGTCGGGGTCCATGTACGTTCAACGTACACACTTATGCATTGCGAATTGAAGAATTCCTAGCAATACTTCAAAGTTTACAATAAAAAAAAATTATGACCACATTCATTCGTTGCAGGACGAAGGATAACCCGAAACAGGAAAATATAAAAGAAGCATGACGGTCTTTGTTCCTAATATTCTCAGTTTCAAATCTTCTTCTTTTGTTAGAGTTTTACAAAGTTACGATGAATACTGAATTTTGGAATTCGTATTGTGTGTTCTCGTAGAAATATGTGACTATGTATATTTGTACTTGTACATATGTACATAATGGTATGTAAATCCATGCATATCGCAATTGCGCTATGAATCTATACATATTAACATATTTGTAAACGTGGAAATTTAAAACAAGAATACTGGCAACCGTCCAATAATTACTGCATTTTATTCAACAGTCCAGATCAGAGCAGAACAACTATTGCACGCATTACAATGACAACATTGTTCTGGATTACTCTCGATAACTCTCGATGAGCAGCTGGTGCAAGAATTTTATTCTGAAGGCGAATTCGTAAGATTGAAATATTTGAATTCGCTGCGGGTAATGCAGTTCAGTTTTAGCTACCCAATTTTTCCAAGGCAAAGGCAATTTACGACCCATGGAATCCGCCCACTATTTGTTATTAGGTATTTTCACATGTGCTTATGAGCTATGTTCCAATCCTGATCTTTTTCTACACCTTTGGTCCAACTACACCACACAGACCACGTTTATGTCGTGGAACTAAAAGGCGATTTAACTAAATCGTTTTAGTGCTAGTACTTATTCGTGGTGTGTTTATACCGACCACACGGAGAAGTACTAAATATGAAAGATGTCAGTTGTTGGTTTGTGGCTTTGGTTTGGGAAATGTCCAATAGCCTCCCAATAAAAACGCGTTTATAGCGACCGCTACAATGAAAGGATGAAACGAATACAGAGTTTCAGGAAAGGATGTGGTATTTATTGTATATATTGTAACATATAAAATACAATTTTCACCAACAACGCCATTAGCGAAGACAACAACATCATCTTGTCCCAATTTTTCAGTCCAGTTCTGCATCGCAAGTGGAGCTAAAATTAGTACCAAAACTAGCTAATGCGACATATTTATATCGTCGTGAGTTAGCATGAACTAGTTAATACTCGAAGATAGTTCCGCGGCATAAATGAGGCCACACATGCCAATTTTAACTCAATTTGAGCCGCGCGTCATTCACATTGAATTCCGCGCAGCAAACTACAACGCAGAGCGAAAAACGTCCGTTACGCTAGCACCCCCACCACTAAGTATCGATATCAGGCATAGTGCATAATTAGGAGCTAATTAGTTGCTAATTAGTTGCTCTATTCCCGAATTTATTGCTCCTGCCGATTCGCCAGAATTGACGATTTTATGTGGGGGTGCTAGCGTAACGTTACGCTAGCACCCCCACTTTTTTATCCAACATGTATTGCACCCAAATTTGATGCAAAATGAAAGCCAGAATTAATTGCTAATTTTTTGCTCTATTCCGGAATTTATTGCTCCTGCCGAATTGCCAGGATAATGTTTTTGGTATAGTGGTGCTAGCGTAACGTTACGCTAGCACCCCCACTTTTTCATACGGCATTTGTCGTCTCTAAATTAAATGCAAATTGAAAGCTATAATTAATTGCTAATTTGTTGCTCTATTCCCGAATTTATTGCTCCTGCCGATTCGCCAGGACCTCAGCTTATACACGGAAAAGACACCACATTTGTACCCTCCTGTACAATCCCCACTGGCACAAATCTAACAAAAACTTGATGCAGAATAAAAGCAAAAGATATTTGCTAATTTGTTGCTCCATTCCGGAATTTATTGCTTCTGCCGACTTGCCAGGATAACATTTTTTGTACGGTAGAGCTAGTATGACGTCAAATTAGCACCTCCCTTCTAAATGCGGCATATATTTTCCTCAAATTCAATGGCCAATGAAAGCCATAATTAATTGCTAATTTGTTGCTCTATTCCCGAACTTATTGCTCCTGCCGATTCGCCAGGACTTCAGCTTATATATGGGAATGACACCAAATTTGTACCACCCTGTACAATGCCCTCTGGCACAAATCTAACAAAATCTTGACGCGTAATGAAAGCAATAAATATTTGCTAATTTGTTGCTCTATTCCGGAATTTATTGCTCCTGTCGAATTGCCAGGATAGTTTTTTTTGTAAGGTGGTGCTAGCGTGAAATAGTAAAAAGTTTAAAAAGAAGTTCACTTAGTTTTGATAATAGCGTCATAAGCAGGAAATTGCAGTTTGGATGAAAAAATAGCATGCGATATGAACTCAGAAAATTTGGAGCATCGCCATCTTTTTTGTGTGTGTCCATATTTAAGCAACATGTTGGCGACTGATGAATCTGCGTGCGGCGGAAACTTCGAGAAACGCTCAGCACTGAATTCCTTTGAAGATTCTCTCCGAAATCTGGAGGGTTTAAGGTGTGTTAATTTTTTTCCGGTCACGAAGGTCGTCGAATATACTTTCCCAGCTCAAAAGTAGCAGCAGCAGTTTATTTGCAAATACTGGAAATGGATTGTAGTCTTGTGCGTTAGGTATTCACAGCCATTGGTTTTTCTCAAATATTCCGCCAGACACAAAATCTTCCGCCTCAAACATGTTGCTTAAATTTCAACTATCCCGGAATTATTACAGTGTTCTCCATCTTCCAAATCTATGTGACATGCTCCCAAGCCCATTTCAAATGTTTTAGCCTAATGTTTTAACGGAAAATCTGGCTTACTGACTGGCTTCCACGTACGTAAGCCAGCTTTCGTAAGTCTTTTCTCATCAAATTTGTTGAGATTTGAATACCCGTTGCCAAAACTAGATCGTTCCTAAGGCCAGATGAAGTTTTGAATCAGTTCGGATGGCTTTGCAACGGTAAAAGGTAGGTCGTTTTTTCTTGATCGTCCAAAGCCTTTCTTTCGCTCGGTGGCACCCTTTTCCCGGAACTTCTTCGAGTACCATTTCACAGTACGCTGCGCAACATCCATTTTTTCACCTATTTTACAAATATTTCGATTTTCTCGCGCCAAAATAAAAATATTGCTTTCGTTTTCCGCGCTAACTTTTTCCTACTTTTTCACTCAAACTGCACTTTTCTGTTTACTACGCTATTGTCACCAAATGAGTGAACTTCGTTCAAAACTTTTCATTATTTCTAGACACGATATAAATAACCTGAGCCAATAAAACACCATCACACTAACTACTTAGAAGAATTTTTATGAAAAAGGGAGTAAAATAGTTTGAGCAACTTTTTTTTTCAAACACTTTATATTGAACATTATCCTGTGGCTGAATGCGAAATAGAGGCGACGCAAACGGCAGCGTTCTTGCGAGCTCCTGGATCAAGTAATTTGGATCTGAACTTTTCGGTTTCTCCTCTCCATATGCTTTCCCCTCCGGTTAAATACGTGCCATCAACTGTCAATTTTTGTATCTGAAAAACATTCCCCTCCGGATCTGAAGAGTATATATTCAAAATTGAATCGACTGCTGGTGAGTGTGTCTTAGTTTAGTTAGAATTCAAATGTCAACTAGAATTTCAAGAGAAAACTTATGTAAATCCTTAGTACATACATAATCGGACAAATTTCCTTTAGGCAGCAAAATAATTTTGTATGTTGACTTTTTCAAATAATTACACAAAACGGACATTTTATTGAGAAGAAATGAACTTTATGTGCTTCCCAAACTGTAAACTGTCCAAAAACTTCCACCACCTGCGCCGCTTACATTTCAAATATGGAACTATTTAAAAGAGTAGAAAACCTGCACTAACGTTCTATCGAGAGCAACTCAGATCAAATTGTTAGTGTAATTGTGTGGTCTTAACCTGCTCTGCTCTATATGGATCTTGAAACAAACGCGCCTATTATTAATAAGTCACGGAACTTTCTGGCCGCTGCAATTTTACTACACAACTTTTTTGACTTGGCTACAAAAGAAGTTGGAATAATCATCAACCAGGGCAAAACGAAACTCAATGAATGACGAGGGTGCCAGCACAACCCAAAATCAACGACGAAACCGCAACGTCGAAATAACGCAAGGGAGACAGGCGAAATAAAAAATCGCGTCGGCCAATAAGACATGTTATTCGTTTACCAATTGATGAAAACATTAAAGTGGCATGTTCGGATCAGTTTGTGCATAAAATGAGCAATACGACCATAAGAAATAAATTCGGAAATATTACAACAAATTATAAATTAATTATCTAATACACTGTGCGTTGAATTTAAGTCAAAGATATACTGCATTTAGAAATATAGCACTTATTGCCTTCAAGACGCGTCAAGTCTTTGTTACTCGTAGATTTGTGCCAGTGGGGATTGTACAGGGGGCTATAAATGTGATGTCCTTTCCATATACAAGCTGAAGTCCTGGAGAATTGAGGGAGCAATAAATTGGGGAATAGAGCAACAAATTAGCAATTAATTATGGCTTTCATTTTGCATTGAATTTGGAGACAATAAATGCCGTATTAAGAAGTGGGGGTGCTAGCGTAACGTTACGCTAGCACCACCATACAAAAAAACATTATCCTGGCGATTCGGCAGGAGCAATAAATTGCGGAATAGGGCAACAAATTAGGAAATATCAATTGCTTTCGCTTTGCATCAAGTTTTTGTTAGATTTGTGCCAGTGGGGATAGTACAGGGGGGTACAAATGTGGTGTCCTTCCTATATATAAGCTGAAGTCCTGGCGAATCGGCAGGAGCAATAAATTCCGGAATGGAGCAACAAATTAGGAAATATTTATTGCTTTCATTACGCGTCAAGATTTTGTTAGATTTATGCCAGTGGGCATTGTACAGGGTGGTACAAATTTTGTGTCCTTCCCAAATATAAGCTGAAGTCCTGGCGAATCGGCAGGAGCAATAAATTCGGGAATAGAGCAACAAATTAGCAATTAATTATGGCTTTCATTTTGCAATAAATTTAGAGACGATAAAAGCTGTGTTAAAAAGTGGGGGTGCTAGCGTAACGTTACGCTAGCACCACCATACAGAAAACATTATCCTGGCGATTCGGCAGGAGCAATAAATTCCGGAATAGAGCAACAAATTAGCAATTAATTATGGCTTTCATTGGCCATTGAATTTGAGGAAAATATATGCCTCATTTAGAAGGGAGGTGCTAATGTGACGTCATACTAGCTCTACCGTTCAAAAAGCGTTATCCTGGCAAGTCGGCAGAAGCAATAAATTCCGGAATGGAGCAACAAATTAGCAAATATCTTTTGCTTTTATTCTGCATCAAGTTTTTGTTAGATTTGTGCCAGTGGGGATTGTACAGGAGGGTACAAATGTGGTGTCTTTTCCGTGTATAAGCTGAGGTCCTGGCGAATCGGCAGGAGCAATAAATTCGGGAATAGAGCAACAAATTAGCAATTAATTATAGCTTTCAATTTGCATTTAATTTAGAGACGACAAATGCCGTATGAAAAAGTGGGGGTGCTAGCGTAACGTTACGCTAGCACCACCATACCAAAAACATTATCCTGGCAATTCGGCAGGAGCAATAAATTCCGGAATAGAGCAAAAAATTAGCAATTAATTCTGGCATTCATTTTGCATCAAATTTGGGTGCAATACATGTTGGATAAAAAAGTGGGGGTGCTAGCGTAACGTTACGCTAGCACCCCCACATAAAATCGTCAATTCTGGCGAATCGGCAGGAGCTATTTTATAAATTCGGGAATAGAGCAACTAATTAGCAACTAATTAGCCCCTAATTATGCACTATGCCTGATATCGATACTTAGTGGTGGGGGTGCTAGCGTAACGGACGTGAAAAATTTATATGAAACTCACTCGCTGAGTTCTACATTCGAAATGAGAAAAGCGCAAATTGCTTCACTGCCCTACAAACGTGAAAACCGTTGTACAATTATTGAAAATTTAATCCGGCGAAGTTGAATTTCTCTCAATCGCAACAACTTAGTTATACACAGGACAATTATTGGTCAACTGTCATATGGCTGTCCGATTATTACTCAACCGTTGGGCTGTGTATGAGTCGCTTTACAACAGCAGTATTTTTTCGCATTCTGTGTTACAGAAGAAATACATATACCTATACACCAATTAACTCGTTTGCTTTTTGAAGAACAAAACATTTTATGGAGATTTCGTTAATACGAAATTGTTGTTTGTTTTATTAAATTATCGAAGTCTTCATAAATGCTCGGCAAATAATATTAAAAACAAGCTAGCCGAAGGTATGATTCCCTTCACTCGAAGCATCATACCTTCGTTGTGACTTATGGTGCATTTGTCACTTTAAAATTAGTAGTAAACCTTGTTCCTATTTCACTGTTCCTATGAGAGGTATATGAAATAGTGAGCCGATTTCAACCAAATTTAGGGACATGATTTGGCGGTCAATGTGATGAAATAATATAAAACTTGGTAAAGATATCTTCAGAAATAAAAAAGTTTTCCTAACAAAAACCTGCTTTTGGAACGGTCGTTCCTATGACAACTGTATGATAGAGTAGTTCAATTTCAACCAAATTCCGAAATATGTTTTGACTGGATATTCTATTGAATACTGTGAAATTTTAAAAATATAGCTTCAGAAATAAAAAAGACTGGTGCGCTTCCTTCTGTGCGTTGCAAACTTCAACAACAACAAAGTTAAAATACACTAACACATCCGTGAAGGGTATAAAAAATCTGTTATTCATACTTTAAATCTCCACATTCATATTAAGCAGACACTGACATCAAATTTGTTATACCCTTCACGGATGTGATGGTATATTAACTTTGTCATGAAGTCTGCAAAGCACAGAAGGAAGCATCTCCGACCATATAAACTATATATTTTTGGTAAGTATGATGAGGCGAGTCGATTAAGCCTTGTCCGTCTGTCTGTCTGTCTGTCCGTCTGTCTGTCTGGTTCTATGCAAACTAGTCCATCAGTTTTAAAGCTATCGATCTGACATTTTGTACAAAGCCTTCTTTCTATTACACGCTGTAAATGTGTCGGAACCAACGGAATCGGACCACTATGTCATATTGCTGCCATAGGAACGACCGGGGCAAAAATTAGTCTTTGTGGGAAAAACTATTTTATTTCTGAAGCTATCTTTTTCAAATTTCACACTAATCAATAGAATCCCCAGTTAAATAAATACTAATTTCAAAGTGGCAAATGCGCCATAAGTCGCAACGAAGGTATACGTTCGGCAAGCTTGTTTTATATCAATTCGTTGCTAAACTATTAATCAAAAATTTGGCACAAAAAGTACTTAAATATTTTCTATACAGGGTGTCACAGGGTGTCCCAACGATGGTAAATATTTAAATGGTAGATAGTATGGTTCATTTGCAGAAAATTAATGTACGACATAAACCCTCTTATCTTTAACCGTTACAGAGTTATAGCATTTTAAAAAAAAACCGTCCAAACCCTTGACTTGTCCAACAAATTCTATATTTTCTAAGCCCCCAATTATTCGACCCAAGATTTAATCTTACTTTCTGAAACTAAATAAAATTTCATATAAATAAACTTTTTACCGGTTATAAAAATCACCATTATTTCAAAAATACAACCGTTCAAACTTTGAAAAAATTATGAAATCTATTTTTCATCAAAAATCCAAATGATTATTTGATAACGGTACTTTGTACTGACAAATATGCAAAGTTGACAAAAGTTGCCTCATTATGTTATGTTTTGATGGGCGTATAAACATTAAGGGCTTAGATTTGAAAATTTGCGAATGTGACGTTTTAAAGATAAAAAAACGCGATTTTCTAGTAAATACGCAATTTTCAAAACAATTTTACTTATGTTATATTTTTTAGTTAACGAAATAACAGAAAAGAAGTAAAACTAATGACAAAAGAATTCAAATCACATCCAAAGTGAAATCTACAAATATTGTTCGAAATGTCCTCCTTCGTGTTGGATACAAGCTTGATATCTTTTGACAACTGATGCGAAAGCCCGGAGAACTTTTTCCCTCTTTTCTCTCAAATCGCTGCATGCCGTTTCAATTTTCCGAATCAGGTGTGATGGGCAAATTCGGGCCGACATCAGTCTCCAACACGTTATGCAACGCAGATGAATTCAGTCCTTCAGGAAGAATTATGGGTTCGGAAAGGTGGTCCCCGAGAACACCTATCCAAACATTCACCCTTAATTCATGCTGGTATCTAGAAGTTCGAGTTGCGTGGGGGTTCTGATGAGCCCAGACATGCGTATTCCACGAATTAAACACGCCACACCGTGTAAATGTTGCTTCATCCGTCCATAACACTTTCCTTGGAAAATGCCGATCTGTTGCAGTTTTATCCAAAAACCACCTACAGAAGGTCGTCCTCCTTTCAAAGTCTGCAGGTAATAGATCCTGAACCTGTGCTAAGTGAAACGGATACTGTTCGTGGACGTGGAGTGTCCGTTGAACCGCCATCCGCGGGACATTCAGTTGAAGTCCAGCCCTTCGCGTGCTCGAACCGGGGTTCGCATCAAAGTGCCTAAGGATCTCGTCTTGAATCCATGTCGAGCATTCGCTTTGATCGTTGGTGTTGTGTTTAGGCGTTTTCCCCGTTTCTCTTAAAATTCGGAACGTTCTAGTAAACGTCCTACTGTCCGGAAGTTGTCTATGTGGGAAGCGTCTACTGTACTCCCGAACTGCCTCGCATCCGTTCCCTCCAGCAACGCCATATACAAACACCATATCGGGGTATTCACCATCAGTAAATGCCCTTTGCATATCTACTAATCGGGAACAACACTATACCAACCAAAGGACGAAGTTATAATATTATAGCATTAATTTCAATATTAATATTATTACCTGGTATAATATTTGTACAATAACAACAGATTAATTATGTAATAATAACTGACTCTATGTACAACAATTGAAACTGGCGGGTCGAAGAATTTGGGAGTAAATACAAGCATGATTTAGAAATAACAAGCATTTACGGTTAAAATAACCGTTAGCTTAGCAAGTACGTTATGATGTATTTTTGGCCAGAAACATTTCCAATGTAAAGTTTTTTGCTACATTAATTTGGCACTGTTAGTACATAAGTATTTGCTATACATAAAAATCGCGTTTTTTTACCTTTAAAATGTCACATTCGCAAATTTCCAAATCTAAGTCCTTAATATTTACACGCCCATCGAAACATATTTTAACATAATGGGGCAACTTTTGTCAACTTTGCATATTTATCAGTTCAAAGTACCGTTACGAAATAATCATTTGGATTTTTGATGAAAAAAATAGATTTCACAATTTTTTCAAAATTTGAACGGTTGTATCTTTGAAATAATGGTGATTTTTTTAACCGGTAAAAAGTTTATTTATATGAAATTTTATTTAGTTTCAGAAAGTAAGATTAAATCTTGGATCGAATAATTGGGGGCTTAGAAAATATAGAATTTGTTGGACAAGTCAAGGGTTGGGACAGTTTTTTTAAAAAATGCTATAACTCTGTAACGGTTAAAGATAGAGGGTTCATGTCGCACGTTAATTTTCTGCAAATGGGCCATACTATTTACCATTTAAATATTTACCATCATGAATGGGACACCCTGTATAATGGCCGCGTTAGACTATCACTGCGAACTCACTTTCAAATGAAATCGATGAATGCCAAGATATTGATTTAGAGTTTCGGGAAATTAGAAAATTGAACTTAAACAATTTTCCGTGGAGTTGATCTATAGAACTATAGTTGATATAGAAATACAATATTTTTGGAAGAATATTTCGGAAAATATCCGTGCAGATAGTTCCATGGCATTTTCTTTGATTGGTAAATTCATTTTTGAAATATAACCTAAGATTGCGGTTTCATATAAATGGCCGTGATGGAAAGTTTTGCAGACCTTTTGATTTGTGTGTACCTTTATGTTTTCGGGGGTGCTGAACACTTCGTTTGGAGAATTTTTTTATAGGCAAAAATAACGTGTTTTGACTAACCTTTGTGCGGTTATTTTAATGTAACTCTTTTCAGTGATTCGTAACAAATTTTCTTTTTATTGCAATGGTATTTTGGTTGCTTAAAACAATTCTGAGGTTTGCCAACAAAAAGTTTGACAAGGTACCACTTTTAGACCAAAAATATGAAATTCCATGCTTTCGTTTTTTCTTCGTCTAAGTCTTTTCGGCACTTTTTCGGTTTTAGCTAATTATCTCCCAAAATATACGCCCTACAAAAAAAAGTTAATCTTACATTTTTTAAAGCACAATAAACTTGCTGAATTTTCACATAAAAATTAGCTTTGTATGTTCAGAACTTCGAAAAAAGGCTCTTCAAAAATGAAAAATGTTTATTCTTAATTTGTTAAGAATGTTCGTTCTAGTGATGTTTTTTGCCAATATCGGCAAAAGTAGTAATTGCAGAAGGAAAATCATAGGGATCAAATTTGATAATAATTCAATTATTTGTCAGGCAAAAGACCTCTTCCATAGTCCTCCCCATGGGCGCCCTCTGGAACGGCTAACCAAGCCAACCAAGTTTTGCAGTTCAGAACATTTGGTAGAGGCACATAACGATGATCATCCTGAATGGCCAATGACACCAGTGCGTCTCAGGAAGTAGGCGAACGGTGGAGCTGCAAAATAGTTGTGAGAACACCAACACGTCACACCCAGCTGAAAGATCATCAAAAGAACGCGCGATCAAAAACACCATTTGAGAGCTACTTCTGGCTATATAAAACCCCGGCGACTCTTAGGACACCTAAGGAAGCAACCCTTCCCCTAAGATTGAGTATCTGGGCTTGTAACCTGCGTACCTGAAATCAATTTACACTCGGAACATTAAATGAGCCTCGGATACCACGGACTGATTCACCGGCAACGACTTTCGGCTACAAACAACGGACCACGATCGGTTTACGTTCGAACGATGTAGGGCGAGTGCAGTAGTGCGATGCTCACTGAAGTCGAACAAGAAATGACCGCAAATAACATCGATATACTAGGATTGAGCGAAACAAGATGGCCTGGACTTTATCACCAAGCTTCCAAACAGTACTTCTCTACTCTGGAAATGAAGACGATACGTCACCTCGAATGGCAGGCGTTGGAAACCCGTTGACTAAGGAGGCACGCCTATCTCTAATTAACTGGAAGCCCATCTCCGACCGTATCATTACAGCCAGATTCAAATCCAGGGTGAGAAACATCACAATAATTCAGTGCTACACCACGACCTAACTAGCAGATCAATCAGCTAAGGACCCCTTTTACCAACGGCTTGGCGTCACCTTCGACAAGGCTCCCAAAGGTGACATAAAAATTATCACGGGGATTTCACCGCCAAAGTTGGGACTGACATATACCAGAGATCCAGCGCTCTCAAAATGCACGAATATTCCCACGTTTTAATGTGCAAAAACTTAACGATTCATCAATAAGACGTGCATATTCCACCACCATTTACGAGAGAGATATTGCATCACAACCTACAATTGATAATAGATGGAAAGTCGCTAGGGACTCATTTATTTTGTGGAGCGTAACATTTGTTTCTCGATTGGAGCGCAGTAGGAGACTATTCATTAGCAACTTAACATGGTCTCTAATCTCAGCATGCAAGAGAGTTAAGGAACAGATCAACTCAATCGGCTCAGCAACAGAACATCCTGTGAAAGATAAAGACGGGTCCCTACTGGTAACCGAAGAACACCAGCTGCGGAGATGGAAAGAACACTTCGACAGCACGTATGGACTTTCAAATGCATCTTCCTTAGTAGCTGAAGATATTCCGCAAATAGCCAGAGTTGATACCAGCCCACCATTTAAGCTGAAAGTACAATAACTGCGGCTATTAAATCGATAGAAGCGGGTAAATCCCCGGGGATAGTTGAAATTCCGGTGGAACTTTTTAAAGCGGATGCCATTGCTACTGCGGATATTCTTCTCCCCCTTATCCAAGAGTGTTGGGAAACCGAAACTCTCCCTAAAGAGTGGAAGAAGGGCGTCATTATTAAGATCCCGAAAAAAAGGCGAACTGAAGGATTGTAATAATTGGCTTACAATCTGTATTTCCAAGCACTCTCCAAACTGATGGCGAAAATAATCTTGAACTGGATCAAACAAACAGTCGACCGCGCATTAAGTGATAAACAAGCCGGCTTTCGCGAGGGGTTTTCATGTAGCGACCACATCAACACCCTCCGAATTATTATTGAACAATCCCCAGAGTGGAGATCCCAATTACATCTAATGTTCATCGATTTCGAGAAGGCGTTTGATAGCGTTGCCCGGGAATATATCTGGAGGGCTTTACGTAGGAGAAGCATACCAGATAAAAAGATACAAAGTATCTACACTGTTTGCAGATACATCGGAACATGAATATGTCTATGACTACCGACTGCGTGGAACCTGTTGTGTTAAAGATATCGACGTAAGTTTTATAAAGATCCCAGTATAGTTATACTGGATGAAATCATTCGAAAAAACACGTCCCACGCTTTCGGTAGGCACAAGACATATCCATATACCGATGTATCTGGTGGCAGTGTAGATACTCGTCATAAATTCTGTTGCTTTGTCCTGTCCGCTCGGGCTCCTTTCTCTCGCGGGATCGTTTTGTTTTCGTTTGCATCGCGTGCGTGCAATATTTACTTCCTCTCGTGCACCCTGTTCCATCTACCCGTTCGGTACAGTTTGCAGACTGCAGCCTATCGACATTTTTCTGAGTACGTTTCTGCTAATCGCAATCACGCTTCCCACCATCTTTTCCCAATCGGACGTGTATTGTGTTTGTGTATCTATTGCAAAATCGCTCCCACACTATCCGCCTCATCCCGCCCTTTTAATCAACAGTCCGGGTCCGACACACAATCCGTTTCCCAAGTAACGCGTGCGAGTCTATGCGATTGTGTCCGGCAAACAGAAAGAGAAACTAACAAAAGTAAACAAAACATTCCAACACACGCACAAAGAGAATGCACAAGAACAATTTTGGAATTTTTGCAGAAGAGGGGGCATTTGATCTTCTGCAGGCCTCTGAGTGTACATCATGTCACGATGAGTTGCCGGGAACTATAACATCCTGCGACGAATATTTCCCTATTTCGGGGCTTAGGAGATTTTAACTCGCGCAGTACGAATCCGCCATTTTGTTTTATGATATGTTTATTGCACGTGTGGTGGGGGCGCACATTATGGGCCAGTCAGACCTCAAATCGCCGCCATTGCAAATGCACAGCCTCAGTTGCTGGATCACCCCATTTGGATAGAATGAACTTCATCCGCGATGGTTCTCGCTCCCTTTCTTCGGGGGGCGGAAACTATCTAATGTACACACTCTCAAATTACGTCTGCGCATGTCCAAATGTTAGTCAAACTGACTACTTGCTACTTTTTCTGGGACCCTAGTGATTCAGATAGTACAATACGGGCTATTTTATTAAATGATGAATGGGAATTGGCAGAAATTGAAGGTCATTGAAAGTCCTTGGACGTCCTTGACCTAAATAATGAGTAAAAGATACAAAGTATCTACACTGTTTGCAGATACATCGGAACATGGATATGTCTATGACTACCGACTGCGTGGAACCTGTTGTGTTAAAGATATCGACGTAAGTTTTATAAAGATCCCAGTATAGTTATACTGGATGAAATCATTCGAAAAAACACGTCCCACGCTTTCGGTAGGCACAAGACATATCCATATACCGATGTATCTGGTGGCAGTGTAGATACTCGTCATAAATTCTGTTGCTTTGTCCTGTCCGCTCGGGCTCCTTTCTCTCGCGGGATCGTTTTGTTTTCGTTTGCATCGCGTGCGTGCAATATTTACTTCCTCTCGTGCACCCTGTTCCATCTACCCGTTCGGTACAGTTTGCAGACTGCAGCCTATCGACATTTTTCTGAGTACGTTTCTGCTAATTGCAATCACGCTTCCCACCATCTTTTCCCAATCGGACGTGTATTGTGTTTGTGTATCTATTGCAAAATCGCTCCCACACTATCCGCCTCATCCCGCCCTTTTAATCAACAGTCCGGGTCCGACACACAATCCGTTTCCCAAGTAACGCGTGCGAGTCTATGCGATTGTGTCCGGCAAACAGAAAGAGAAACTAACAAAAGTAAACAAAACATTCCAACACACGCACAAAGAGAATGCACAAGAACAATTTTGGAATTTTTGCAGAAGAGGGGGCATTTGATCTTCTGCAGGCCTCTGAGTGTACATCATGTCACGATGAGTTGCCGGGAACTATAACATCCTGCGACGAATATTTCCCTATTTCGGGGCTTAGGAGATTTTAACTCGCGCAGTACGAATCCGCCATTTTGTTTTATGATATGTTTATTGCACGTGTGGTGGGGGCGCACATTATGGGCCAGTCAGACCTCAAATCGCCGCCATTGCAAATGCACAGCCTCAGTTGCTGGATCACCCCATTTGGATAGAATGAACTTCATCCGCGATGGTTCTCGCTCCCTTTCTTCGGGGGGCGGAAACTATCTAATGTACACACTCTCAAATTACGTCTGCGCATGTCCAAATGTTAGTCAAACTGACTACTTGCTACTTTTTCTGGGACCCTAGTGATTCAGATAGTACAATACGGGCTATTTTATTAAATGATGAATGGGAATTGGCAGAAATTGAAGGTCATTGAAAGTCCTTGGACGTCCTTGACCTAAATAATGAGTAAAAATGGAATTTCATTCATTGTGACCTCAGATTGGGTCTATGCATGTGCATGTCGGGAGTGCACAATTTGCTTAATGAAATGGTGAGAATGAGAATGATATGAATGAATGAGAGGAGGAGGTCCGCTGCCCTGAGCGAAATTTCGCATACATACAGAGACCATAAATTGCGTGTGAGCATGTCGAGCGAGGAGAGCAGACGACTTTTTGCGACGTGTTCTGGGGGCCTAGTCAAGTTAGCTAGTACGGAGCGTACGCTATATTTTTGAGAATTTTGAATTATGGTATGGCGTGTATGCAGGAGTTTTGA
The DNA here is from genome assembly GCA_964017055.1 of Chloromyia formosa. Lineage (NCBI taxonomy): Eukaryota > Metazoa > Arthropoda > Insecta > Diptera > Stratiomyidae > Chloromyia > Chloromyia formosa. The sequence goes on along the minus strand of OZ024816.1, from coordinate 48,870,555 downwards.
TTATGGCGTCGCGTTGACTGAGAGCGTGGGACAGAGAGCACAGAGAGCGCCTGTTCACCCGTACACTATGTTATTTCTTCCCGTCCACAACGTCAACCTTTATCGCTATCAAATCAGGATCCCAACATGTACACACAGGATCCCCGCAAGCGCGCCCCCCGCGCGGATGTACAAGCAACAGCCATGCACAACGACCACTTCACTCAAACGACATGCACAACCAGAAAAGAAAATTTTTCAATGGGCTTGTTTCCTCTTCTGACCCCCGAGTAGAAAAACAGACATTTCGTGTGACGGACAGATTTTTAGGATGACCCCCAGCTATAAGACATATCCATGTCAATAATTTCCATCATCAAGGAGTCCTACCAGGGAGTCCAATGTCACATCTTACACAAGGGTAAGCTATCAAATCCTTTCGAGGTGCATAGCGGAGTAAGACAAGGCTGTATTTTGTCACCTATACTGTTTTTAATTGCCGTTAATTATTAACTAAGCGGCGCGCTTCAGGAACACCAGAACAAAGGTATAAGATGGGAGTTGTTCAAATACCTTCAACACCTGGACTATATAGGTACTGACGATATTCGTCTTCTATCAAATAGATCAGATCAAGTAGCTCAAATGTCTAATGCTCTGCATTGCTAAAGCCGCAATGCGGGGCTTAAAATCAACGCTGCCAAGACGGCAAAGCGAAATTTGTGTTTCGGGGCGGGCAGTCGAGAAAGTTGACAATTTTTGCTACCTCGGAAGCGTAGTTACAGCAGATGGTGGAGCGGATGCTAATGTACAGTCTTGCATCAACAAGGTTCGAGCAGCTTTTGACATGGATATGTCTTATAGCTGGGGGTCATCCTAAAAATTTGTCCGTGACACGAAATGTCTGTTTTTCTACTCGGGGGTCAGAACAGGAAACAAGCCCATTGAAAATTTTTCTTTTCTGGCTGTGCATGTCGTTTGAGTGAAGTGGTCATTGTGCATGGCTGTTGCTTGTAGATCCGCGCGGGCGCTGCACTTGCGGGGATCCTGTGTGTTCATGTTGGGATGTTGATTTGATAGCGATAAAGGTTGACGTTGTGGACGGCAAGAAATAACATAGTGTACGGGTGAACGGGCGGACTTTCAATGACCTTTAATTTCCGCCAATTCCCATTCATCATTTAATAAAATAGCCCGTGTTGTACTATCTGAATCACTAGGGTCCCAGAAAAGGTAGCAAGTAAGTAGTCAGTTCGACTAACATTTGGACATGCGCAGACGCAATTTGAGAGAGTATACATAGTTCCCGCCCCCCCGAAGATAAGCGGATGAAGTTCATTCGAGCCAAATCGGGTGATCCAGCGACTGTGTTTGTGCATTTGCAATGGCGGCGATTTGAGGTCTGACTGGTCCATAATGTGGGCCCCCACCACACGTGCAATAAACAAATAGAACAAAATGGCGGATTTATACTAGGCGAGTTAGAATCTCTCAAGTCCCGAAATAAAGAAATATTCGTTGCAGGATGTTATTTATATGTTATGATGTACATTCAGAGGTCTGCAGAAGATCAAATACCCCCCTTCCGCAAAAATTCCAAAATGTTTAAAATGGCTGGAATCCAAACAAATAAAATAGCGCGCGTTGTACTACATATCTGAATCAATAGGGTCCCAGAAAAAGTAGCAAGTAGTCAGTTCGACTAACATTTGGACATGCGCAGACGCAATTTGAGAGTGTGTACATTACATAGTTCCCGCCCCCCGAAGATAGAGAGCGAGAGCCATCGCGGATGAAATTCATTCAAATGGTTGTGCATTTGCAATGGCGGCGATTTGAGGTCTGACTGGCCCACAATGTGGGCCCCCACCACACATGCAATAAACATATCATAAAACAAAATGGCGGATTCATACTGCGCGAGTTAATATCTCCCAAGCCCGGAAATAGAGAAATATTCGTCGCAGGATGTTATAGTTCCGGGCAGCTCATCGTGACATGATGTACATTCAGAGGTCTGCAGAAGATCAAACGCCCCCCCCCCCCCCCTTCTGCAAAAATTCCGAAATTTTTCTTGTGCATTCTCTTTGTGCGTGTGTTGGAATGATTTGTTTACTTTTGTTAGTTTCCCTTTCTGTTTGCCGGACACAATCGCATAGAGTCGCACGCGTTACTTGAGAAACGAATTGTGTGTGCCGGACCCGGACTGTTGATTAAAGGGGCGGGATGAGGCGGATAGTGTGGGAGCGATTTTGCAATAGATACACAAACACAATACACGTCCGATTGGGAAAAGATGGTGGGAAGCGTGATTGCGATTAGCAGAAACGTACTCAGAGAAATGTCGATAGGCTGCAGTCTGCAAACTGTACCGAACGGGTAGATGGAACAGGTACATAGATGGAACAGGGTGCACGAGAGGAGGTGAATATTGCACACACGCGATGCAAACGAAAACGAAACGATCCCGCGATAGAAAGGAGCCCAATCGGACAGGACAAAGCAAAGCAGAATTTATGACAAGTATCTACACTGCCACCAGATACATGGATGGATATGTCTTATGCCTACCGAAAGCGTGGAACGTGTTTTTTCGAATGATTTCATCCAGTATAACTATACTGGGATCTTTATAAAACTTACGTCGATATCTTCAACACAACAGGTTCCACGCAGCCGGTATTCATAGACATATCCATGTTCCGATGTATCTGCATGCAGTGTAGATACTTTGTATTTTTTTTAATGTTTTATCACTTTTTATTATGCTTCATCGGCTGCTTAGCGATGCGTACTGCCTTCACGAGCTCGAATAACAGCTTCAATTCCTGCCTAGACATGCTTATTATTAGACCCCTGATATCATCCGGGAGAATTTTCGACCATTCGTCCTTTAGGGCTTGTTCCAGATCTACTAAGGGCTGAGGAGGGTTTGTAGGGATCCTGACACGTTGCCCCAGCTGGTCCCATAAATGTTCAATGGGATTTAAGTCTAGGCTGCACGCTTGCCATTCAAGAAGATCGACATTATTGGCCGTGAGAAACTCACGCACTACGTTTGCAGTATGGGGGCGGGCTCCATCTTGCATCAAAATGAAATCCTGTGCACCAGCACGTGCTCTACCAGTAACGTGAAGTTTTAGCACTTCGTCGATATGTCGCTGAGCTGTCAGACTACCGTTAGCGATGACAACTAAATCGCTTTTGTCGTTTAAGGAAATAGCGCCCAACACCATTATTGACCCACCGCCAAAAGGCGATGCGGGTTGAAGGGCACAGGGTAGGAAACGTTCGTTTTCCCTTCTCCAGACCCTAGCTGACCATTATTTCCACACAGGCAAAATTTTCATTCATGAAACCCTACATTTTTCAAATTCATTGAGATGTCTTCCAGCACCTTGTTGAGGATCCATCACTTCCTAAACAATACCAAATTTAATTGGAAACTACACAACGGATCGGTAAACACAGACGGTAGTATCAAAAACAACGACAAAAATTTACAAATTTACCGTTATGTTGGAAATTAACGTTTTAAAGTGTGTGTTACATTTCGCCCTTTCTACAATAATACTAACATTTACAATACATTTTTGGCTTTCTTATTCGTATTAATCAGAAGAATTTGGAGTTTTTTTTTAAGTGGTCCATCAACTGTTTTGCGGTGTGTAATAATCAAAAGACACTTGCCGCAGCAGCAGCAGTATCGTCAGTGTCTTGGGTAAATATGCTTTTTTACACCTCGCACCTTGGAAATGTTCAAACAAATCTTAAGCTTTTTATTCAGAAAATTAGCCAGGTTCGAGTAAGGTGTAAAAAAGCACAATTACCCAAAACACAGACGATGCTATTGTCGCTGCTTTGCTTCTGCCGGTAATCTGGTTCGGGCTTAACTCTTTAACTGCCCTTTGGATTCTGCTAAAACTCTACTGGAACGCGGAACCTTTTTCTTATTAGCATCTACCAATTGAACAAGTTTCGCCTAACTAGCTTTTTATACCCTAGTTATACCCTAGACTTATAGTATAGGGTATATTGTTTTTGTCACGACGAAAATATGTAACACCTTAAAGGAGGGTCCGGAGGTATAGCAATGTATATATATATAAATGATCAGGGTCACCTCCTGATTCGATTCAGCCATGTCTGTCTGTCTGTCTGTCCGTCTGTCTGTCTGTCTGTCCGTCTGTCTGTCTGTCTGTCTGTCTGTCAGTCTGTCCGTCTGTCTGTCTGTCTGTTCGCACGATAACTTTCGATAGTATGATGCTAGAGCCTTGAAATTTTGGTCAAATGTTGGTAGTATGATCTAGTTGGATGGTATTGAAATTGGGCATGATCAGGCCAAGAGAACGCCTGCCTCCCCTACATATGTAAAATAATTAAATGTATCTATAACTCCCGATTAAAAAATCATGAAAAGCTCTAGCTTTAGTATATTGCTAGTGAGGGTAATCTTATACTCTCCTGGGAAAATAAAATCGATCAGTTGAAAACTAACGATAATTTTCTTACAAAGAGCCCCGTACTACCTTACTTTTCAGGTTTTTTGTCTATAACTCTTGAACCAACTAACGTAGACACCTGATTTTTGGAATGTAACCCTGAGGGAAGAAGCTGCTTAAGGTTCTGTAAGTTAGGTATAATCAGATCAAAGGAACACCTACCTCCACTACAAATTTCAAAGAATTAAATATTACTTTATTTACAATAACTTTCGATAGAATGATACTACCGAGTTAAAAATTTGGTGGAATGTTGCTAGTAAAACCTACTTAGTTGGTATTGAATATGAGCAAGATACGACCCAAGGAACCCCCACCTCCCCTACAAATGAAACTTCAAAGAAGCGATAACTTTTGATAGAATGAAGCCAGTGACTTGAAATTTTGGTCAAATGTTTGGAGTGAGTTTGAGTTAGTTGGCATTAAAGATGGGCCCGATCCGACCTAAGGAACCCCTACCTCCCCTAGAAATGAAACTTAAAATAAGCGATAACATCGACAAAATAAAGCTAGCGACTTGAAATTTTGGTCAAATGTTTGTAGTAGGATCCAGTTGGCTAATATTGAAAATACGTAAAATCCGACAAACGAAACCCCTACTTCCCCTACAAGTGAAGCTTCAAATAAGCACTAACTTTCGATAGAGTGAAGCTAGAGACTTGAAATTTTGTTTAAATATTTGTAGGGTGATCTAATTTGTTGGTGGCAATGATGGCCAAGATTCGACCCAAGGAACCCCTACCTCCCCTACAAGTGAAACTTCGAATAAGCAATGACTTTCGATAGAATGAAGCTAGCGACTTGAAAAATTCGACAAATATTTGTAGAATGGGTTTGTTAGTTAATTGATTTTGAGAATGGTCAAGATCCTACTGAATGAGTGCCAACCTCCCCTATGAACTGACCATATAGGAGACCCATTCTTAATGCATATGGTTGTTACCAATTGGTACTTTTGGTATCACCACTAGGTCTGTACAAGTCTAGGGTATATATGCTTCGGATTCCAAATTTCAAAGAATTAAATATTACTTTATTTACAATAACTTTCGATAGAATGATACTACCGAGTTAAAAATTTGGTGGAATGTTGCTAGTAAAACCTACTTAGTTGGTATTGAATATGAGCAAGATACGACCTAAGGAACCCCCACCTCCCCTACAAATGAAACTTCAAAGAAGCGATAACTTTTGATAGAATGAAGCCAGTGACTTGAAATTTTGGTCAAATGTTTGGAGTGAGTTTGAGTTAGTTGGCATTAAAGATGGGCCCGATCCGACCTAAGGAACCCCTACCTCCCCTAGAAATGAAACTTAAAATAAGCGATAACATCGACAAAATAAAGCTAGCGACTTGAAATTTTGGTCAAATGTTTGTAGTAGGATCCAGTTGGCTAATATTGAAAATACGTAAAATCCGACAAACGAAACCCCTACTTCCCCTACAAGTGAAGCTTCAAATAAGCACTAACTTTCGATAGAGTGAAGCTAGAGACTTGAAATTTTGTTTAAATATTTGTAGGGTGATCTAATTTGTTGGTGGCAATGATGGCCAAGATTCGACCCAAGGAACCCCTACCTCCCCTACAAGTGAAACTTCGAATAAGCAATGACTTTCGATAGAATGAAGCTAGCGACTTGAAAAATTCGACAAATATTTGTAGAATGGGTTTGTTAGTTAATTGATTTTGAGAATGGTCAAGATCCTACTGAATGAGTGCCAACCTCCCCTATGAACTGACCATATAGGAGACCCATTCTTAATGCATATGGTTGTTACCAATTGGTACTTTTGGTATCACCACTAGGTCTGTACAAGTCTAGGGTATATATGCTTCGGATTCCGGGCCGAAGCTAAGCTTCGGCCTGGTTTTTAATTCACTTTATTACTAATATACATATGTAACTTTTAAACCGTTTGATGGATTTTGTTGAAATTTGATAGAAACTGTGTCCTTACTAAAGCTCATGATATGTTTCGATCAGCTGCCTTCTTTCGTTATAGAGGTGTTTAACATACAAACTTCTTAATTATTTTCGGGATTTTGCTGGAATTAAATAGGAGAAAAGTCCTCATTAGCGGGTATCAATTAGGCCAAGTTTATCTCCGCTAGCTTGCTCCATTATAGAAGTATTTTGCTTGTAAAATTTTGCCGCTATATTGTTGTAACTTTCTAAAGTTAGATGGATATTGAATATATTTCAATAGCAGCTCGCTCCTTATTTAAATCCATCAACTGAAAAGTTTCCCTCTGCATGCTACTTCCGTTTTATCGTTATCGTGATGACATTTTGCGGAGATATATAAATGTCTCTCTCTGGCCCCTGTTAACGCCTTGTGGGGCATAGGGCATTAACCACAACCTACTTTCCACCTAGTCCTGTTCATCGCCATCGCTTTCAGCTCACTCCCCGACTTGCCTATTGAAGCACCCTCTCTCATAACTGATCTTCTCCAAGTGCTACTAGGTCGTCCAAATAGGCGACTTGCGTTGGTTCCCTGCGAGTTCCAATCGAGGGCCTGTTGAGCAATATTGTTGGGCCCTTTTCGGAGAGTGTGACCTATCCATTGCCATTTTCGCCTTTTAATGGAATTGTCTATCCTGTCCTGATCAGTAATAGTAAGGAGGTCGTCGTTAGAAATGATCTCCGGCCACCGTATGTGTAGGATGCGCCGTAAACACTGGTTCACAAAAGTTTGCAATCTAGTTGTTATCTTATTGATCACCTTCCAAGTTGAACAGTCGTATAAAAGCGCTGATTTTACGTTGGTTTCGAAGATTCGGAGTTTGGTGCGTCTGGAAATGTTGTTGTTTTGCCAGAACGGAGTCAAACTGAAAAAAAAAAGATACAAAGTATCTACACTGCATGCAGATACATCGGAACATGGATATGTCTATGACTACCGACTGCGTGGAACCTGTTGTGTTGAAGATATCGACGTAAGTTTTATAAAGATCCCAGTATAGTTATACTGGATGAAATCATTCGAAAAAACACGTTCCACGCTTTCGGTAGGCATAAGACATATCCATCCATGTATCTGGTGGCAGTGTAGATACTTGTCATAAATTCTGCTTTGCTTTGTCCTGTCCGATTGGGCTCCTTTCTATCGCGGGATCGTTTCGTTTTCGTTTGCATCGCGTGTGTGCAATATTCACCTCCTCTCGTGCACCCTGTTCCATCTATGTACCTGTTCCATCTACCCGTTCGGTACAGTTTGCAGACTGCAGCCTATCGACATTTCTCTGAGTACGTTTCTGCTAATCGCAATCACGCTTCCCACCATCTTTTCCCAATCGGACGTGTATTGTGTTTGTGTATCTATTGCAAAATCGCTCCCACACTATCCGCCTCATCCCGCCCCTTTAATCAACAGTCCGGGTCCGGCACACACAATTCGTTTCTCAAGTAACGCGTGCGACTCTATGCGATTGTGTCCGGCAAACAGAAAGGGAAACTAACAAAAGTAAACAAATCATTCCAACACACGCACAAAGAGAATGCACAAGAAAAATTTTGGAATTTTTGCAGAAGGGGGGGGGGGGGGGGCGTTTGATCTTCTGCAGACCTCTGAATGTACATCATGTCACGATGAGCTGCCCGGAACTATAACATCCTGCGACGAATATTTCTCTATTTCCGGGCTTGGGAGATATTAACTCGCGCAGTATGAATCCGCCATTTTGTTTTATGATATGTTTATTGCATGTGTGGTGAGGGCCCACATTGTGGGCCAGTCAGACCTCAAATCGCCGCCATTGCAAATGCACAACCATTTGAATGAATTTCATCCGCGATGGCTCTCGCTCTCTATCTTCGGGGGGCGGGAACTATGTAATGTACACACTCTCAAATTGCGTCTGCGCATGTCCAAATGTTAGTCGAACTGACTACTTGCTACTTTTTCTGGGACCCTATTGATTCAGATATGTAGTACAACGCGCGCTATTTTATTTGTTTGGATTCCAGCCATTTTAAACATTTTGGAATTTTTGCGGAAGGGGGGTATTTGATCTTCTGCAGACCTCTGAATGTACATCATAACATATAAATAACATCCTGCAACGAATATTTCTTTATTTCGGGACTTGAGAGATTCTAACTCGCCTAGTATAAATCCGCCATTTTGTTCTATTTGTTTATTGCACGTGTGGTGGGGGCCCACATTATGGACCAGTCAGACCTCAAATCGCCGCCATTGCAAATGCACAAACGCAGTCGCTGGATCACACGATTTGGCTCGAATGAACTTCATCCGCTCTCGCTCATCTTCGGGAGGCGGGAACTATGTACACTCTCTCAAATTGCGTCTGCGCATGTCCAAATGTTAGTCGAACTGACTACTTGCTACCTTTTCTAGGACCCTAGTGATTCAGATAGTACAACACGGGCTATTTTATTAAATGATGAATGGGAATTGGCGGAAATTGAAGGTCATTGAAAGTTCGCCCGTTCACTATGTTATTTCTTGCCGTCCAGAACGTCAACCTTTATCGCTATCAAATCAACATCCCACAACATGTACACACAGGATCCCCGCAAGCGCGCCGCCCGCGCGGATCTACAAGCAACAGCCATGCACAATGACCACTTCACTCAAACGACATGCACAGCCAGAAAAGAAAAATTTTCAATGGGCTTGTTTCCTGTTCTGACCCCCGAGTAGAAAAACAGACATTTCGTGTGACGGACAAATTTTTAGGATGACCCCCAGCTATAAGACATATCCATGTCAATAAACTCGATTGACGATATTTGTACTTTGTGTTACCACATCCAGAGATAAGTAGGCGTGCTAAAAATTTCCAAAATGACCAAGAAATTGTGAACGAAGCAAGTTCTTGCAACTAGTAGTTAAAAATAGGGGAAAGTACGATTTTTCAGGACGAGATTGTACGATTTTCACTGCTGCCAAAGACTAAACTGTCATGATCCAAACAAGGATAAAAAAACATAAAAGAACTACGATTGGGGTAAACCCCAATCATGCAATACTCTAGATGAATTTGAACCTGGTTAAAGCCAATAAATAATTTTGGTTGCAATCATTACTTTTTTTGAATCTAACTGATATTGTTAATTAAGTGTTAAGTACAAAATTTCAGCCCGATAAATTGTATAAATAAATAAATAACTGGCGCAACAGTCCAATTTGAACCACGGCCTCGAGATGAGTTAGCATCATCTCATTTTCTAGATCGTGACGGTTTTTTGTGCAGAGGTATGTGATCAGCAACACGCTCAACCGAGTTATTTACCCCATAATGGGTACTCATTTAACAGCTGAGTGGGCTCATAGTCCGACACGTAAATCCCCGGAATCGAACCGGGGCCCAGTGCGTTGAAGGCCCCGATAAATTGTATAGGTAATGAGTAAATTGGCTTAACGTATTTCATGAAATAGTGCAGTTTGTATGGGAGGGGGTAGAAGGAGGGTGAGGATTACAATAAATTTTATAATGTAGGTTACAATTATCATAAAAGTGATATATTCAAAATTTCAAAGCAAGATGTTTTATAGTTTCTGAGAAAATCTGATTATTGTAAATTATCAAAAATGTGTCATTTTGTATGGGAGGGGGTAGACGGAGTAAGGGTAATCGATTAATTTTTTTGAATCTAACTGATATTGTTAATTAAGTGTTAAGTACAAAATTTCAGCCCGATAAATTGTATACGTACTGAGTAAATTGGCTTAACGTATTTCATGAAATAGTGCAGTTTGTATGGGAGGGGGTAGAAGGAGGGTGAGGATTAAAATAAGTTTTATAACATAGGTTACAATTATCATAAAAGTGATATATTAAAAATTTCAAAGCAATAAGTTTTATAGTTTCTGAGAAAATCTGATTATTGTAAATTTTCAAAAATGTGTCATTTTGTATGGGAGGGGGTAGAAGGGGTGGAGCGATTTAGCCCGTTCACGAACTTAGCCTTCATTTTTTGTCAAAAATAACGTGTGCAAAATTTGAACTTCATAGCTCAACGCGTTCTCGAGCTAGAGAGGTCACGGACGGACGGACGGACAGACGGACAGACGGACAGACGGACATCCGGTTTTGAGATATTCGAGTGATAATATGAACTTCTGTATCATTCATTTTTTCTGCGAGCCTTATTTCTTAGCGTTACAAACTTTGTGGCAAACTTATAATACTCTCAGATTTCATCTAGAGTATAACAAGTCCGCAGGAGCGTAGAATATATAAATAAGTGAAAATAAGTTTGGGACATGCGGATGAGGATAACTCTCCTATATAATTTTTGTTAATTGCCTTGACCCATTGAGCGGCATGGGCGCGTCAACATCTCTTGCATTTCTAGTACCCGCAAACAGTTTTTGTTCGCGCATAGGATCGAACCTCCCTTCTCTATAGATTAATAGAACGATGACCGAACGAACGCGGCTGCCAAGCGCGTCAAACTAAAAACAAGTTTTAGCTAATTTAATTTCAATTAAGTTGTTACATTTAACTTCATATTAAGGATTCTATTGGTTTGGGCATATTTGTTATACCTACTAAATATAATCCCACACTCAAAAAGGAAAATTTTCTTCTATTTGTATCGAATTTTACGTGAACTTCCTTTTCATTCTTTGGTACTGACTCTAGTCTAAAGCAACAAGCACTTATCTCAATCACCTTAATAAGAGCACTCAGCTCATAAATCTTCAATGGGCTTCATTTTCATTCGCTTGAAGGGCTACTTTTGTCAGTTAAATTAAAGCCGAGATTTATCACACCTGTGTGCATGATGCACTTTGTCTTATAATTTTTTCCTCCTTAACAAGTGGCTGTGGACAAGTATCATTAAAGTAGTACACAACAGACTATAGCAATGCAAAGGAGAAGTAAGCGCAATTTTTCAAGAGAATAATAAATGCGGTCCTCAATTTTTTTTTTTTTATTTTTTTTTTCATATTTTTAAAAAGCTTGACTTGTTGTTTTGTTTTCTTGCGTTTCTCGGATGACTTGGCTGAAATGGATAGTACCATTTATAGTTTCCTTATTTTAGTGACGTGCACTTCATATAAGCGAAGCAAGCATGGCCCCCGCATAGTACGGACCAGCCAGGTCGTAGCCATGGGGCCCGGGGTGAAAAGCGGCCCATGTTAAGGGGAGTGTATTTCAAACAAGGGTATACTAATGCCGCGCTTTCTACTGAACCCAAAATATAAAATCGCCATATTCCAGTCACTCCTTAAGTTAAGAGTTTTCTTTCCCCAAGTCAGTTTCTGTACCAGAACAATTTATATCATCCGCACGTTTCGTGTGACGGTTTCATCAACTTCAGCAGATTATCGAATTCCTTATAAAACTTGGCAAAAGAGCACAACCACCCAGTTTTAACGATCGAAAGCAAGTTAGGATGTAAACTCGATTTTTCGGGCGTTATCAATTTGGTAAGAAATGAATTGAATTGAATTAAATTCGCTAAATTTGAGTGTAAATACGTATACAAACATGTAAAATAAACATTTATCGGAAAAACAAACCCAATGCCTGAGCTTTTTTTTTACCTGAACTAAAAACTTACATGTACCCAACGAAAAAGTAAGGGTAAGAAGGGGGCCAGGGCCGAATTCCAGCCAGGAAGCCCGCGACAGGGGGCATAGAATCCAGCAGCGCTTGAGATAACTGCAAAAATGTGTCTCAACATTTCATTTAAACTATACTACATTAATTTATACAGCACTCCCTTTTCATTCAAGACATAACATAAATATTTTCTTCTTCAACGCAATTCGCCAACATAAATTTCACGGATTTCCGCCCACGAAAAGTTAAACTCACCTTCTGCGACCGTGGAAAATCAGTTTCCATGTATTCAGTATATATATATAGAAGGAATTGGAATTATTTCCAGATCTTTCCCTAATTTTTATTAAAAAGCCCCCAAAATTGGCTTAATTTTACTGGCTTATATAGAAAGCTTGTTACTACTGGTGGTTCTCGCTAGAAACTTGTTGTAGTCTCCAAAAAACAAGATTGAGTTTTGACTTCAATTCTTATTAGTTTACTGAGTATGATATTAGTATTACAATAGTTCAAGTTAACCTTACTGGTCACTGGCTAAAATCCAACTGACCGACAAAAAAGTATGGAATATGAATTTCCAATAACGATATGTAAGATGACTTCGTTTATTTGGTGTTGCCAACATCTCTTCCCTTTAAATTGTCGAATCTGAAACGTTCCGGGGGATGTCGTTCTCTGCTCGAGGTCCTTCGCTCCGGGATGAATGGTGATGGGACCTCTAGATTTGAAGTTGAATTCGGCATTTGGTTCGAATGAACTTCATCCGCTCTCGCTCATCTTCGGGGGGCGGGAACTATGTACACTCTCTCAAATTGCGTCCGCGCATGTCCAAATGTTAGTCGAACTGACTACTTGCTACTTTTTCTGGGACCCTAGTGATTCAGATAGTACAACACGGGCTATTTTATTAAATGATGAATGGGAATTGGCGGAAATTGAAGGTCATTGAAAGTCCTTGGACGTCCTTGACCTAAATAATGAGTAAAAATTGAATTTCATTCATTGTGACCTCAGATTGGGTCTATACATGTGCATGTCGGGAGTGCACATTTGTTTAATGAAATGGTGAGAATGGGAATGATATGAATGAATGAGAGGAGGAGGTTCGCTGCCCTGAGCGAAATTCGCATACATTCAGAGACCATAAATTGCGTGTGAGCATGTCGAGCGAGGATCCCCGCAAGCGCGCCGCACGCGCGGGTCTACAAGCAACAGCCATGCACAATGACCACTTCACTCAAACGACATGCACAACCAGAAAGAAAAATTTTCAATGGGCATGTTTCCTCTTCTGACCCCCGAGTAGAAAAACAGACATTTCGTGTGACGGACAGATTTTTAGGATGACCCCCAGCTATAAGACATATCCATGTCAAAAAATGTATCTATGTATATATATTGCGAAGTCTTCTCATTTATATGGGAAAAGTGACTTTTTTATTATTATTTTTTCGGATACTACCCATGCTAGAATCTTTATTCCTTTCGCAAATTATCATATAAAGATTTAATTGAACTTTCTTTTGATCAAAGATTACAAAAATTATAATTGTTTTTGTCTTTTCTTGGTTGATACAAAATTCCAATAATTAATTTATATTTCAACGTACATCAATCTTAGGAAAGTAATTTTTAATCAAAAGGGAGCTAATTGGCGGCTAATTGATAGTAATGGTGAAGAATTTACAGTTGGCTAAACTTTATAGTTTTCATTGAAATAATAGTCCAGGTTTTTAGGTCCGGATCTAAGAACAGAAGAAGAGAGAACAAAAGGACCAAAAATGGTAAAACTTTAACATTTCACAAGAGCTATTTTTGTGACGTCGATCGCAAATTCCTATTTATCATGGAAACTTTTAATATCTTTATTGATAACAGGGTTAAAGAGGCGTTTCTATTGTGTGGTAAAACATCCAATAACTGTTTTATGATGTTTGTGGAATGTGTAAAATGTGAGTGTAGCGTTTCTTTTACGGAAGTATAAAGTGCGTAGGAACGTACTCGGCCGCGTGGGTTTTTTTCTACTTTAAAGTATTTTCTACCCTAATTTTAATTGCCCACAATATACATAAACTCAGAAATTGTCCAAGCCAATATTATTATTTTTTTAAGTTTTACGACTTTGGATTCCCCTTCCGAAATTCAAAGAGTTCAAAACTCTGGTCCGGGAGAAATATCCATTGGTAAAATTTGTCCCGTGTTTCACCTATCTCCTGTATTTACTAGAATTTTTCTTAAAACAAACATTTTGCAAAGTAGAGAATTAATATTGCTTATGCAAACAATAAAATTGCAATGCTCTGTTTAAAAACTGGTTTGAAATTGATTTTATACGGTAGTTGTTTGATGAAATATACTTATTCATCCAAGAAAAGGGATGCACTAAGTTTGGGCCGAAGACTTAGGAGCCTTTTTGGGGGAAATTATCGTTTTACTTTCAAAAATTCAGAAAAGATGTCAAAATGTAAAAAATAGCACTTTTAGAGCCTTGTACTTTTCAAAAATTTTCTAGCGCTTGACCAGATTAAAAAGTCACTGCACGTCACTGATGCACATGCAGTGAGTATCTGTTTATTCTTATTTATATACACAACACAGAAACACTGCTGACGCCGGGCTGCAGCAAATCAACAATCATATGTATACATACATAAAATACATACATACACACACCGCACACCCAACGCATAGAGGAAAAATAGACAGAGTTGGGACTTATTGTAAATTAAGCAGAAGTTGCCCATAGTATCTCACTTGCGTATGTGTTGTGTTCACTAATCAGTACACAATGGATGTGCAAAAAGTGAAAACTAAAGCCCCCATATACCTTGCGATCAGTCGACATCGATCTGACGATATTGTGATCGTCACATTGATTGCACAGTGTATGTACTTATCGTTGACGATCTAGGGACGCGGGAGCGTCCGCCCGCCAAAGAAAAACGAAAAAATCGAAAAAAAAAATTCGGAAAAGTGACCAAGACTATGTTTACGCGACACAACAAGTACGGGTTTTCGGACCCCTGTAGCTGCGGCTCAAGGTGATTGTGGGGGCTCAAATTTAGCATGACCATTCTCTCCGGTCGTCTTACGAAGTGTTGCAAATTTGATGTCGATATGACGAAAAGCAACCGAGATATGACAATCGCTATTTTTAAAATTATTCTTGTTCTCGTTGATCTCGTTATTCGTTGACAGGGCTACAGCCTCGTATGGAGCGTATCGAGGTCTGGTTTCTTTTCTCACGGATTGACTGTGTCCCAAGGGTGTGCCTTTTTTTTTCATTTGCTCTGATCCGTGCAGTAGATAAAAAGATATATCCAAAAATGTGAAAAATATATAGAGTTTCCCGCTTTCTCGAAGTCTTTTTAATGATTTCAATGAAAAAAAAATCTTTTAGGTATTACCCGTGGTCCGTGGCTCAACTAAATTTGGTGTTTCAGGATAAAAGGACTCTATTATTATGAAATGAAACAAAAACCAAAGCTGGTAGGTAAGGGTGTATTCTAAGTCGTGGTAATGAGACCAATGCACTGGAGTTCTGTTAATGGCATTTTGAGTCCTTCGACTACGACTGATGGCATTTTGCGTCCTTTGGAGAAGGAAAAGGACATTTTTGGAAAAGAAGTGATATCAAGAGATGATGGGTATGATATGACTGGGGGTGGTGAGGCGAATGCAGTAGACTATTGTTGAAGGTATGTACTTTGAGTCCTTTGAACTAGAAAAATGATATTCTTGGCAAGGAAGCGCTCTACTAACATTTTTGAAATCATTCGGATCTTCAAAAGACTTAACACACGTTCATATTTCAAGTACTTCGAGGAGGTTGGTTCTTTAATTATTAAAGATAAGGCTTATTGAGATGTTAATACAGGTATTTACAATTATTGCATATAAATAGTTGAAAGATAAACGAAAACTGAGGGGTCATGTTAGGATTTTTGTAAGGCGGAAAAGGAAATTGGAAAGAATTGTGTGCTAATTGTTTAAAACGACAATTTTAAGCCATCTGAATATTTTATGATGTATGATGATTTATATGGTAAAATGAAATGTACAGCATATGAAACGCAATTCTTGCAACTGTTGCATAGCAAATCTAATCGAAAAATGATTAAATGAGATCTGTTATCGAACATTAAGCAAAATCATATCTGCCCCAAATTTTCGTCCACGAATAAGATACTAATAAAGGAAGCATCATTAATGAGGGAACTCTGTTCTATTAGAAGCGATCAAGATCAAATACGCTAAAAGTGCACTTTTAATGTAAACAAAGTCTACAAGCAGATCAAATGACAACAACTATATATCAGGGACAGAAGGTGCAATTGAAGAATTCCGGAATTTATGACCTGTTTGTATCTTCATCCACACCGTTTTATGCTTTTTCGTATGTTGAAAATTGTCGTTTCTTTAATTATTAATTAATTATTAGCCAGTGAATTAACATACAGGCCTGGAAAAGTAAGTGATAATATAACTGCAACCTCCTCGTGGTCCTGCTGGATGAAAATAAGGCGATAGTGATGTTTTTTTACTAATTTACTTAAATATGTTTTTCCGAAAAAATTTCATCGCCTTCTCTCCAACTGATGGAGTTTTCCTTCTTGTTCTTAATTATATCTCTGTATTGAATACATTTATCTAGGGAAACGGTTATTCGGACTAGACTGACGTAACAAATAAAAATCAATAAATAATATTTTACTAATAAATAGTAAAATATTAAATAGTTTTATTAAAAACGCAAACATATCACATATAAAAAAAAATAAAACCTACACGAAAGTAAAACACTTTCATACATATGCTCAACCAAGTTATTAACCCCAAACGCGTACACGTAAATCCCCTTTTCCTATCGAAGACTACCGCATTCAGTAGGAATCGAATCGAACCGGAGGCCAGTGTATAGAAGGCGAACGTGCTTACCGTTGCGCCATCTGGATTACTGCTACTACTATGCAAAAAGATGTGATATCTCCCAAAAACAACCCTGTTGTAAAAAAAAACTCTTCAGCCGCAAAAAGGATTGATATGAACACAATACCGCCAAAGTATTCGTAGCTTCGCGCCTCGCTCTGGGGTATGCATATTGAACTCTGATTGAATTAGTTAATTTCTTTCAACGCTGTTTGGCGGGGAGCTTCCATCAAACAAAATATGTAAATTGAACATTCTGACGAAGAACGGAGTAGAAAATAGTCTTTTAATCACTTCTGGACTGAAGTGCATTCTTAGTATTTTATAAGGTTGGAGCTTTATAACGAGATTCGGGCGAGAAGACAACAGTACTTGGCATAAGAGCTTCAAGCGCGCAACTACAATACTTATCCATCATTTTATCGCAACGACATCGTTGTCATTATCATTTGTTGAATTTTGCATGTATATTATTGTAATTTTTGCCTTACGCACACAAGCACATAATGTATATAAAACTCTTCTCTTTGTAAACAGGTCAGTCTGTCTAAATACGTCTAGTTGAATAAAACAACTTTATACTTCGAGTTGCCTCTGGCTGTTATTTTTCCGCTAAGCTCAACAGTTTATGGGCCCAGAGCGCGCGGCTATTACTAGTGGAAAAATATATTGTGTTGTTGAAACATTCTGCATACGAGTTGACGTACTCGAGTTTAGTTATCGTTTAATTAATTCGCTACAAATAAATTAAAACGGTAAAAATGTCTACGAAAAATCCAACGGATATCTCTCTCTTATCACATCGGTTGAACGGATCGAATTTCAAGCTGTGGAACATGCAAATCAAAGCGGTACTGCGTGGACAAGGCTTACTGGACGTGGTGAACGGTGATTCGATGAGACCAACGGATCCGACAGAGGCAACGCAATGGACGATGCGTGATGGCAAGGCGATGGCGATCTTGATTTCATCAATTGATTCCGAACAAGCAAATCATGTCTTAAGCTGCGAAACATCGAAAGAAGTTTACGAGAAAATTACTTCCATGCATCAAACTATTAGTGAAGTCAGAATTATGAATTTGTACGAGGAATATTTTTCGCTAAAGATGAACGAAGATGAATCGGTTGCAGCATATTTCTCGCGATGTTCAATGCTAGCGAACGAAATTGAAAATCATGGAGAAAAATTATCCGAGAACATCAAAATGGTACGAATAATCAGCAGCTTAGCGCCTAAATTCAAGAATTTCCGAACCGTTTGGTACAGCGTTAAAGAAGGTCGTCAGTTAGAAAATATGCTGCCGCGTTTGCAACTTGAAGAGGAACAACTACAGAAATCGATTCATGACGAATCATCTGATGCTGCTTTTCATGCAAAGTCACGAGGCAATGGAAAATCATCCAAATTGTCGATTGAAGAGCTGAAGAAAACGACGAAGTGCAACTACTGTCGCGAAAAAGGCCATTGGCGAAAAGAGTGCCCGAAGCTGAAATCTTTAAAATCGGAGGCGAAACAATCGGCTCCATCATCGTCAGAGGACAAAAAATCAATTGGTGAATTGACGTTTTCTGCTGCAGTTTATTCAAATGTTGTCTCAGCTAAATGTGATAAATTTGGCTGGCTGATTCAGGCGCTTCGCAACACATGACATCGAAGCGCGAGTGGTTTTCCGAGTTCAAACCTATCGATAATGGTGTACGATACGTGACGATTGCAAATGATGAGAAGCTGGCAATTCGAGGTTATGGTGTGGTGCATTTGGAAGCGTGGTACGAGGAGAATTGGCATGCGATACGTTTGGAAAATGTTTAATATGTGCCGAATATGAAGCAAAACCTATTTTCGACGGCATCAGTGACTGAAAAGGGGTTTACCATGACGGTCTACGCGAAACATTGTGAATTGTCAGATACCCGTGGTGAAGTGAAGGCGTTTGGTTTCAAGGACGCTAGAAATCAAATTCGAATGGCTTTTCGACTGCGTATTGACGAACATGCATATGCTTCAACAGTGAAACCCGTATCGTTGCAACAGTGGCATCGTCGTTATGCTGTGTTTTGCTAGACAGCGGCTGGGCGATTTGCGTCTGCGGCTCGAGAGCAATTGATTCATCATTCAATGTCGGGGTTTTGTATGAAAATAGTACTAGTATGTTGGGCAGGTTGTCTATGCAATCAAGGATTTTTATATGTACGTGAGGAGAATGGATGGAAAGAGACGAATGTACTGTAGATGTAGAGTCCTTCGGTGGCAGCAAGGATATTCGTGAAAGGATTTTTTTGGCAGTGAAGCGATATATGGGGAATATGGATGTCATATGAACCGGGATGAAAGGCGAGTGTCCAGGAGTAGTGTAGATGAAATTCCGGATCTTTCGGTGGCGACAAGGATATTCGAAAAATATACTTTTGGCAGTGAAGCGAAATACGGTCAATATGGGTGTCGTATGGATCGGGGCGGACACCCGAATATCCAGGAGTAGTGCGGATGGCATTTCGAGTCCTTCGGTGGCGAAAAGGACATTCAAGAAAGTCAATTGAAATATGGGCAATATGGGTGGCATATGAACCGGGGTGAAGAGGCGAATGCCTAGGAGTACTATGGATGGCATTCCGGATCCTTCGGTGGCGACAAGGACATTCGAAAAAGGATATTTTTGGCAGTGAAGCGAAATACGGTCAACATGGGTGTCATATGAATCGGGGTGAATACCCGAATATCCAGAAGTAGTGCAGATGGCATTTCGAGTCCTTTGGAGCGAAAAGGACATTCACGAAAGTCGAATGGAAAATGGAAAATATGGGTATCATATGAACCGGGGTGAAGAGGCGAATGTCCGGGAACACTATAAATGGCACTTAGAGTCCTTCGGTGGCGACAAGGACATTCGAAAAAGGATATTTTTGCTGGTGAGGCGAAATATGGGCAATATGGGTGTCGTATGAATCGGGGTGAAAAGACGAATGTCCAGGAGTAGTGTAGATGGCATTTCAACTCCTTCGGTGGCGAAAAGGACGTTCACGAAAGTCAAGTGAAAAATGGGCAATATGGGTGTCATATGAACCGGGGTGAAGAGGCGTAGATATAGATAGCATTTCGAGTCCTTCGTCTACTTGCGCAGCATTTACTCGAAAATGGTGGTGCGGACTAGAACAACGCTCGTTCTATCAACCAGGCTAAATGCGCATACGGCATGCTCTCCAAAATCTAGCAAAGGAGTTATCTCAGCATCAAGACCAAGCTGGGCCTGTTTCGCTCCCTGGTAATTTCTGCGCTTGTGTATGGTAGCGGTACGTGGAAAGTTCCAGTAAGAGTTACCAGAAAGCTGGAAGTATTCGTCAACTCATGTCTTCGTCGAATTATAAGAATTTTCAGGCCTGAAACAATATCAAATGAAGAGCTAAGTTAGCGTACGGGTCAGATGCCAATCGACGAATTGATATGCTGGCGAAAATAGCAGTGGGTAGATCACACATTGTGGAAGAGTGATAAATGCACTGCCTTGCATGTCATGAAATAGAACCCCGTTTCCAATCAAGGCCGACCAAGAGGGGGCCCTAGAATCACATGGCGACGATCTGTGGCAAAGGAGTGTAGCGCGCTGGGTAAGTCTGTTGTAAGTTTCACCCTATTCCCCAGAACAGAGTACGATGGCGCGCAGGAGTGCAGCTTTCTGGTAACTCCTATGGAAATTTTCCATGTACTGCACCCATACAAAACTACAGACAGTACCCGAGAGCGAAAAAATGTCAGCTTGATGTTGATGCTGATACAACTACTCTGCCAGATTTTCGACAGCATGCCATATGCGCGTTTAGCCTGGTTGATAGAACGAGCGTTGTTCTGGTCCGCACCACCATTTTCGAGTAAATGATGCGCAAGTAGACGAAGGACTCGAAATACTATCTATATCTACGCCTCTTCACCCCGGTTCATATGACACCCATATTGCCCATTTTTCACTTGACTTTCGTGAATGTCCTTTTCGCCACCGAAGGAGTTGAAATGCCATCTACACTACTCCTGGACATTCGTCTTTTCACCCCGATTCATACGACACCCATATTGCCCATATTTCGCCTTACCAGCAAAAATATCCTTTTTCGAATGTCCTTGTCGTCACCGAAGGATCCGGAATGCCATCCAAAGTACTCCTAGGCATTCGCCTCTTCACCCCGGTTCATATGCCACCCATATTGCCCATATTTCAATTGACTTTCTTGAATGTCCTTTTCGCCACCGAAGGACTCGAAATGCCATCCGCACTACTCCTGGATATTCGGGTGTCCACCCCGATTCATATGACACCCATATTGACCGTATTTCGCATCACTGCCAAAAGTATCCTTTTTCGAATATCCTTGTCGCCACCGAAGGATCCGGAATTCCATCTACACTACTCCTGGACACTCGCCTCTTCATCCCGGTTCATATGACACCCATATTCCCCATATATCGCTTCACTGCCAAAAATATCCTTTCTCGAATGTCCTTGCTGCCACCGAAGGACTCTATATCTACAGTACATTCGTCTCTTTCCATCCATTCTCCTCACGTACATATAAAAATCCTTGATTGCATAGACAACCTGCCCAACATACTAGTACTATTTTCATACAAAACCCCGACATTGAATGATGAATCAATTGCTCTCGAGCCGTAGACGCAAATCGCCCAGCCGCTGTCTAGCAAAACACAGCATTAGGGGCACATAAATGCTACAACGATTCGAAAAATGTGCAAAAACGATATTGTAGACGGTCTAGAACTTGCGGACGAGAAAGAGTTCTTTTGCGAAGAATGCCAGTTGAGAAAAATGAAACGGTCATCACATCTAGCATCTAGTTTGCGCGCTTCGAAAAATGGACAATACATACATGCCGACTTATGTGAGCCGATGGAGGAGACCAGAATTGGAGGAGTGCGGTATTTCTTTCTGCTAAAAGACGAAGCTTCGTGTTTCAGGTACGTTTATCTGATAAAAGAAAAGTCTAATGTATTTGAAATTTTGAAGGATCTCCTGTTACTGGCACAAATGTTAAACATCTGCGTTGCGACAATGGCCGTGAATTTGTTAATAAGGATGTGATGAAGCTGCTGTCTTCAAATGGAATTGTTTTCGAGCAAATTACCGCATATACGCCTAAGCAAAATGGTTTTATTGAGCGTGATAACCCGTACAATTCAGGAATCCGCACGAACCATACTGATTGCGAGTGGGCTGGAGAAAAAAATGTGGCCTGAAGCTGTTCGTACAGCAGTATTTATTCTCAACAGAACTTGTAATTCACGCAATCCCAATACTACACCATTTCAGTTATGGTTTGACAAGAAGCCAAATCTTATCCATTTGAAGGTGTTTGGTACTATTGGTTTTGCACACGTTCCGAAGCAAACCGGCCGAAAAAAGTGGGATGCGAAAGCAAAAAGGATTCATTTGGTTGGATATGAGCCGACATCGAAGAATTTTCGGTTGTATGATTCTGAATCAGAAACTGTGTTTGTCAGCTGTGATGTCACGTTTAACGAAACCGAAATATGCGATGATCGTGTACCAGTATGGAGCATTAGCGACGAGGACAAATCCAGTATCGACTCTAAAGTTGCTGTTGGGACTGCACCTCAGAAGGAAGAGACCAAGGAAGAAAAGAGTGCTGCTGATAAAAAGGAGCTGAAGATAGATGTTGTTTCTGCGGAATCTACACTGGGAAACCCAAATTCGCAAATGGAATGAGGAAACTCCAAATATAGTTTACGCCCTGTTTCGCCACAAAGTTATCATGACATGTGTCTTTCTGCCGTTAGTAATGAACCATTAACGTATGTCGATGCGATAAATTCGAACGAGTCAAAGATGTGGGTGGCAGCCATGAACGACGAACTTCAATCGCTAGAGAGGAATAAAACGTGGCATTTGGTAGATCGTCCAAGTAATCGAAACATCGTTGGATGCAAATGGGTGTTCAAAATTAAGACCAAACCAAATGATCCAAATCCAAAATTTAAAGCCAGACTGGTGGCAAAAGGCTATTCACAACACGCTGGGATCGACTATAGTGAAACCTTTTCGCCAGTTGTACGATATGATTCCGTACGTTCCATATTGGCACTCGCAGCAGCTGAAGACTATGAAATGATTCCGTTTGACATTAAAACTGCTTTTTTATTTATTTATTTATTTAATGAAGCTAGAAGCCTGAAGTTACATTGACAATAAGTATACATACATTACATTCCATTTATATAACTAAAAGATATTAACGTGTATGGGACAAAAAGCAGGAAACTAGGATGTTATGAGGGACTTTATCAAATTATGATTAAAAGAGAATTTGGACATCCCTGGAGAATAAAGGGTACTAATAGAGTTGAAATTTCGACAACATCTATTAATGGGTTCGTTATAGCCATAATCCGTCGGGTGTTGGTACTCCTTTAGGAGAGCTGTATGCCTAGTACGTTTCGTTTGATCGTTGAACATTATTTTGTTAGAGAGAAAATCGATATTAACTGTACCGCTAATGATATCAAAGGTGAAACATGCACTGAGTAGCGTTCTTCTTGAAGAGAGTGTCATTAAATTTAAAAGACCTAATCTGTATTGGTAAGAAGGGAGGTTATGGAAATCGTTAGGATCATATAGGTTTCTCAGTGCGAAGAGAATAAATTGTTTTTGAATAGACTCAAATTTTTTGCAGTGTATCTCATGCACTGGGTTCCAGACAACACAAGCGTATTCGAGCAGTGGTCGCACAAGTGTGATATACAAAGTTTTAGTAACCCAGAGATTTTCAAATTCTTTTGCTCGTCTTTTAATGAAGCCGAGTTGCTTATTGGCCGTAGATAATGCCATATCATATTGTAAATTGAAACGTAGTTTGTTGTCTAAGACTACGCCAAGGTCCTTCATATGATAGACACGATTAAGTTCAACGTTATTGAGTTGGTAGGAGTTGGTTATATTACTGATTTTTCGGGAGAAACTTATTACTTGACACTTACTGACGTTAAGGTATAAATTATTTTGATTACACCATTCTTCGAGGGATTGAAGCTTGAGTTGAAGAAAAGCTGCATCAGAGTGTGTATGTATTGTATGGTACAGTTTTAGGTCATCGGCATATAGAAGATGGTGGATATCGGACAATACTTGTGATAGGTCTGAAATAAAGATATTAAAGAGTAGAGGACCCAAATGACTGCCCTGTGGTACACCAGAGGATACAGAGATACTTTTAGATAGACAACCTTGAAATTTCACAAATTGAGTACGATCGAGAAGGTAGGAGCGGAGCCAGCTTAACAGTGACCCAGTTACCCCAAATTTGTGTAATTTTTCGATTCGAATTTGATGATCGACTCTATCGAAGGCCTTACTAAAGTCGGTATAAACTGCGTCAACTTGATTTCCTTTTTCCATTTCACAGAGAACCTCGGAAACAAGGATAATGAGGTTGGTTTTTGTCGATCTGCCTTTACGAAAACCATGTTGTTCTTCATTAAGAAGTGGGTCAATGACACCGGTGAGTTTATCACATACCAACTTCTCAAATAGCTTAGGGATTGTCAATAGAATTGCAATGCCCCGATAGTTATCGACTAATCGTTTATCACCGCTCTTATGGATTGGAGTGATATGGGAAAGTTTCCAATAAGAGGCAAAGACGCCTGATTGGAGGGATGTATTGAAAATAATATGTAGGGGAACGAGCAATTGGTCCATACATTGCTGCACAAAGTAAGGAGGGATTAAGTCAGGGCCAGGTCCTTTTTCTACACTTAGCTCTGCAATCGCTTTGGATATTTCCTCAAGCGTGATAGTAATTTCGCCAATAAGACTTGTTGAATGAGAATGGGTCGGGGGCGATGAGGATCTTAAGTTTTTGCTGAAACTGTTTTGAAAATGTTCAGCGAAAAAGTTGCAAATTTCTTCTGGACAAGAGGAGGAAGCGGAACCACTGGACATGGAAAAACGAAAACCCGCAGTTTTACGTTTAGTGTTGACAAAGTTAAAGAACTTCTTCGGGTCGTTGATAATTTTTTCACCCATTAAATTGACATACAGTTTATATGCTTCACGGAATTTCAGGAGAAACTCATTTGCTAGTTCATCGTACTTTTCCTTTACGTTCAAGCAAACATTGGGGTCGTTTTTTTATAATCTTGTTAAGTTTGTTTCTCTGGTTTCTAAGGCTTCTAAGATTTCTATCGAGCCACGGTTCGGAAAGCGGGTTGCGTTTTTTAATTTTGGGCACATACATATCAATGACCCCAAGAATTATGCTGTAGAAAGAAGACACTGCGTCATCTGGATTTAACATAGATATATTAATTACCCAGTCTATGGAATCAAGGTAATTTCTGATTCCCTCATAGTCAGCCTTTGAGAAATCGTAGACAAATTCATTTTTGTAGGATTGGGTGAAGGAAATATTAGCTGTTGAAAGTTCAACTGTGATAGCAAAATGGTGATGGGTGTTGGAGAAAAGATTTTCTGATTCAGCAGTTGGACTAACAATAACTTAGTCATAGGAGTTGGTAAAGATTAGATCCAACCAGTTTCCATTCTGGTTAGAAGTCGGAATTACTTTTTGTAGGTCAATGCCATAAAAAGTACTAATGAGGTTAAAGTCAGAGTTTTCAATAAAATTATTGGTCTACAACTTAATAATGAGACTTTTTTTTGGAATTTTGGGCATTTATTCATAGATTTATTCATATAACTAAATTATTCAAAATATTGGCCATCAGCAGCGATAACTTTCTCCCATCTTTCGGGAAGTCTACGAATTCCGTCGCGAAAAAAATCTTGGGGTTTCGAGGCTATCCATGAATCGAGCCAGTTCTTAGTATCCTCATATGAAGTGAAGTGCTGATCAGCCAACGCATGAGTCATCGAAGCGAACAAATAGTAATCGGATGGAGCAATGTCAGGGCTATACGGCGGGTGGGGTAGCACTTCCCATTTGGTTGTTTCCAGGTACGTTTTCACGACTTGCGCAACATGAGGGCGAGCATTGTCATGCTGAAGAATTATTTTGTCGTGCCTTTCAGCAAATTGTTGCCGTTTTTCACGCAATGCTCGACTCAAACGCATCAATTGCAGTCGATAGCGCTGCCCGTCAATGGTTTCATTCGGTTTTAGCAGCTCATAATAAAGAACACCGATCTGGTCCCACCAAATGCAGAGCATAAGCTTGGAACCATGAATATTTGGCTTCGCGGTCGATGTTGATTGGTGCCCGGGCAGTCCCCATGATTTCTTTCGCTTTGGGTTATCATAATGAATCCACTTTTCATCGCCGGTCACAATACGATGCAAAAAACCCTTCCGTCTTTGCCTTTGAAGCAGTTGTTCGCACATGCAAAAGCGCCTCTCAACATCTCTTGGCTTCAACTCGTACGGAACCCAGTGGCCTTGGTTTTGGATCATTCCCAGTGATTTTAACCGCTTCGATATGGCTTGCTGAGTCACTTCCAACGAAATTGCCAACTCTTTTTGAGTTTGGCACGAATCTTCTTCGAGTAATTTCGTCAATTCTTCGTCTTCAAACTTTTTTGGCTGGCCAGGTCGCTCTTCGTCGGTAATGTCGAAATTATCATTTTTGAACCGATGAAACCACCGAAAACACTGTGCACGCGAAAAAGCATCGTCACCGTAAACTTCCACGAGCAATTTATGACTCTGAGCTGCAGTCTTCTTAGCAAAATAATGTCCAAGTAAAACTTCCCGCAAATGTTGTTTTTTTCGTGAATTTTCGAAACTTTCCATGGTCCGGTAAAATACGTTGTCAACAATCAACACAAAATGTTTATACTGACATTGACAGCTTATGAATACAAACTTCAAATGGTATGTATGTCAAAGATGGACTACCATTGGTTTATCGGTGTTGCCATCTCTAAAAAAAGTCTCATTATTAAGTTGTAGGCCAATAACTGGGAGGAATCGATTGTCATTCTCGTCAAGTACAAACTTAATGTTTGGACGATTGAAATCACCAAAGACTATAATTTTGTCATTATCGTGTGATGAGGCGATAAGGGAAGTGATTATTCCACATACATCATTAAAGGTGTTTTCATCAGAGCGGGGGGTATGTAAAAGGCACCGATATAGAGGTAGTGTTTTCTAGTGGAATTTTCACAAAAATGTGTTCAAACGCTGTATTGGACTGGGTTGCAACAATTTCACTTGGAAAGGAGTTATGAACTGCGATGAGAACCCCTCCACCCCTAGAAGTACCGGTGAGATTATAATTACGATCACATCTATAGATGGACCAATTATCGTCAAGGATTTCATTATTTTTGAAGGAGTCATTTAGCCAGGTTTCAGTAATTACCAACATGTTGAAGTGACAAGATTTGGCGTCAAGAAAAAGTGTACTAACTTTACCCCGCATACCGCTACAATTATGGTAAATAAGTCCAGGAGAACGGAGACCTAGATGAGGACGTGTTTATGGAAATACCGGAGGGAGTAGATCACTCCAATGATAAAGTATGTCATTTACTGAAGAGTCTGTATGGACTGAAACAGGCATCCAGATCGTGGAATACAAAGTTCACCAATTTTTGGCGAAAATGTGGACTAACTCAATCGTCTGCCGATAATTGCGTATTCTTTGGAAACTATAAATATGGTGACAAAATAATCCTACTGTTATACCTAGGTACGTTGATGATGGCATGGTGCTGTCGAATAGAGCTGATACGATTCACAAATTTTTGGAGAAGCTTAAGGATTCATTCGAACTAATATATGGTCCGCCTGATTACTATGTTGGAATGGAAATTTTTCGTGATCGGGATAACAAAACTATCAGCATTCACCAAACGGCTTATGTCAATAAGTTGATCGATAAATTCAACATGCAAGATGCTAATTGGCTTTCAGTTCCCGCTGATGCAAATGTTGTGTTAAAAAAGGCGAATGAAGAGAGTAATTCGAAATTCCCGTACCGACAAGCCGTTGGGTCGCTGATGTATGTAGCAATCGTTTCAAGACCTGATATTTCATATGCAGTGGGAGAAGTAAGCCAATATCTCGAAAAACCGTCTGATGATCACATATCCGCCGTAAAGCGTATTTTGCGTTATCTTAAAGGGACTGTTAACTATGGCATTGTTTATGGACTGGACAAAGACAATGCGTTCAACATAACAGGTCACACAGATGCTGATTTTGCTCGAGATGTGGACAGCCGAAAATCTACAACAGGATACGCCTTTTTGGTCGGTGGAAGTGTGGTAACATGGCGTAGCCAGCGACAACAAACGGTAGCTCTTTCGACCACAGAGGCAGAATTTATGGCTGCATGTGAAGGTGCTAAAGAAGGTGTACGGCTTCTACGACTATTAAAGGACATTGGCTACAATCAAAATACGATTCCAATTTTTATCGATAATCAAAGTACTATACGCCTGATTAAAAATCCAGAACTGCATCACCGCACTAAACATATCGATGTAAAATTGCATTTCATTCGGGAATTGTATAACGATAAAATTATATCAGTAGATTATGTATCGAGTAAAAATCAATTGTCTGATATGTTTACCAAGCCATTAATTTCACAAAATCTTAAAGAAAATGTTTTTGCCTTAGGAATGCAACAAGTTAAATAATAAGTGGGAGTGTTGAATTTTGCATGTATATTATTGTAATTTTTGCCTTACGCACACAAGCACATAATGTATATAAAACTCTCTTCTCTTTGTAAACAGGTCAGTCTGTCTAAACACGTCTAGTTGAATAAAACAACTTTATACTTCGAGTTGCCTCTGGCTGTTATTTTTCCGCTAAGCTCAACAATTGTCACTAATTCGACGAGTCCAACAACAGGTACATACGGTTTCTTCGCATCAATTTTAAGTTTTCACTAGTAAATTCGAGCGATGATTTTAGTCCCGACTGAAAGGAAAACCAGGCCGAAGCGAAGCTTCGGCCCGGAGTCCGAAGCGTATATACCCTAGACTTGTACAGACCTAGTGGTGGTACCAAAAGTACCAATTGGTAACGACCATATGCATTAAAAGTGAGTTTCCTATACGGCCAGTTTATAGGGGAGTTTGGCAATCATTCAGTAGGATCTTGACCATTATCAAAATCAATTAACTAACCTATTCTACAAATATTTGTCGAATTTTTCAAGTCGCAAGCTTCATTCTATCGAAAGTTATTGCTTATTTGAAGTCTCACTTGTAGAGGAGGTAGGGGTTCCTTGGGTCGGATCTGGC
The DNA here is from genome assembly GCA_964017055.1 of Chloromyia formosa. Taxonomy (NCBI): domain Eukaryota; kingdom Metazoa; phylum Arthropoda; class Insecta; order Diptera; family Stratiomyidae; genus Chloromyia; species Chloromyia formosa. The sequence goes on along the minus strand of OZ024816.1, from coordinate 48,841,354 downwards.
TCATTATTGCCACCAACAAATAAGATCATGCTTTAAACATTTAAACAAAATTTCAAGCCTCTAGCTTCACTCTATCGGAAGTTATCGCTTATTTGAAGTTTCACTTGTTGGGGAGGTAGGGGTTCCTTGGGTCGGATCTTGCTCATCATTGCTACCAACAAATAAAATCATGCTACAAACACTTATAAAAAAATTTCAAGTCTCTAGCTTCACTCCATCGAAAGTTATCGCTTATTTGAAGTTTCATTTGTAGGGGAGGTAGGGGTTCCTTAGGTTTGATCTAGCCCATCTTAAATACCAACTAACCCGATCTCACTTCAAACATTTGACCAAAACTTCAAGTCGCTGGCTTGATTCTGTCAAAAGTTATCGCTTATTGAAGTTGCATTTGTTGGGGAGGTAGGAGTTGCTTGGGTCGGATCTTACCCATTTTCAATACCAACCAAGTAGATCCCACTAGCAACATTTTGTCAAATTTTCAACTCGCTAGTGTAATTTTATCGAATGTTATCGTAATTAAAAGAATATTTAATTTTTTGAAATTTGTACGGGAGGTAGGCGTTCCCTTGATCTGATTACGTCCAACTTACTAGAACTTAAGCATCTTCTTACGCCAGGGTTACATGCCAAAATCAGGTGTCTACGTCAATTGGTTCAAGAGTTATAGACAAAAAACCCGAAAAGTAGGGTAGTACGGGGCTCTTTGTAAGAAAATTACCGTTGGTTTTCAACTGATCGATTTTAGTTTTTTAGGGAAGTAGAAGATTATCCTCACAAGCAATCTGCCAAAGCTAGAGCTTTTTACGTTTATTTAATCGGGAGTTATAGATACATTTAATTATTTTACATATATAGGGGAGGTAGGCGTTCTCTTGGCCTGATCATGCCTATTGTCAATACCAACCAAGTAGATTATACTTCCAACATCTGACCAAAATTTCAAGTCTCTAACTTCATTCTATCGAAAGTTATCGTGCGAACGGACAGACAGACGGACAGACGGACAGACGGACAGACAGACAGACAGACAGACATGGCTAAATCGAATCAGGAGGTGACCCTGATCATTTATATATATACATTGCTATACCTCCGGAGCCTCCTTTAAGGTGTTACATATTTCCGTCGTGACAAAAACAATATACCCTATACTAAAAGTCTAGGGTATAATTAATTTATCCCTCTCCTCTGTGTAATATACCAGGTGGGGTATGCAAGACACACCTCAGCAATTTTTTAATTTTTCTGTCGGTCGGGACTGAAATCATCGCTCAAATTTACTAGTGGAAACGTAAAATTCGTGCGAATGGAACTACATTTATGTGCTTCTTGTTGGAATCATCAACTCACCGCCGAATGGATTTATGACAAAATGGCAATAATAATGACAACGATGTTGTTGCGATAAAATGATGGATAAGTCATTGCGTGTGGATCACGCTTTAGGCTACGAAGCTCCCCGCCAATCAGCGTTGAAAGAAATTAACTAATTCATTCAAGGTTCAATATGCATACCCTAGAGCGAGGCGCGAAGCTACGAGTACTTTGGCGGTATTGTGCTCATATCGATCCTTTTTGCGGCTGAAGAGTTTTTCTTGGCGGGGTTGTTTTTGGGAGATATAATTGATCAAACCAATTCAAGGTTATTCAAATATAATTCCGAATTCTCTAATTTGATTACGCCCAATTTTTCCACTAAGCTTTCGTTGATTTAATTTTTAATTTATTCTTAGTGCACAAACTGATTAACTGACGCCGTTTCTAAATGTTCAAGTTTTCCACATTAATCCTCATGTATTTAACCTTAGCCAACTTTCCCTTTTAGCTATTTTTCGTTCTTTGAGACAAACTTTTTTCTCGCACAATTTTTTTTAACAATTTTGCACTTTCAGTTTTGTTTTTTCTTCAAGTCGTCGCCTTCTCGTTTTCTCACAAACACTCTTTCTTTTTCCGACCACAATTAGTGTTCCAATCCAAATTCACCGACTTCTTCGGTAATCAACCAAAAAATCAACACCCCTTCCCAATACAAAACTTATTTATCCACCATCCAAAAACTTCACACCAAAAGTCCAACTCAAATCAACCACCTAACAGTTCAGTGTACATCCAGTCAAACACCAATAATTCCTTTTTCTTCCTTACAAAAAAACAGCTCCCTTCTCCAACCTCGTAAATCGGGGTCAATCATCCCACCAATATCCCGTCCTCAAAAAAATCTCCATGGTGATCATCCACCACTTCCCCTTCCCAAACTCCCCCTATTTCACTTATACGCATCATCATTTTTGTCTCCATGCACATCTAGGGACGGGGTAGCGTCCCGCACCGCCAAAGAAAAAAAAAATCGAAAAAAAAAAAATCGAAAAAAAAAAAAATCGAAAAGTGACCAAGACTATGTTTATGCGACACAACAAGTACGGGTTTTCGGACCTCTGTAGCTCCGGCCCCGGATGCTTGTTCGAGCTAAAATTTGGTGTGGTTATTGTCTTTGGTCATTTTACGAAGTGCTGCAAATTTGATACCGATACAAGGAAAAACACCCGAGATATAATAATTTGAAAATAGCTATTTTTCAAATTTTTCTTGTTCTCGTTGTTCTTTGACCGGTCTACAGCCTGGTAGGGAGCGTATCGAGGTCTGCTTTCTTTTCTCACGGATTGACTGTGTCCCAAGGGTGTGCATAGGCTATTGCTCTGATCCGTGCAGTAGATGAAAAGATATATCCAAAAATGTGAAATTTTATAGTAGAGTTTCTCGTTTAAGTCTTTTTGATAATTTGAATGCGACACAGAAAATCACTCACAGAGATCGCATGCCGACGGGGAGAGACGCAAACACTTGATTATGTGAGTAAAGACGACGACGGATGCAAAAGTCCATGCGCCCGTCAGGTGAGGAGAACCATACGAGGTAATGGTTGTGGACGTGGCTTGTGGCAAGTGCATGAATGAAAAGTGTGTGATGAAAAAATTGAAACTGAATGTTTATGACTGCATCTTAGGATGTCCGGAAAGAAAAAAACATGCTGTGTGGTATATGATAGAGTGATGGGCACTACCAAATAACTATCGGAAAGTTATTCGATAGTTTTGACTATCGATAGTAAAAACTATCGGCCGATAGTCCCGATAGTTATTCGATAGTTTTTACTATCGATAGTTATTCGAATAACTGTCGGGACTATCGGTCGATAGTTATTCGAATAACTGTCGGGACTATCGGTCGATAGTTATTCGAATAACTATCGGGACTATCGGTCGATAGCTGATATTCATGATTGATGATTAAACACGGCAGCCAAAGGTGTTGAAAATCTTTTTTTTTTTGCAAAGTATCTTTTGGTGGTGCTTTGGGAAAATACAAGTATCTTTTTTTTCGCAATGCCTTTGCGATTTGTGTGAATGTGAAATTAAGGGTTTTTGTATGAAAATACACCTCGTATGTTGCGCAGGTTGTGACTATGCAATCAAGGATTTTTATATGTACGTGAGGAAAATGTATGGAAAGAGACGAATGTGCTGTAGATGTAAAGTCCTTCGGTGGGAGCAAAGACTTTCGAAAAAGGGTATTTTTGGCAGGGAAAGTCAAGTGAAAAATGGGCAATATGGGTGTCATATGAACCGGGGTGAAGAGGCGAATGTCCGGGGGCACTATAAATGGCACTTAGAGTCCTTCGGTGGCGACAAGGACATTCGGAAAAGGATATTTTTGGCAGTGAAGCGAAAAATGGGTAACATGGGTGTCATATGAATCGGGGTGAAGAGGCAAACTGCCAGGAGTACAGTAGATGGCATTTCGAGTCCTTCGGAGCGAAAAGGACATTTGAAAAAGAATATTTTTGGCAGTGAAGTAAAAAATGGGCAATATGTGTGTCATATGAACCGGCGTGAAGAGGCAAATGCCTAGGACTACTATGCCTAGCATTTCGAGTCCTTCGGTGCTAGGACATACGAAAAATGATACTTTTGGTAGTGAAGCGAAATATGGTCAATATGGGTGCCATATGAATCGGGGTGGACACCGGAATATCCAGGAGTAGTGCAGATGGCATTTCGAGTCCTTCGGTGGCGAAAAGGACATTCACGAAAGTCAAGTGAAAAATGGGCAATATGGGTGTCATATGGACCGGGGTGAAGAGGCGAATATCCAGGAGTACTGTAGATGGCATTCCGGATCATATAATACCCTCTTGCCTAAACATCACTTCAATGCCAAAAATATCCTTTTTCCTCGACCAAAGGACTCAAAATGGCATCAACAGTAGTCTAGTGTATTCGCCTCATGACTACCAGTCATATGATACCCATCTTGCGTCCTAGATATCACTTCAATGCCAAGAATGCCCTTTTTTCATGACCAAAGGACTTAGTCCATTCGCCTCAATAACCCTAGTCATTTGATACCCATCTTGCCTAGATATCACTTCCGTGCCAAGAATGTACTTTTCCGCTAATCAAAGGGCTCAAAAATGCCATCAACAGTAGTCCTGTACATTCGCCTCATCATCCCCAGTCTTATGATACCTATCTGGCCTCATTTCATTCCAAGAATGTCCTTGTTTCTTAACATCGCATCTACCTACACAAATGTATATGCAATCATATTCATTCATTCATGCAAGAAATGTATATCGTCAGCCAAATTTTGCTTGAATTCACTCGAAAAAGCTATTCGATAGTAAACTATCGGCCTGTCGAAACTATCGGGACTATCGGACCTTTGTCCGATAGTTATTCGATAATGTTCTACTAATTACTAGTTTTTTTTAAACTATCGATAGTTTTTACTAGTTACTAGTTTTCAAAACTATCGATAGTTTTTTGTACTAGTTACTAGTTTTCAAAACTATCGATAGTTTTTACTAGTTACTAGTTTTCAAAACTATTGATAGTTTTTACTAGTTACTAGTTTTTTAAACTATCGAATAACTAAAAACTATCGATAGTGCCCATCACTAAATGATTTAGGTAGTTTCATTTATGGCATATGAGATATGAATTATGATGTAAGATGATTTTTTCCAATGTGTGGAAGATGGGCAGCGATGTCCAGGCAAGATGGGTATCACATGACTGGAGGTGATGAGGCGAATGCAGTAGACTACTGTTAAAGGCACTTTGAGTCCTTTGAACTAGAAAAATTATATTCTTGGCAAGAAAACTATTTACTCCAAATGACTATTTACTGAACTCATAGTCCGGCACGTAAATCCCCTTTTTTATCGCACCGCATTCAGTAGGAATCAAACCGGAGCCCAATGTATAGAAGGCGAACCAGCTTACCGTTGCGCCATCTGGATTACTACTACTACTATGCAAAAACATGTGATATCTCCTAAAAACAACCCTGTTGTAAAAAAAATCCCCGCCAAGAAAAACGCCTCAGCCGTAAAAAGGATTGATATGAACACAATACCGCCAAAGTACTCATAGCTTCGCGCCTCGCTCTAGGGTATGCATATTGAACGCTGATACCATTAGTTCATTTCTTTCAACGCGGTTTGGCGGGGAGCTTCCATTCAATAAAATAAGTTGAACAATCTGAAAAAGAACGCAGTAGAAAATAGTCTATTAATCACTTCTGGCCCGAAGTGCATTTTTAGTGTTTTGTAAGGCGAGGGTTTATAACGAGATTGGGGCGAGAAGCCAATAATACTTGGCATAAGAGCTTACAGCATGATCCGCACGCAACCACTTATCCATAATTTTGTCAGAGCGACATCGTTGTCATTATCACTGTCATTTTGTCATTAAATCCGTGCGGCGGCGAGTCTTTAGGCTACGAAGCTCCCCGCCAATCAGCTTTGAAAGAAATTAACTAATGCAATCAGCGTTCAATATGCATACCCTAGAGCGAGGCGCGAAGCTATGAGTACTTTGGCGGTATTGTGTTCATATCAATCCTTTTTACGGCAGAGGAGTTTTACTTGGCGGGGATTTTTTTTACAACAGGGTTGTTTTTGGGAGATATGTATGTACACTGCCTAGAGACGATCGCATTACTCATGCAAATTACGAGTTTAAAACTTATATCTGTCAAACAACGAACTTTGACTATAAATTTACTCTTTATTTTATAATATATAAAATTACTTATGTTTCTAAATCAGAACTGAGCTGCTCTCGAAAGAACCTCGATATTTATACATGATTTGGATTTTTCTTATCACTAGTCTTCTTCTTACATTCTGTATCTTCATTTACTATAGGTAGTGTTTGTCGTAAATGTATCAATATCAATGTGCATCTATGTTTTGGAATTGTTTATCAATTCCATTTAAAATTCTTATCATCTAACTTATTTTGATCATTACGTATTTGTAAAATATATTTTATTTGTAGGTCATTACGTCTTGGAACAACATGAGTAATTGGTGACTCATGGTTACATGACGTAACTTGCATAGAGAGGACTCTATCTATGCAGCGGAAATGCATAGAGAGCAGAGACAAACATTTCGTTTCGTTGGCTATTCAACAATGGTGCGCAGCCAGCGGCGACACGACCGTAGTCATGGCTGCCAATTCGCGAACCTACTCTTTTTAACCTACTCCGTATACCCAACTAGGTCGAAATATGATACCCTTCATGCAAAGCATGAAAGGTATCTTACCTTTGAAAAGCTAGCCAAAGGCTAGCTAGTTATGTTGCGGACGTGCCGTAATACCAAAAAAAAATGAATAAATGAAAAGACGCGGGTTTTAGGTTCAACAATGCACTTTAATCTCAAGTTAAAAGTAGACTGAGTCGGGGTCATACGTATACGTCGGCTTTTTATTAAAAATAATTGCTGACGCGGTTGTCTGGCAATTGCGCGTGCACTTTTTGCAAGTGTTTTTCCGCCGTTTGTATTATTTTATGAATTTCTAGTGCTGACGGATACGTAACTTCACCCTCCTTAAGACAAGAATTCTCCTGAATTCTATTTATAACATCTATCTTTACATTTTTATGATATGTCAAATATAAATATAGTAGTGATATACAAATAGATAAAATTATTACAAATATTATTGTATACATTCCATATGACATTTTTCGGTGAAATTGTAATTCTTTTATTTTTTCAACATTTTCTACGTTTTTCAATATAATTTCTTCAAAATCAATTTTGTCTTTAAAATCAAAGTTTTCATTTCCAGGATAATAGAATCGGTCTTGAATTTTCGTTAATTTGTTTGAAAAATAATGATCTAAAATTTTTATTTCACATTCGTTAAAATGAATTAGGACATTTCCTTGAATTGCTATTTTTCTTTCGTCGCAATTTTGAGTAATATTTAAATTTTTTCCATTTTTGACTATTATAGTTTCATCATCGATTTTTATTATTTCTGTGTTTTGATTTTTTCTTAGTTTAAAATACAATTATGTCTATATACACAATGCGTACTTAAAGTTTGTTCGTTTAAATTTTTTGATATTTCATAATGATAGGTTTTATTATTATATTTAAAAATGGTTTCTTTTTCAAAATCAATTTCTTTTTGCTCTGAATTTGGAATGTGTATATTTAATCTTAGTTGTACTTTGATGAATTCTTTAGGAATCTTAATAGCAAATATTAACAGATTATTTTCCACAGTTGCAAGTCCTAGTCTTATATGCTGCATTTTATTTATGTCAATATTAAATTTTTGTATTTCTTCGTCATTTAGAATGTTTGGGTGTAGGATTCCACTTTTCACTGATGCTACATTATCGAATATATAATCTATCTTACTTTTTAATATTTGAATTTTGAAGGCTTGGTCAAGAAATATGCTATTATTTATTACGTTACTTGATATGCTATTTACTTTATCTAGTATTGTTTTCCTATCATTTTCTATAATTGTTTTCAATTGTTTAAATGTATCATTAAAGTTATTATTAATTATGATTTGTTGATTAGTGTTTCTAATTAGATTATGTGCGTTCGTGTCTACTGTCATTAAGTGTGTCTCGATGTCTTGTCTGTCTTGATCGTCCATTGTTCCAAATAACCAATTTTGAATATTACCAACAATATTTACTAGTCCTCTTTTTGTTCTACTATTTACTGCTTTATTTTTCGGTCTTATGGTATTAATTTTGACTGTTAAATGATTTAGTTCATTTAGTAATAAGTTTTGATGTTCATGGTCTAGGAGTTTTATGTTGTTTCCAAAATTATGAATAACGTCTAAGATTTCTGTTGTATTAATCATATGTATAATTATTTGAGTTTGACTAACTATTTCAACTTGTTTCAGTTTTATTTCCGCGAATCCTGTTTGTTCGTTTATGTTATATATTTGTAGTTGTCCGTTCGTTGGAGTTATTGTTAAAATCATTATTAGTATTAATATTTTTACCTGTAAATCATAGTTATGTGTTAGATCAATTATTAATGTATGCTTAAGCTAATTTCTTGTAACTATCATATCTACATCATAGTAGTAGTTTCCCTTGGCTTATTTCTACGATCATCTTTTTTCGAAAATAGGTCATATTTTTCTGTGAAAATGTAAAATCGTGATTTCTTGAAATATATTCTGCAAACGTGCAGCTGAAAATTCCACAATCATTTTGATTAGTTTGTTGAGGTATGTCTTGGACATTTTCCTTCCTCCAGTTTGTGGTATCTAAAGGCTGTTTCCTTTTATCCAAGGACTCCGCCTTAAGATATTCTTCTAATTTGTCGAGTAATTGTGAATTCTGTGTTCCAAATGAATCAAAATATCTTATAGTTTTGCTCTGGAAGTCAATCACAGCTAAACACCAGTGTACTTGATTAACATGTACTGGAATAATCATCAAATCAAAAGAAAAAATGTTGACTTTTCGCGTCCATCTTTTAATGGACTCATATCCTGATTTTAAGAGACACTGAGTGAAAAATGTGTTTGTAGTATATACCCTTCTAATATTCCTTTCTTGACTTCTTTCCATAATGAGGTTCATGTAAAAATTAATTATATTATCGTTTACCCATGCTTGTTCCTTTAACGTTTGTAAATCATCCCTAGAAATGTTCAAACCGAATTTGGATATAATTATTTCTTGCTTTGATCCCTGTTCTAATACTCTCTTTATAAGTGAAATTTGTTCTTCCGTAAATTCTGGAAATTCAACTATTTTTGACTCTTGCTGTAATTCTGGAAATGCGACTATTTCGGTTTCTTCCTGTACTTTTGGAGATTCAACTATTCCTGTTTCTTCCTGTAATTCTAAAAATTCCTCTGATTCTGTTTCATTCTGTAATCCTGGAAATTCTTTTTCTTCATTTGTTTTAGCCATTTCATAAAATTTGAGGGGTCTTTTAATATTGATAGGGTGAACATTTTCAAGTTTAGCCTTCCTGTACTTGGGTAAATGTTTTTGTCTTGCAGCTTTATAGTTCTTTATAAAGCCTGTCGTCCTTGTCTCTAAATAGTCCTCTCTGTTCTTATTATGTCTTTCCAATGCTTTTTCTTTATACGATTCCAGATTATTTCTGACTTTATCTTTATCTATTTTGCGAGTTTGTACATCTCTTGGTGTACATTTTATTACCGAATGATACCTATCGTTATAATTCCTGATTGCTTGTTGTATGATCCTTCGCGGTGAAAATTTTGTTTGATTATGTGTTAAGATCCTAAACTTCTCGGCGATCGTATTGTGTAATCTTTCTATGTCTGCTAATCCTGTATGGCTATGGGCTTTAGTTAAATGTAAACTTACTTCTTCTAGTTGTAAAAATGCTTTAATTTGAACGCTATTAAATTCGTTTCCAGCAATGATTTTGTTCGGTTTGCTTACCTTAGCGAAATGTTCCTCAAGTTGTTCTATGATTGTAATATGATTTTTATCGTTTAGAAAATATGCAGCCCCAAATTTTGAAAATTTGTCTATTATGGTTAGAAAATTATAATTTTTTATAGTGTATATATCTATGTGAACTATTTGGTTGATGTCGGATGGAGTTTCAGTATATTCAAACTTTGGTTTGATGGGGTTACGATCGTATTTCACTCGCAAGCATATTTCACATTGACTTATGACAAGTTGTATTAATTCTAACAATTTTGGGTAATATATCTTGTTTCTAATGGAGTTGAATGTTTCTTGGATACCTGAGTGCATACTCTCGCGAATGTGGTAATGGGATATTTGTTTTATTGCGTCTACCTCCGTTTTAATATCTTGTGCACGAAGTGAGCATCTAATAAATTTGACTTGGTTGTCATTTGAATAAAGTTCTCGGATTTTTTGTTGGACTACATTGTATTTGGTATCTGGAAGTTCTGTGTAAATGGCTGTAATACCTTTTTTATGTATCTTCTTAGGATATCGTGTAAATTACTAAAGTCGTTCTCAGAGATAAAAATTATTCTTTTCCCATGGATGGTTTCCAATTCCTGGACTTTATTATTTGTGAGAATTATCTGAGTTTTGTATTTATTTATAATTTCTTCTTTAATAGGAATATGATCTAAGAGTTCTTCAGGTGACGAGTGACATGTTGCCACAGTTTCATTATCATTTTCCATTTTAAAAATTGCTGGTAAATCTGAATAGGTATCTTTTAATTCATCTTGATCGCAATCTTCTTCCTCTGGTTGATTTACTCTACTAAGAAAATCTGCAACGTAATTTTCCTTTCCTTTCAAGTATTCAATGTCGAATCTATATTCTCCTAACTTGAGTAACCATCTTTGATGGCGTGGAATCATATCCTTCCCTTTATACTTAGCATGAAGAAATTTAATTGGTTGGTGATCCGTAAATATTTTAAATTTGTTACCATACAGATAGGGACGGAAATAGCTTACGGCCCATACGATGGCTAAAAATTCTTTATCCATTGTTGCATAGATTCTCTCATGCGAATTTAGGGTTCTAGACGCGAAACAAATTGGGTGTCCTTCTTGCGAGAGGACGGCGCCTATTGCATAATTTGACGCATCTGTCGTCAACTGAAATGGTTTTTGAAAATCAGGAAACCTCAGAATTGGTGGAGAACTTATAAGACTTTTTAGCTTCTCAAATGCATCGATGTAGTTCGGATCACGAATGTTAATTTTTGCATTTTTTTTTTATATTTGGTGAGAGGTTGGGCTACTTTAGCATAGTCTTTTATAAACTTTCTATAGTAGCCCGTCATCCCCAGAAAACTTTTAATGGCTTTTTCCGTTTTCGGTAAAGGGATATCTTGGATAACCTTTATCTTTTCTTGGTTTGGTTTGAGGCCTTCCTTTGTAATGATATGCCCTAAGAAAGTGGTTTCTTTTTGTAAAAAACTACACTTATCCACCTGGATTTTTAGTCTGTGTTCCCGAAATACTTTAAAGATTTCATTGATTGCCTGTATGTGCTCCTTAAGCGAAGTGCTAAAGATTAGCACATCATCTAAGTACACTATACATTTAATGTTAATGTACTTCCGAAGTACTTCATTTATTAACCTCTGGAAGGTTCTTGGCGCATTTTTCAGCCCGAACGGCATTCGCACAAACTCATATAACCCTTGAGGTGCCACAAACGCCGTTTTTTCTCGGTCTTCTTCCTTTATTAGAATTTGGTGATAGCCTTTTGCAAGGTCTATCGTCGAAAAATACTGGGCTCTTCCCAGTTTATCAAACGCAGCTTCAACATTAGGTAAAGGATATTGGTCATCGATGGTAACTGCGTTTAATGGTCTATAATCGACCACTAGGCGATATTTCTTTTCCCCAGAATTGTCTTGTTTCTTTGGTACAACAAGAAGCGGACTCGAATATCTTGATTTACTTTTACGTATTATACCCTGCTCTTCCATTTCAATCAATTGTCTCCTTACCTCCTCCTCATGTTTTGGAGGGTACCTGTACAGTTTTGCGTTTATAGGATTGTCTGTTGTTGTTCTTATCTCATGTTGAATACTAGTTGTACTAGTAAGTTTGTCTCCCTCTTTAAAGAAGATGTCACTAAAATTGTTAATAACTTTAATGATTTCTCCCTTTTCTTCCTCATTAAGATGGTCCAGTTTAAGTCTTTTTATATAGTCGTTTTCGGTTGTTTCCAACGTACAAATTTCTTCTACAGGATAGGGGTTATTCAAAAATCTCCTTTCAGTTCCATTTATAACTATTTTCCCTTCTTCCATATCAATTATTGTGTCTAGTTTATTAAGTAAATCTACGCCTATTATAAACTGATATTTCCTACTACCTAGTGCTTTTACTTTCCATCTCACCATACCTTTAGGATGAGGATTAAATTTTATTGGTGCAAAAGTATGAACCTCTTGATTAATAGTGTCTTTTCCTGTAACTGTTGAGAAATGTAATGGTTTAATGTTGGTTTTTATAAAATTTTCGGCTACTTGTTCGTCCATAATACTGAACGATGACCCTGTGTCAATTAATGCGTTATATGTTATTGAATTTATTGTTATTGTAATCATTGGCAATTGTTCCGAGGCTAGTTGTAAAAAAAATCTTCCCGACTTTTGCCTTGGTTTTCGTCTTCTTTTGTGTTTTTGTTAGATGTCTGGTATTGTCTGTTATTGTTTTTCGGATCATTTTTAGAAACTGGTTTTTGGCGTTGAATATTATCAACTTCCATAGGCTCTTGTCGATATTGTTTAAAACCTCCCGATGCTTGTCTCGACTGTCCTGAATTTTGATAATTATTTCTGTACTGACCTGAATTTTGATTGATTTGATTGTTTCGATACTGCCCTGAGTTTTGATAATTTTTATACTGTCCTGAATTTGGATAATTATTATTATAACCGGAATTATTATGTTCAAGATTTCTATTTTGATTAAGAGGTCTATTACTATTTTGGTACGGTTTGGCGTCATTAGAGTCTTGTCTGTATTGTGTCTGTCTTTGAAATTGTCCTGGTCCCTGTCTATAATTGTCTGAATATTGTTGTCGATTACGGTCATTTGTTTCGTTATTACTATGTCTATATTTTTGTTCTTTACGGAAATTATTAACTCTGTGTCTTTTAAATTCTGGTTTGATACACTCATCCTCAAATCGTCTTTTGTTCATAATACTTAAAATATTTTCCAACTGTTTTTCTTCATAAATTTTGTCTAGTAACACACCTTGGCTCATTTCTTTAATTGTATTAGCCAACAAAGATTCTACATTTTTTAAATCAATACAAGTATCTTCTTTATAATATATTATTAATTCATCGGTTTTACATTTTATTTTTTGTACTTCTAATGCTAATTCTGCTACGCTGTTCACTCTTAAGCTACTAATTCTCCTGTATATTTGTGCCGGTTCTGTATCGGGCTTGTATCTAAGTTTTAGATGTTCTTTTATTAGTTCCCAGTTGTCTGGTTCTGCTAAATTTATGATTGTATCTTTTGCTTCCCCTTGTATTTTTTCATAAAAAATTGTTCTAACTGCCATTCTTCTTGTTTCCAAATTATTTATACTGTTTAAATAATGTTCGATATTACTTACGAAACTGTTTATCTTTACTTCTCCTCGTCCGGTGAAATTCGTCATGTATCTTATTTCTTTCAGGACCTTGTCACGATTTTCGCTGGTTTCCCGCTGTAAATTAAGCTGCTGTAGTGCTGCAGCCAACTGTTGGATTTGTGCATCCCTCTCCTGGATTTGCTGCTGTAAATGCCGCATTTGCTCCTCCATGTTATTTTCAATTTGCCTTCTGCTATTCTGTTCGGTTAATCGCCTTTCCTTCCTTCTCAATCGCTCCACGTTGCTGACCTTCAAGTCTTCGCCTTTTCACACTCACTTTTCGGATTAATCCTTCTTCAATACCAGGTCTACTTATCGTAGTACCTTTCTTTCGTCGAAGGATGTTCACATTCACTTTTTAATTCTTCTTCAATACTAGGTCTACTTCTCGTAGTACCTTTCTTTCGTCGAAGAATAGTTATTATTTGTGTACCGAATTCTTTGAAAATTCTGATACGAGGCTTTGCAATACCCCTTTTTTTTGTTTAATTAGATTGTATTTTATTAACTTTTTATCGGTTATCCTTCGCGGCTTCCCGTGTAAGTTAATTTTACGTTTCCCGACTGCGCCAGTTATGTTGCGGACGTGCCGTAATACCAAAAAAAAATTAATAAATGAAAAGACGCGGGTTTTAGGTTCAACAATGCACTTTAATCTCAAGTTAAAAGTAGACTGAGTCGGGGTCATACGTATACGTCGGCTTTTTATTAAAAATAATTGCTGACGCGGTTGTCTGGCAATTGCGCGTGCACTTTTTGCAAGTGTTTTTCCGCCGTTTGTATTATTTTATGAATTTCTAGTGCTGACGGATACGTAACTAGCTTGTTTTGTTTACTTTTGCAGCAATGTCGAACAGCTGACTCAGAAACTTAGCTGCGTCAGTTGAGATAGAAACAACTGCAGTTTGCAGTTTATGTTTCTATAGCTAACGGAACCAATCAGCTATATTTTCTATATGAGAAATATAGCAGCGGGCGACGCGACGCATCATTGCAGGGGTTCGCAACAGTCTGTAAAGTCTAAATTTTCTTAAAAAAAAAAAACCTTTCATTATCTCATTTTTCTCGAGTTTTTGCATTCATAATGTATTTGTCCTGTTTCAAAAATTAATTCCCTACTTTATTATGATCAAATCACATCATTTTATTGTGATTTCTTAATTTCTAGCACTTACAGCCTTTTGAATGTAGGAAAACAGGCAGACAGACCTGGTTTGAGTACACCACACATTCAAGGACATCGAAGCACTCTTCCACTAGCAACAATAAGATCTTATGATAAGCTTCTATATGTACGCTAATGCCTACATTATTATCATCACAGATACCAATGTTAGCGCCAATATGCCTCGGCATTTAAATCTTCCTGGTACAGACCTCAATGTGCATGGGTATAGACTTAATAGACGCTGGACCAGGCGTCCATATGTACATAGCGTTTAAGATCTTGGTTTTCATTCCATCGACCCCACTACAGGCTCTCTGTTCGGTTTTTGCTATATAATTTACCTAGGATCTGGGCAGGGATTGCCAATTGATTGATTGATTGATTATTCCAATGAAGTCGCTAACGTAGCAAATAAATTGATTTAAATTCCACTGAAATGAATTACGTTGTGATAAAGAAACCTTGAAGCCTTAAAATTGTTTACATAAGTTTAAGTTCTTTCCACGTCAAAAAAATATTACCTCGGGGACCGGATGAAAACAACAGACGGGCCGGATCTGCCCCGCGGGCCGGAGTTTGCCGACCCCTGCAGTAGACAAATCAGCAGATTTTCTTGGCGGAATTCTACCGTCTGTTCTATTCTACGTTCGTACCGTCTCTTAGCGTTAATTTACAGCTGAGCGGGTTTCAAATCCTCTTCCATCGAATAAATTTCCATAACTCTGTTCTTTATGACCAGCTTGTCTCATCTGAATGTGTAAACGTAAACAGTTCTAGCTGTCAAAATCTCAGCAGCTCGTATCACCTGTTTTGAATTATCGTCCGATAAATTTTTAACTGGAGGATGGGTGGCGTCTAGCGTTTATTCAAGGATAAACTTTAACCAGATATTGCGAAAACGAACATAAGCCTGCAAAATGGCTTCTTTTTTTGACAAAATGCAATGTGTACCATTGCGAAAAATGGACAAAACCGCAGGATTCTACTTGAGTTTGGATTTCGGCTACAAAAATAATTATTATTAACCAACAAACAACTACCTTCTGATTCGTTCCGTTGGCTATAGAAACATAAATTGCAAACTACAGTTGTTTCTATCTCAACTGCCGCAGCTATGTTGCTCAGTCAGCTGTTCGACATTGCTGCACACAAATATAAACAAAACAAGCTAGCCGAAGGTATAACAATAAGATACATATGAGTACTCACATACATATACTGACTGATAACCTACGTCCCACAAATAATGTATGAAACTTTGAGTGATGATAGCTTTCCCAGGAGAAGTATAGTATCTTATCTATTTATCAACCAAATCTCTTTTCGATTCAATTTCCAATACCAGATGTTCAAAATTGAGGGCATAAGTGCTATATGAACGATATAACTTTTCACAATTCTCGACGCGAAAAATGCAGAGCGCAATAAAGTGTCATCCGTAGCAAAGAGTCGTAAAGATGATAAATATGCATTGATGAAAACTATTGTAAGGAACGAAAAGCAGGGTATTATATGAACGGAGGTTTTATGTACATATATGGTCAATATTTATTTGGATTTTTGAACAAATGACAAACATAATAATAAATACAGGTTTCTCCATTGAAGGAATGAAAAGAGTTTCGTTCATTTCTCATTGACCACTGCACTTTCTTCTAAAAATAGAAATACCGACGAAGAAATAATTCTGGATATGCAACAAAATCCGTTCTCTTCTGCGCAAGAACATATTACTACAGGCGAACCGTTGTTTCGAATTGCATTATTTATTAACGGGGGTCGAAATAGACGCAAAAAGCAAAAAAAGGCGGAAATCCCATAAATACCGTTGGAATTTTTTTTAGGTAGTTCAAATTTGGAATTCGGCTTTCTGGCCAAGACAATCGATTTCTAAAAAAAAATCAGTTCCTGGCATGAACTCTACTACTTTGCCTCAACCCCTAGCGGGGCATAGCGCGTCAACTACTCCTGCGCGCCATCATACTCTGTTCTGGGCAATGGGGCGCAACTCCCCAAAAGACTTACCCAGTGCCTGACACTCCTTTGCCACAGATCGACGCCATGTGATTCGAGGACGCCCCCTTGGTCGGCCTTGGTTAGAAATGGGGTTCCATTTCATGGCATGCAAAGCAATGCAGTTATCATTCTTCCGCAATGTGTGACCTATCCACTGCCATTTTCGCCTGCGTATCAATTCGTCGACCGGCATCTGACCCGTACGCCGACTTAGCTCTTCATTTGATATTGTTTCGGGCCAGAAAATTCTTAAAATTCGACGAAGACAAAGATGAGTTGACGAAAACTTGCAGCTTTCTGGTAACTCCTACGGAAACTTTCCATGTACTGCTCCCATACAAAAGCACTGACAGTACCAGGGAGCGAAACAGGCCCAGCTTGGTCTTGATGCTGAGATAACTGCTCTGCCAGATTTTGGACAGCATGCCGTATGCGCGTTTAGCCTGGTTGATACGACGAGCGATGTCCTGCTCCGTACCACCATTTTCGGCAACAATGCTACCCAGGTAGATGAAGTTGTCCACTTTCTCCACAGGCTGCCCATTAATATTGATGGCAATAGGTGTCGGATTTCTTTTTCGCAACGGCGGGCTAAGAACCTTGGTCTTGTTGGTATTAATCTTTAGCCCAACCTTGCTTGCCTCCCTCTCGAGATCTAACGCCATTGCGGACAGATCCATAATTTTGTGGGAGAGTAGGTATATGTCGACAGTGTAGTCAAGATGTTGTAGATAAGATGTCAAAGTCCATTGAATTCCTCTGTCGAGTCCGGATAGGGCTGCATGCAACACATCGCCGATCACAATGAGGAATAGGATCGGTGAGAGGATGCACCGCAGCCGAACTACACTGCGAATCTCAAAGTCCCCCGACACCTTACCTTTATGCAGAACGCGACATTTCGCGCCGTCATAGGTTGCCTTAATAATAGCATGGCATGGCATGAACTCTGAAGCCCCCCTTTCACGACGCTTCCAGGATTCCATGCTTTGAAGTGTCTCTCTCAATTGCCCTAACCCCTTGTGGGGCATAGCGCTTCAACTGTTCCATGTGGCCCAGTTGTCGTTTCCACGCATAAACTGGTTTCGGAGAATGCAGTTGCTAGCATGCACCTCCTGCACATCCATGGCCACGAACGTCGTTGTGGACGGGATTCGAGCCCGAAACGCCGGTAGTCAAACATGAGACTGATGCCTCAACACACTGTGCTACCGATCGCCCCGGTCGAAGTGTGCAAGGGAAAAATCGATGTTGTTTTAGAGTTGCCACTTTTAGTTTGAATACTAGATTCAAGTTTCAGTCAGCGAAGTGAACGCCACTTTGTTGGTAGATTGGCTGTAGTTCAACGGGGGGACATTCATATAGGTTCAATCGAATACAAATTAGAAAATTCAGTATTTCAGTATATTCGATTGTTTTAGCGTTTGATAATGTAATTTCTAGAGATGTGCGTATGCTCCACGAAAGGGGTAAGACAATTAGTATAATGAATTTAAATTATAATACTAACCTCTTTGTAAAGGATGTACCCGTCAATGGAGATTAATCCTATTAAAAGACAGATCGACGAAAAATTTATAAATACTTCTAAATGTAAGAGGTCGTAGTGCTGTGTGACATCAACCAATCTGTAGAGTCGGGCTAACGATATACCAGAGATAGTGATAGCACTGTTGTAAAGAAACGCTGAAAAAAATGTATGAACTTTGTTAGAAAACAGTTTGAATTAACAACATAATACAGAAAGATACTGGCTGCGTTTTTTCCAAAAGTCCAGATCAGAGTAGAGCAATAATAGCACGCGTTATACTGACAAAACTGTTCTGGTTAGAGCTGGTTGTTAGTGTAGTGTGCGATTGTTATTCTGCATTTGATCTGGACTGCCAAAAGAAACGATGAAGATTTGAATTAATTGCTAATACCATGAAATCAGCCCGACTACAATTTATTCCCTGTTGTTGAATATACGAGTATGCAAAAATTATTGTCTAAGCTGTATTTTGTATTCCAATGGAATAAGATTCATAAAGGCTCTATATATGTACATATATTTATTTATTAAATAAACAAGCTAGCCGAAGGTATGATACCTTCATTGTGACTTATGGTGCATTTGTCGAAAATAGTATTTTAGTAAAACTTGTTCCGATTTCACTGTTCCTATGAGAGGTATATGAAATAGTGGGCTGATTTCAACCAAATCCAGGAACATGGTTTGGCAGTCAATATCAATTTCAATTCAATAAATTTTTATTCCTCCTCAAGAAAAACAATATTCTAATACATTAAATGTCAAATAGTTAAAGGAAAATATTTCAAAAAATTATTAACATAAAGGCAAAGAAAACTGCAAGTACTATTTTACTGTTTTATTGTACATTATAATCAAAATTGAGAAATAAACAAAATACATTCTGTAATAAGAAAATTAGTATCGAATGTATTGTAAAAAGAAAATAGAAAATAGCACAATTGATATTAATGTTATGGGAAAGGAAACCAAAAAACTCAGCGAAAAAAAGTTCAAAAGAGAAAAGCAAAAAAAGAAAAGCAGTAAGGAAGCAAAGGCAAGCTAAGAAGATAGGAAAGTAAACACACAGAAAAATATGTAGAATATTAGTTCGACAAATACCTGCCTTGAAAACTATACTATTCAAATTGTATATACATACATATATCAATATGATCGTAATTTAAAAGCCATAACTTCAATTCTAAGAGAAATTTTGGTAATACTCGAATGCTTCTGATAGTAAGTGGCAGAATAACTTAGGTGCGGAACATGTATAAAATTTCGAGAAACAAAACTTATAATGACGCGGTACATTAACTTGAAGAGACTGATTAGTTCGTAAAGTGTGAAAATTAGAGTTGCGAATGTGGAGGTAACCGCTACGAATAATTAATATTATCAAAATTTTACACACTAATCTAATGGCATGTTTCTGAGCTACCAGTACCTAACTTTATAAATACTGCCCCAACAGGATAGCCCATACTCCAATTTAGAATGGACTATGCTAAAATATACCATCTTTAAAACATTTAGAGAACAGTAAGAACGTAATAGGTAGATTTATCTGACGGCTGATAACAAGTAATTTCTTAAAAAAGAAATATGAAGTGACCAATTTAATTTATTGTCTAAGACAACCCCAAGGTACCTGAAGTTTGAAACGACTTCAATTTTGAAACATTTCCCAGAACACATAGTTTCAGAAGAAAAGGAAAAATTGACATTAGATGCATTATTGTTCGAAAAATTATTTATCACGAAACGTTTACAATTATGGTGATGATACCAAAAACAGTAGGGCTCCAAAGAGGGGACACTTAAGTTGAAGAACATAATTATCGTCTTATCACTTATGACCAGCTTATGAGCCATAAACCAGAGCCTAAGAATTTCCAAATCATGATTAATATCAGAAATAAAAATAGAATTATTTCTGTAGGCACAGGCTAAATCATCGGCAAATGCATTAGATGTGCTTTTTAATTCCTGATTGAGAAGAGAATTCACAAAAATAAGGAACAGAAGAGAACTTAAAACAGAACCCTGAGGAACCCTTATATCAATCTTCCGAACCTTACTGTATACAGTTCCAACTTTCACTCTTTGCAACCTATCCTTTATAAATGACGAAAACCAATCCAACATGAATCTGCTGAAATTATACCCTAGACTTTTAGTATAGGGTATATTGTTTTTGTCACGACGGAAATATGTAACACCTTAAAGGAGGCTCCGGAGGTATAGCAATGTATATATATAAATGATCAGGGTCACCTCCTGATTCGATTAAGCCATGTCTGTCTGTCTGTCCGTCTGTCCGTCTGTCCGTCTGTCTGTCTGTCTGTCCGTTCGCACGATAACTTTCGATAAAATGAAGCTAGAGCCTTGAAATTTTGACCAGATGTTGGAAGTATGATCTAGTTGGTTGGTATTGAAAATGGGCATGATCAGGCCAAGAGAACGCCTACCTCCCCTACATATGTATTTTAAAATAATTAAATGTATTTATAACTCCCGATTAAATAAACATGAAAACCTCTAGCTTTGGTAGATTTCTCGTGATGGTAATCTTATACTCTCCTGGAAAAATAAGATCGATCAGTTGAAAACTAACGGTAATTTTCTTACAAAGAGCCCCGTACTACCCTACTTTTCAGGTTTTTTGTCCATAACTCTTCAACCAATTGACGTAGACATCTGATTTTTGGCATGTAACCCTGGGGTGAGAAGCTGCTTAGGTTTTGCGAAGTTGGGCATAATCAGATCAAAGGAACGCCTACCTCCCCTACAAAATTCAAAAAATTAAATATTATTTTAATTACGATAACTTTCGATAGAATGACACTAGCAAGTTGAAAATTTGGCAGAATGTTGGTAGTAAGGTCTTATTAGTTAGCACTGAAAATGGGCAAGATCCGACCTAAGGAACCCCTACCTCCCCTTCAAATGAAACTTCGAATAAGCGATTACTTTTGATACAATGAAGCCAGCAGCTTGAAATTTTTGTCAAATGTTTGAAGTGAGATTGAGTTAGTTGGCATTAAAGACGGGTTAGATCCGACCTAAGGAACACCTACCTCCCCTAGAGATGACACTTAAAACAAGCGATAACTTACGACAAAATAAAGCTAGCGACTTGAAATTTTGCCCAAATGTTTGTAGTAGTATCCAGTTGGCTAACATTGAAAATGCGTAAAATCCGACCGACGAAACCCCTACTTCCCCTACAAACGAAACTTCAAATAAGCGATATCTTTCGATAGAGTGAAGCTAGAGACTTAAAATTTTGTTTGAATGCTTGTAGGGTGATCTAATTGGTTGGTGGCAATGATGGGTAAGATCCGACCCAAGGAACCCTTACCTCCCCTACAAGTGAGACTTCAAATAAGCAATAACTTTCGATGGAATGAAGCTAGCGACTTGAAAAATTCAACAAATATTTGTAGAATGGGTTAGTTAATTCATTTTGAGAATGGTCAAGATCTCCCTGAATGAGTGCCAACCTCCCCTATAAACTGGCTATATAGGAAACTCACTTTTAATGCATGGTCGTTGCCAATATTACTTTTGGTGTCACCACTAGGTCTGTACAAGTCTAGGGTATATACGCTTCGGACTCCGGGTTTATATCTACAAATAGACCTCCTGTAAAATTTCCTACATTAATACCATCATAGATATGACTACAAAAGGACAACAAAGCTTCTTCAGTTGACTTGCCTTTTCGAAAACCAAATTGACTATTGCTAAAGCATTTTGTTTTATCTAAGAAAACAATCATTCGACATTTTATAGCCTTTTCAAAAATCATCGAGGATGGAGATAGAAGAGAGATTGGACGATAATTATTCGAATCAGATGCATCACCCTTTTTGAATAATGGTATAACTTCAGCTGTTTTCAGCTTATCTGGAAAGACACCACGTGTGACACTCATATTAAAAATATAAGCTAAAATATCCACAATATTGAAGGCTATTTGTTTGAGAACCAACTTCGAAAGACTATTTTCAACAATCGAGTTTGATTTTTTTAAGGACATTATAATACGATATAACTCATAAGAAGAAATTTGTGAAAAAAAAAATTTTTCAGACTGAAAACAGTCAGGAACTATACGATTCGAATTGAAACCGCCACAAGAATCAGTGGAGATAGCTTGACAGATGTCAGAAAAAAAGTCGACAAAGATATTTGTCATTTCTTTTGGGTCAGAAATAATTGCATCGCCACATTTAAGGCTTTTTATACTTTCTTTGGAAGTTCCTCTGTTGAGAATTTTATTTATAGTATACCATTCCTTTTTAAGATTTCCCTTATTTTTGTTACATTCGTTGATAAAATTTTCTTTAATCTTAGGGATTTCAATTTTCAATTCATTGCGATAAGACTTATTAGCAGGGTGTTTTTTACATTTTATCCTCAATTTGTTCCTTTTATCAATTTTAGATACCAGGAAGTCGTTTATCCAAGGTTTGAGTTTTTTTGACCTACGATTCCTACGAGGACTTGAAAAAATACAATTGTTGGCATGATTCAGCAAACAGCATAAAAAAATAGTCAAAAGCCTCAGACGGATCACTTGTATTGTATACATTATCCAAATTTTCACTTAACAGTAAACTATTTAACAACTCAAAATTATATTTTTTGTATGTGGTAAAATTTGAAAGAGAATTTTCCTTCTCACTAGGTACGTTTACGAAAAATAAGCATGTCATACAATGGTCTGAAATATCGAAGTCTCAAATTGAGCTGATTAAGGAAAAACTACAATTATTACTCAAACGGGAAAAAATATGGTCGATGCAAGAGCTAGTATGTTCTGTAATTCGTGTCGGCACGTTAATGCACGATTCAAAGCCGAAAGAAGGCAAGAGAAATCTATAGTTATCAACCTCAACCGATTCTGATAATAAATCAATGTTCATATCACCTAAAATAATAATATTATTACTGTTAACATTAGACAACATATTATCCAGTTCTTCAAAAAAAAAACAGCCCTTGGTACATCATTAAAAGATAAACACATACATAAAAATGTAAATTTTTCATTATTAATGTTGCACTCCACTTGCAAGAAGTCACCACTAGATAAGTTGAGACTATGAGTTTCGCAAAGGTAGTCATTTCTTATGAAAGCTGCCACACCACCAGAAGCATAAGAATCATTACAACACGTAAAAAAGCTATAGCCAGGAATGTCAAAGAGATGTATCTCGTTGTTGTATATCTAAATTTCTGTCAAAAAATAAAATCAGGCTTATTTACCATCGAATCAATTTGGCACACCAGAAAGTCAAAATTTTTGCGTATGCTTCTAACATTCTGGTGGATAATGTAAAAACAATTTGAATGTACAGCATTATAGAAGACAGTATCGGAAAATTCATAATCAAATGTACAAGTAGTAATGTTGTCTAAAAAATCAAAGCAATTTGGATGCTCAAATTTAACAGGAGTTTTGCTACAAGCTATATTTAATTGAATAATATAAAATTTGGTAAAGATATCTTCAGAAATAAAAAAGTTTTTCTATCAAAAACTTGCTTTTGGAACGGTCGTTCCTATGACAGCTATACGATAGAGTAGTCCAATTTCATCCAAATTCAGAAGTGTGATTTGACTAAAGATATTATTGATTATTTTGAAATTTGAAAAAGATATCTTTAGAAATAAAAAAAGTTTTTCTCACAAAGACGAATTTTTGGACCGGTCGTTCTTATGGCAACTATATGACGTAGTCTCATGTTTGACTACCGGCGTTTCGGGTTCGAATTCCGTCCACGACGACGTTCGTGGCCATGGATGTGCAGGAGGTGCATGCTGGCAACTGCAGTCTCCGAAACCAGTTTATGCCAACGAAACGTCAACTGGTCCACATGGAACAGTTGACGCGCTATGCCCCACAAGGGGTTAGGGCAATTGAGTAGTATATGACGTAGTGGTCCGATTCCATTGGTTCCGACATATTTACAATAAAAAGAAGGCTTTCTACAAAATTTCAGGTCGATAGCTTTAAAACTGGAGGACTAGTTTGCATAGAAGCAGACAGACAGACGGACAGACGAACAAAGCTTAATCGACTCGTCTCATCATACTGACCAAGAATATATATAGTTTATATGGTCGGAGATGCTTCCTTCTGTGCGTTGCAAACTTAATGACAAATTTAATCACATCCCTGAAGTGTATAAAAAATAGGGTTTTTTCCTTATACTATACTTCTTTATTAATTTTTGTAGCCCCTAGTCCTTCTTTAGTGCTAAAACCTAATTAACATCTACCACGTAAATATTGAATATAGTACAACATTGGCTCAATAGGATTATAATGTGTATAAGGGATGTAAGGGAAATCCGCAGTTGCGGATTATCCTCATAAGAACAGACATCCTCATCCGTATCCCCATCCTCATTTTTTCATTATCAAATATCCTCGCCATCATTCACAGAGAGAGAGAGAGATGCATTCCATTGCGAACCGAACTTCACGAAAAAATATACAGCTTGTGTTAAGATACACCTTGAGGGATTAGCTTTGCTAAAGAGACAGAGGAGGGGTTAATAAACAAACGCGGTTTTCTGCTAAATCGTCGTCGTATCGTATCCAAATGTATAGTAGGGTCAATTAAAATTTAAGCTAGAAAAAATTAACCTAAGGCCATTTTTTTTCAGTGTTCGAAGAGTCTATAACTAATTTTGCTGGAAAAAAATTGATCGGAAGAGTCCGTAAAGGACGAAAAAAGGTGAGTCAAATTTTGTGTCTTCGACTATGGGCATATTGCGTGTCATATTAAAGGAGATAATGAGTTCCTTACATTTTTGGTATTTTTACTTACTTTGAAGTAGCTATGACGCGACGGAGCAAGGAGCGAAATAGGCGAAAAAAATGTTACGAGTAAATACAAATCGCATGTGATATCGACTAATATGAAACTTGGTAGAAATATAATGTTTCATTATTATTTGGTAGTAATATAAGTCTTCCAGGTTCAAACAATTCGCAGACGAGTAATGACTGACTAACTAGCTAATTATTCTCATATCAATCGTTTAACATTTAACGATGTTACATTATTGTAATGAAATCCAATTTCTAGCATTTTTCGCCTATTTCGCCCCTCACTCCATCGTAGATACTTCAAATTGAAAAAAAAATACCACAAATGGAAGGTACAATCGAGAACGGATAAGTGCAAGCCGCTTAAGTGCAAAAACCACATTTGTGCAAAATATGTAAAAGCCCGGTGACTTTTCGCCTATTTTTCATATAATATTGTCCTTATAAGCGCTAAACGCATAAGTGCAAAACACGCTTCAGTGAAATGAAAATGTATGGCAGGCCCATCATAAACACAAGCAAATTGCAACGGATGTGCAATGGTTTTCGGCATGCGCATATTGGCCGTTAAAATCAAGTCAATTATTGGACCTTAGAGGAAATAATTATAAATGATCTGGAAATAATTTTAATCCCTTATATAGATCATACCTAGTCAAGCTTAACTTTTGGTAGGTGAAAATCCGAGAGATTTGAACCCTTTTTTTAATATTTTCCTTATAACTTCAAACCGTTGCCTCAGATCGATTTTTAGTGTAGCTGTGTTCAAAAATTCAAAAATAACTGTTTGGCGATTTCAAACCTAATAGCATAATATTTCGGTAGGGAACCATATGAAATCCCCAGTCAAAAAATCCCCAAATGAAGAAAAATACTTAGTTACAAAATTCCTAAACCAAAAATCCCCGAATACAAAAACTTCAAATACATAACCAAAGGCATAAACCCCAAACACAGAATCCGCAAACACAAAATCCCCAAATTGAATAATTTCAATATTCCAGGTTATAATTAAACTGGAAAAAGGCAAAATTAAGCCTCCCGTGGTGGTAAATTTATTAATTTGAACAAATCCTTTTTTGACAAATTTTAGGTCTAGCAAAAATCAGAAAAAAATTTTAAGTTATAAGAAAGGTTCGTACAGCCGTAAAAGAATTTCCGCTTTAAGCAGTACGAACCTACT
Source organism: Chloromyia formosa (assembly GCA_964017055.1). NCBI lineage: Eukaryota > Metazoa > Arthropoda > Insecta > Diptera > Stratiomyidae > Chloromyia > Chloromyia formosa. The sequence goes on along the minus strand of OZ024816.1, from coordinate 48,815,188 downwards.
TTGTATATATCACAATATTCTAGTTAGTTCTAGTGTTTATGCCAACCAAAGTCTATGGTTATACGTATATTCGATTAACAAATCATTCGATATTTTCAGTATTTCTATTTAGTGCCCGAAAAAACAATTTCAATTCAATCAAAATGTTTTCATTTAATATATTCCGATAAAAACTATAAAGTTATCTCCAATAATCCCCAAATCCCCATTTGAGGTAAGATCTTAGATCGCGCGACGCATTTTAAGATCAATGAAACCGGAATATAGAGGGCTACGCCCGCAATTCGAGGGTTTTGTAGCAAGCGCTTATTTTGGCATGTAAATACTGGCTCCCTGTTCTTCTTGGTACCCCTCAGCTGAATAAAAACACCATAATTAAATGTTTTACCCATGATATAGTATCTTACATGCCAATTCATCTGCATGACTGCATCTGTCACCTCTCAAAGTAATAGTTTTAATACGAGAAGCTGAAGATAGATATGTTTGTATACGAGATAAACTGTCCCACTCTTCGAGATGCTTAACCATTCATATTAAGACGACATTGCAAATTGCAAACTTGTGTAACGGCTTCGAAATTCAGGGCGGCTGGGGCAAATTACGGTCTAAAATTTTTTCCTCCTCCACTGTTCCCCTTTCTACAAATCTCAAGAAAATGCCAAAAATGGAATGTACTCAACATTACCTTTCTCACGACACCCCACTTTGCTATACTAGTGGATAAGAAAAAATTACCTTAATTTCGCCTCTATGTGGACCCCCCCCCCCCCCCTTAAAGTTGGCCAATTACAACACAACGCTATCTCCAGCAAATTATAGTATTTCTACACATTCTCGCCGAATTATGTGTGCAGCTTCAGCCGTTCGTAAGATATTCTATGAACAGACGGACAGACAGGTATTTGACCGATTTTGCAAGATTTAAGACACAAAACCCTAAAAAAATTAACTGTGTGAATAGTTATTGTTAGGATCACCAATCACCAATCTTCACCCTTCCAAAGTTGGTTCATTAAATAACTGCAATTCGCACTACGAAAAACAACATGTAAGTAGTACACGCATATCTATGCGTGAGGCCGGTAGGTGTATTTTTTGTGTGGATAGTGTCAAAATGCATAACTTTAAGTCAATGTACTATTATTAAATATAATGTCATTGTAATGAAACTTAGAGGTATTATTGCCTATGATGTTGGTTATCATCAGCCATCAATATTTTTTACCTAGGGTGTGCTTGAG